>CM064907.1:29480000-29940000 GCA_030347415.2 Decapterus maruadsi | reverse complement strand
ATCCAAGCGCAGTTTCCGTAGTGTAGTGGTTATCACGTTCGCCTAACACGCGAAAGGTCCCCGGTTCGAAACCGGGCGGAAACAAGGCTCCATCGCCACGGTTTTAGAAGAGAATTAGGCAGTTTGTGGGAATCCTCCACTTAGCAGCCTACAAAGAATTATCCGGTCTGAGCCGCCCGTAGCTTGGGTTGAGTCTCGTCCGTCCTCGTTAGTATAGTGGACAGTATCTCCGCCTGTCACGCGGAAGACCGGGGTTCGATTCCCCGACGGGGAGAGTTCCTTTGTTTTGTACTACAGAAAATCCATAAGGCTTACTGGGCGCTGGTGGATTTCCGCACGTCCGGCGCAGGGGTTGCATCCAAGCGCAGTTTCCGTAGTGTAGTGGTTATCACGTTCGCCTCACACGCGAAAGGTCCCCGGTTCGAAACCGGGCGGAAACAAGGCTCTATCCCCCAGATTTTAGAAGAGAATTAGGCAGTTTGTGGAAAGGCCGGGTTTTGATTTCGGAGGAGGGCAGTTGGTGCATTTCCCCACGTCCGGCGCAGGGGTTGCGTTGGAGGCCAGTTTCCGTAGTGTAGTGGTTATCACGTTCGCCTAACACGCGAAAGGTCCCCGGCTCGAAACCGGGCGGAAACAAGGCTCCATCGCCACGGTTTTAGAAGAGAATTAGGCAGTTTGTGGGAATCCTCCACTTAGCAGCCTACAAAGAAATGTCCGGTCTGAGCCGCCCGTAGCTTGGGTTGAGTCTCGTCCGTCCTCGTTAGTATAGTGGACAGTATCTCCGCCTGTCACGCGGAAGACCGGAGTGGTGGATTTCCCGACGTCCGGCACAGGGGTTGAGTCGCAGGGCACTTTCTGTAGTGTAGTGGTTATCACGTTCGGAACAATGCCCATGTGTTTAGTAATGCCATGTAAAGATCTGGTATCTGTTAAAGTATTTCTCATCTTTTGTTGCACCGTGTTTTTCAAAGCCCACAGAGAGCCAGTCGCCTCCCCCAGTTTGTCCTCAGTGTCTGTGATCACGGCAGCTCCGTCTCTGTCTGAAGGTAAATGTTTAAGGTTCTTAAATTTTATCAGAATTAATATCTCAAGCTCATGTTCATTTTTTAATGTTTATATCTCACTTGTCCTTGCTGTTTGTATCTCACCATCCTAGATTCATCATCACATCCAGAAGCACAGGAAGACATAGATGAATTGCTGTGCCACTGTTTTCACCATAATAGCCATTTGCAAAGAGCTCTTTACTTTTTTCTGGTTGTGTATACTGCATACTGTAGTGCTTTGTGGGTTTTACAGCTCTCTCACATCCAGCGCCTCCTGTCAGGCAGCCAGCAGCTTCCATCCCCAGCTATGATCAGGATGTTGCTCGGTGGAACTGCTCCCATCAGCAGAAAATATGGATGAAGACTGAGATGGAGGGTTTGGGTCTGTGGCCAGGGTCACGTCCAGTACGTCACCCCATGAACATGCTGTCCCTGTGGCGTCATCCACCTCAGCCTGAGCTCGTTGACTGCATCGCTGACCTCCCCTCACCCAAGTACTTTCAGCTTCATCCATTTTTCATATGGAAGCCGGAGCATACCATCATGGAGAGAATGAGGAGCAACTATGTCCTGCCTTGCCTTCATGGTTGTCCCAACCCCCAGGTGGCTTCTTCAGGCGTGGGAAGGCCAAGAGTGATCATTGGCACCAGTGGTCAGTATTATATCTTGGCCTCACGTCTCACCTGCAAAGCATGCAAGAGGTACTGGCATGCTGACAAGCCCCAGTGGCTGGAGAAGCTACCAAGCAGGTTCACTAACATCGTGCCAGCCTTCCTGACACACAAGAAAGCCATCTGCAAATCAGTGATGGATGAGCTGAGGCGCAGTGGCAGATCACCGGAGGACATGTCCAAGCAGCTGACAGAAGCACTCCACCTAAAATATGAGAGAGCTCACCTGGCCTACCTGGAGAGCGTGCAGAACGTCAGGGATGCAGAGGCAGGTGTCTACGGCCAGAGAACCATCACAGGGCTCCTCAGACAGACAGACACTCCTGCTCCATTTGGTGGCTATGCCGATGCTGACGGCTGGTGTGGAGTGTCTGTTTCTGCACACCATTTAGTCAGCTGCCTGGTCCATGAGTACCAGAGGCAGCAGCACCTCCTCACTCTGCTGCTACAGGGGACCTTTGGACAGGCACTGCGGTCCGATCACACCCGCAAAGTGGCAAGGAAGATGGTTCTCTCATCCGGCACCATGTCCTCCTACACTGTGATGAATGAGAACTGGATGATCCTGAGCTGGGTGATGCTGCAGTCAGAGAGCGACCGGGCGCTTCAGCCTATGTACGAGGGTCTGGCTCATCGGTACACTTTGGCTGGTGTGGAGAAGGCAAGCTACCAGTGGGTGGACAGGTATGAAGCTAGTCTTTGTTTTACATAACATAGTTTATTACATTTTCTTTGTGTAATCTGACAAATAGAAGACAAACAGCAAATTATTTTACTGTAAATATAATAAGACTAATTTAGCAAATGTATGTATTAAGTAAGGTAATCTTCAGCTCTAATGAAATTACTTTTTAATATTTTAGGGACTGCTGTGCTGCCTTCAAGGTGCTGGATCCTGGGGTTCAGGAGCACCTGATATGGGACAGTTGGAAGACCACAGAGGCTCTTGTTACAGAGGCCACTTCTGGAAACCTGGCTAACAGCAGCGCATCCAGGACCAAGGGTAACAGAGACATCATCATCAAGTTAGACTTGTTTCATTGTATGCGGCGCTTGACCAGGGAGTGTGTCTCTGAACACCATCCTCTGTTCAGCTCTTTCTGCCAGTTCCTCTCTGCAGCCTTCGTTGTTGTGGACCAGAGCGACCTCCTTCTGTGGAATCTCGCCTGCCAATCCAACCAAGCAGCATATCCGAGTGCACTGTCGGACAAAGGTGCCACAACCCAGAGAACTGCTGCAGAGGGTTGAAGATGTCCTACATCACTTCCACCTGGCTAAGGATGCCAATGATGTGCTGCTCTTCAAGCCCTCCATGTTGAAGGTGTGGAGAATTCACTTCATTTCACTTCATTTATTTTCTCATGACCATCCAAGTGGTATGGAGCACAAACAAAACAAACAGTACAAATGAGTACACATAAACAGACATAGCAAGAGGCATGGTGGCTGTACCACATATATCTCTGACCAGTACAGAGCAAAAAAAATAAATAAATCATTTAAACCTCCTCACTCTGCGCATCAGCGCATCCACATTTCAGCGCATCCACATCCTGCGAGGCTGCCTGAGTGACCCTGAGGTGGAAGAGGGAATCCTGTACAGGTATGGTGGCACTTTGCAGCTCAACTACACCAAGGGCGAGGGGGCTGCCGTACCTATCTGGATCCCTGTGAGAGGCACGTCTCAGCAGGAGGGCTTCCACTATCACCAAGCCCAGTGGGTAACCGGCAACAGGGTGTCCAGTGAGCTCTTCCAGGCCCAGGCCAGTCTGATAGGCTACAAACATGCTATTTTCATGGGAAACACAGTGCGAACGTAAAGAATCTCTGTTATTTTCCCCAGAAAAAATTTGGCTAGTGGAAATTCTGATTGGCTGGTAACTTTAGAAAGTTATTACTAATAAACAAACTATTGAACAGCAGCCAGGGGGAGGCTAAGTGAACAGAGAAGAGCAGAGTGATACGTTTTCATAGTTTTTTTATGTAATTATTTGAGTCAAGTGCTTTGCCTCAGCTCCTCACCTGACTGACTGTGCGGCCAGCAGAGCCCGGCTCAGCCGGCGGCCGCGCCTCCAAGCCGGCTGCCTGCCGCCGGCAGCAGAGCCGAGTTACCGTGGCTGCTGCACAGCTGCTACGTTCGACAGCTAGCGGCTAGGTTGCTAATTCAATTCAAATTCTTTATTTGGGTACCGTTAGCAGATATGAGATTAATTAGATTAATTAATTACAAATCCTGTAATTAATTAGATTAATTTTTTTAATCGCCTGACAGCCCTAGTATATTATACTAGTATATAGTACATAGTTGTGGTTAGTAGCGTATGTGATGTGGTGTGATACGTTTGTGTAAATGTGGCCTGCTCTAGGGTGTGTCTGTGTGTGTGAGAGAGAGCTTTCTAGAAATTCTACAGTCCATACTCCCAATACTGAAGTTGTTCTGCTCTTGTGGCAATGCCTGACACTGTTTTTTTACCACAGCCAACTACATTTGTGCAAGTACACTAGTCTTATCCACTACATGAAAAACAAGTTCCCTAGTTCCATTTAAAAAGCCTTTCTCCCATCAGTACATGTAATTAAAGTGAACACGGGAATAGAATAGAATAAAATAGAAGACTGTTTTTTTTCCTGCAAATTCTGCTGTTGTAATTAATTTTGTTCTGAACTACCTTATAAAGGCCAAACTCAGAGGACACCGCCAGGATCGTTTGAAGAAACGGCTTTCATCAGAGGCTCAGCTGCAAAATGCTATTGAAGAAGACCAGCGTATGAAAAGACAACTCCTTAACGTCATTGAGGCTACAGAGACCAGAGCTGCCGAGAACTTCTCTAAAGTTTCCAATACACTGGATAGGCTTACAACCTCAATTCCCTGCTGAAAAAACCAGCTGAGACCAGCTTAGGATGGTTGTTGGTTTTAGATGGTTTTAGCTGGTTTAACAGGCTGGTTGATGGTTTCAGATGGTCTTAGCTGGTGGGGTTAGATGGTTTTAGCTGGTAAAACTGGCTGGTTGATGGTTTTAGATGGTCTTAGTGGTTTTAGCTGGTTGTTGGTTCTAGATGGTTTTAGATGGTCTTAGCTGGTTGAACAGTTTGGATGATGGTTTCAGATGGTCTTAGCTGGTAAATAGGGTGGTGGATGGTTTTAGCTGGTTGATGGTTTTAGCTGGTTCAATAGATTGGTTGGTGGTTTTAGCTGGTCTTAGCTGGTTCAATAGGCTGGTTGATGGTTTAGATGGTCTTAGCTGGTTGATGGTCTCAGCTGGTTGAATAGACTGGTTGATGGTTTTAGCTGGTCTTGGCTGGCTCAATAGGCTGGTAGATGGTTTAGGTGGTCTTAGCTGGTAAATAGGGTGGTGGATGGTTTTAGCTGGTTGATGGTTTTAGCTGGTTCAATAGATTGGTTGGTGGTTTTAGCTGGTCTTAGCTGGTTCAATAGGCTGGTTGATGGTTTAGATGGTCTTAGCTGGTTGATGGTCTCAGCTGGTTGAATAGACTGGTTGATGGTTTTAGATGGTCTTGGCTGGCTCAATAGGCTGGTAGATGGTTTAGGTGGTCTTAGCTGGTTGATGGTCTAAGCTGGTTGAATAGGGTGGTTGGTGGTTTTAAATGGTCTTAGCTGGTTGATGGTCTAGGCTGGTAGGGTGGTTGGTGGTTTTAGCTGGTTGATGGTCTAAGCTGGTTGAATAGGGTGGTTGGTGGTTTTAGATGGTCTTAGCTGGTTGATGGTCCAGAAGTTGGTTGAATAGGGTGGTTGGTGGTTTTAGATGGTTTTAGCTGGTTGATGGTCTAAGCTGGTTAAATAGGGTTGTTGGTGCTTTTAGGTGGTCTTAGCTGGTTGATGGTCTAGGCTGGTAGGGTGGTTGGTGGTTTTAGGGTCTTAGCTGGTTGATGATCTAGAAGCTGGTTGAATAGGGTGGTTGGTGCTTTGAGGTGGTGTTAGCTGGTTGATGGACTTGATTTGATGTTGATTTTGATTTGACCAGCGTGGGGGCGGACAACACAACAACTTGGAGTGCTGTGGTTGGGATGCACTCTGACATCTCCACAATTGGAGAGTATGTGGCACTGATGCGAGCTGATATAGCCAAAATTTAGGATATAGAGAAGTTAAGCGCGGCGAAAGCTGCAGAAGAAATGGACGAATAAAAGAAAAATGGCATAAAAAGGGCTCTCACATCATCCCAACAAATAGTCAGTACACTGGACTTTTCCTCTCTGTCGATTTGACCACCTTGTGGCTTTGTAATATAATATGCCAGGCAACAAGACAAGACTGTTGTTCACTCATGATGGAAAAATATGGACACGTGCAGACACACACATAATCTGTCTAGAGCTAGACTTCAGCTCTATATAGGCTACTGCCTACTTTTGCAACATATTATGTCAAAATGAAAATCTTATATCAAAATGTGAAATGCAAAAGACAAAGAAAAGATTATGATGAAGATGTGGGTGATGGGGGGCGGGACTAGATAAGTTTTTACTTTTCCCGCTTGTGTAGCCTATCGTATGAACTAAGATGATGTGTGATGATCATGATTAATTGACATGCCCGAAATGAACTACATAAATAAATAAGTAAATAAAAAGATGTGTTAGCACCAGCACACATTAAACCTTTGTGGGTTCCTCCAATTTTCTCATGTCCAAAAATGGACCATCAAAAGAACTACTATAAAGTCATCATATCAATAACTGCTTTTTTCCATAAATATCTTCAGCTCTTTTTATTGGGTTGATAACACCAGGTCAATGAGGAGGATTTAAATTATATCAAAGGAATTCTAAATTGAAAGCAACATGGACAAATGAGAATAGGTTGATTTAAATAAGTAGCATTATTTTATTTTTTTTTGCATTATTATTTTTTAATTGAATTGAATTGAATTGAATTGAATTTCATTTAACTTAACTTAATTTAATTTAATTTAATTAAGACTAGACTAGAATGCCCACTTTTGAAGCTCCTGCTCGGTAGGTGCATACATCCACGGGTAGGTGGCGGTAATGCTCCCTGAGGGTAGCTACCGTGAGTGCGACGTAACATCCGGTTCATTTGAAAAATTGCCCTGCCCGGCAGCTAGCGGCAGCTACCTGCAAAGACCATGGATGTATTATGGCGAAGACCCGAGCTAGTGGGCCACTGGGCCGGCTGGAGCGCTGTCACAACCGGCAAGCTGCTCTGCTGTTGGACACAGACCCTCAAGCTGTAACTGTAAGTATTTAAAATGAGCATGGTTTGTTACTTTGGCCGTTTAGCACATGTTTAGCACATGAGCTAGGCTAACGCTAACTGTCGATATGCTGCATGCGCAAAGCTATCACCATTAAAAGAAGGAAGCTATCGTCGTTACGTGCCGCAGTACCGACTATAATGTAAGAGTTAATGCTAGTAACTTAGTTTATTATATCGGCTGCACTCATGGCTAACGCTCAGACTCAGAGAAGGGGTGTAGATGTGGAGGTTTCCTCCTTGTAAAACAGCCTGTGTTTGACGCTGACCGGTACTTCACTCGCCGTGAGCCACGCTGACCCACGTACACGACCGTGACCATGGTGACCCACCTCACCTGGTCAGCGGCCGTATCTGGTGAAGCAGCGGTCATGGATGAACAGTTCGGCTCAGTGGTTGACCTCCTCTGTCTGCATGTAGGTTAGCATGTTGTGCTAAAGGGAACAGTGTTTTACGTGCGGTGGTGTGGATTTTACTAGCGTGACCTGCTGCTGTAGCATGATGACCAGACCTGAGAGTAACCTGCGTGCTGTTCATGTGTTTTCTAATCAGATAAAGTATGTGGAAGCTACACATGGAGAGAACCAGTCTGAAGAGGAGCCTTGCTCTCTTGGAGGTGTAGTCATCCTCAGAAGTTCCTAAGGGAGACCAACATCATCACTGTAAAAGGTGTGTGTGTGTGTGTGTGTGTGTGTGTGTGTGTGTGTGTGTGTGTGTGTGTGTGTGTGTGTGTGTGTGTGTGTGTGTGTGTGTGTGTGTGTGTGTGTGTGTGAGAGGAAATACATGGCTTAAAAATGTTCTTGCTCTGATCCATGTTGTAACTTCATATTACTGAAGAGTTACATGAGTTAATTTTGTGTTCAACATACAGATTTGTACAGGAATGTGGCATGGCCAGTTTACATCTTCAGCATTATCAACACTCAGCTTCAGTGAGTACATTTACATAGAATTATTAAATAGATCGAATGAAATTATGACTGATAATAATGTTTCTTTGTTGTTGTTCTGGTTACAGAGAGGATCCACGGTAAACACCTGATTGAGAACCTGGGAATCTTCAGCAGCATTGATGACAACACCTGCTCAAAGTGCCAGTTTCCTGAACACCGCATCATGATGCTCTGTCCCACCTGTGTTCACTTCAGTCTGGACCCAATGACTCCGACACCAGTCCTGTCAAGGCTAATTACAGGTAAGCAGTGGTTTAGTTGCCAAATGCCAAAAAATCAATTTTTAAGAAGCTAATACCCAAGGCTGATAGCGCTCCGGCGTCATGCAACAAGGTTGCCGTTCGCGGGGGGGAAAAAGCCTGGGGCCGTCCGTATTTTGATTAGTGTTTGATTAGTGATTAGTATTTTAAAATGAAATGAATAGAATGGTGTTTCTGGAGATTAAAAATATGAAAACAATGTAAATCAAACCAAACTGTGGACTTGTGAACTGTCTCACTCTGAGTGAACATGAAACTGAACTCATGTCACCCCCCCAAACTGAAGCCTTCTCTGTTGTTCAGGATTTAGTCAGGATGCTCCTCCAACTGCAGCATCAGCTGTGTTACAGTAGTGACTGTGGAGCTTTCTAAATGCCACCTGCTTTTAGTTCAGTCCTCAATCTTTGTCATTATCATTTATCTTTATTATTGTAACACAGCTGTTCAGTTTTGTACAGTAGCAAATACAGTGATGTTTGAGGAGATGCATCTGTATTTAGGTTATCTTGGCTAGCTCATTGGTGCTCAATTAAACAACAGATTGCTGAGTTTATCTCCATGTCGGCACGATGCTCAGGTACTGCAGCAATCTAACTTTTGCTTTGTTTCTGTGTTCTGACTGCAGAGAGGACCGTGCCAGTCCGAACACCTGATGAACAACAGGAGTCAGAGCTGGTGACTGGTGAATCCTTTAAGTTCTAGTTTCTTGAACCACATGTGTTGCACCCTATTCAGCCAAAACTGGATTCAGTGACTCATAACTCTTGATCAACCTAGGGCAAGTGGCTATGGCTAATTTTTTTTTTTTAATGATGTTAATTTTCTTTCACCATGGATTATCCTACATATGGACACATGCTGTTTTTTCAAAATCTCAACACTGTGTAATGGACAAGGTATTGGGGCAGTTCTGTTTTTCATGTGTAAAAAGAGTTTCTTAAAGTTTATCAATGATGGGCTGTACTCTGGTTCATGATGTATTTACTTTCTTATATCCTTTAAAACTCACCGTAAGCAATTGCTGAGTGTTAAATATGTGCTGACAAACTGTAATTCCTCATGTGTGTTGTACCATATTTTGTATGGTGAAATTCTGGAAACCACAGCTACTGGTAATTTACTGTCAAGATGAACTTAGCAATAAAATTCTGTGCTATATCATACAGTTTTACCTGTTTTTTTCAGTGAGAAAGACTGTAATTATGCTCACGGTATATCTATTATTTAGGACCAGCCAAGACCAGCTAAGACCAGCCGACCAGCTGACTAAGACCAGCTAAGACCAGCCTGACCAGCTAAGACCAGCCAATACCAGCTGACCAGCTAAGACCAGCTGACCAAAACCTAGCTAAAACCAGCTAAGACCAGCCTGACCAGCCAATACCAACTGACCAGCTAAGACCAGCTGACCAAAACCTAGCTAAAACCAGCTAAGACCAGCCTGACCAGCCAATACCAGCTGACCAGCTAAGACCAGCTGACCAAAACCTAGCTAAAACCAGCTAAGACCAGCCTGACCAGCCAATACCAGCTGACCAGCTAAGACCAGCTGACCAAAACCTAGCTAAAACCAGCTAAGACCAGCCTGACCAGCCAATACCAGCTGACCAAAACCTAGCTAAAACCAGCCTGACCAGCCAATACCAGCTGACCAGCTAAGACCAGCTGACCAAAACCTAGCTAAAACCAGCTAAGACCAGCCTGACCAGCCAATACCAGCTGACCAGCTAAGACCAGCTGACCAAAACCTAGCTAAAACCAGCTAAGACCAGCCTGACCAGCCAATACCAGCTGACCAGCTGAAACCAGCTGACCAAAACCTAGCTAAAACCAGCTAAGACCAGCCAATACCAGTTGACCAGCTAAGACCAGCTGACCAGCTAAGACCAGCCAATACCAGCTGACCAGCTAAGACCAGCTGACCAAAACCTAGCTAAAACCATCAACCATCAAACCAGCTTGACCAGCTAAGACCAGCTAAAACCAGCTAAAACCAGCTGACCAAAACCTAGCTAAAACCATCAACCATCAAACCATCTTAACCAGCTAAAACCAGCTTGACCAGCCTAAGCTGGTCTAAGCTGGTTTTTTCAGCAGGGTTGTTGATGGATTTTCCCTCATGCGGTTAACACTCCATCCACCACAACCAGCACAGGCACCACCGCCACACTACCTCACAACACCAGCCCAGCAACGCCCTATACCTCATAACACTCATATCTGCCAAATCCAATACATCAGGTATTCCCACAAAACTTAAAAAGCAATAGAACACACACACATGCACATAATGTAATGCCACTTACCATTAACACTGCAGATTTGTCCTTCACACCTGTTGAGGGTGCAAGGCAGTTCAGTTCAGTTCAGTTCAGGAAAGGGCCGTCTGATGCAGGATTCAAACCAGGGCCATCTGCATGAGGACTATAGCCTCAATATATGGGGCGCCTGTTTAACCCACTGCACCACTCGGCGCCCCAGAAGGTGGGGTCCTTGAAGAAAATCCCAGAGATGCTGAGGCAGTTGGAGCAATTCACCTGTCTGGACAGAGTTGTGAGTCTTCAGTGGATGTTGTCCGTGCCAAGTTGCTATGCAACATGGTGGGGGAGGACAAGAAACTCACTTGTAAGTCTATGGTTGACCTGGCTGGCCTTCCTCCATGCCACTCTGCTCTGAAGCCAAATGCCCAACGTGTGAACTACCGTGTCACCTTGTACAAGCGAGCTGATGAACCTATTCTGGAAAAACCAAAACCCTATGATGAGGGTCAGGGATGGATGAAGACTGATGAAGGAGTGTTGAATCCGGCGTGGTCCTGTGGTCCTATCCTACCAACTTGACTGGTTGATCCCCATGACACTGGAGAGCATGAACAGGAAGAGGAGGAGAAAGAGGAAGGAGAGGATGAGTTTAACTCTTTGATCATTTCAGTGAAAACGATGATGAGTGATGCATAGTGGATTCAACATCAACAAGAGTTCTATTATGATGTTTGATCCAAATAAACCTTGGTTAAACACACAACAACCTCTGTCTAGACTCCTTATTTGGTATCTCCAATATTGGCGTCTGTTTTTCTCTGTTTACATGCAAACGTGAAAACGGAGTTTTCCAAAATCTCCATCCGCGTCATTTTCAGGGGCGAATTCTCTGTTTGCGTGTAAACGGAGGGTGCAAACGATGGTTAATGTCTCCGTTTTTAAAAATAACCGGGTACGTATAAACGGGGCCTTCGTCAAGCTGCGCTTGCTCAGTTTTCCTGGATTTCTTTATTCCACTTTTGTGCAATATCCTTGGTCTGCAGCGTGTGGCTAGTAAAAACAAGGTATTTAGAGCTTTACACCTGGTAGAATTAGGATATTGGCCCAAAGCCAGTAGGTGGAAATGGCTCCTACAATCATAAACTGACAGACTGTAACAATATTTTCAGCTTGGTTGGTTGGTGCAGATGTCCAAAAGGTAGTAATGTGCAGAGCTATAGATAAAAACAGAGTGGCGACACTCCCATAGGACTCAGATGGCGGGTCGACTTCCGGGTCATGGAGCCCTCAATAGTTCCAAACATTCCTCCCGTGGCGCTGGACCACGTCTGTTTCTATGGCTGCACAGCAAGAAACTCCTGAGCTAAACTGATGAAATACCGACCAATTTTATGTCGTAAAGTGGTAATAATCTTTGCTATGTACAGTAACTATGCTGACTTAACAAAATAAAATTTATAAGACTGATCGGTTCCTTAAAAAACATGTATTTATTTACGTAAAGATGATGATTTCAGTCCGTAGCCCAGAGGTAGTCCTGCTCACTTTTCATTCAAACAAACTAATGCCACTGCCACAGTTGTTAAATTTAATCAATGAAACCAACGTTAATCTCCTACAAAGAGTTTAACCAGCCATCGGTAAACGTCTGAAAGCGTGCGGATACGTTACTTGGCTCGTTATCTACCCCGGGAGGACGAGGGACTGCCGCCGGCAGATGAGGTCAGTAGAGCGGCTGCCGCAGCTCCGACAGCCGCTGCCCTGGTCCTCGGTCGCGACTCTGCACTCCTCCCAAACAAACGATGCAAACTGACCCCAGACTTCGGATTAAACTGTGACTTTCTGGCATGAAAAAATATTAGAACTGTGACGTGTTAACAGCACTAAAGCCAGCATCAAAACAGGTTTTATCAGCTTTACTGCTATGGCGGTTGGTTGCCGCGGAATGGCGATAGCGAATGCTAATTACTGTTAGCCCGTCTATGAGATTTTACATATACATCAGCATTAAGCTAGCTGGCTTTATGTTGAGTTGTGATACTGGCTGTGTGCGTTTTGAACGTTGTTTGAAACTATGTGGGTTTGATTGAACATCTTTGATGCTATTCCCGCTTAATATATTGCTTTACTCCTCTTTTTATATTTTACGTATGCCATTTTTACTGTAGGGCAGGCTAATCTTCAATTTGGAGTACAAATAAAACCTTGAAGCAGAAAGATTTTGCCTTTTGTTTAAAAACTGACATAGATAATTCAGTAACAGTTGTGAATATAGCTTTGTACGGTTTATTTTTAACATTTTACCGTCCAAAAGCAAGTTTATTACTATCTGTCCCATAGAAGAACATGACAGCGGCAGCCTAGTTTGGAACTATTGGGAGCTACATGAACCACGTGACCACGCTGGCGGCGAGATCAAAAGCTGTCGCCACTCTGTTTTAATCTATTGCTCTGGTAATGTGTTATTGTTTAGATTTTTTTTTACTTTATTTTGAAAGTCATTATTGTTTATATTGACCAGAGAAGCCCAGTGACATGACTGTCCCCATCGTCTCTGCTCTGGCTCCTCTGGTTCTCGTCCTCATCACTGTCACTGCATTCATGGTTTATAAACAGAAGAAAGTTGAGAGAAAAAACATACACATTATCTTGATTGTCAAGTTTTACAATACTTGACAATCATGTTCACAAATTCACAAAAAAATTAAAAATGAAGGAAACATTTGAGTCCTGTTGCATCCTGTCATTAACAACTGTACTGAAACATTTTCTCTCTTCTTCTCATTTTAGCCCAACGGCCTTCAGTGAAACTTCTATGACTTAAAATGATCTTGGTCATCATTTGCACTTTTCAATATTTTCTGATTATTTCTACATGTACAGCTGAAAAATCTTTCACATAAACCGTGTTTGTGATCTTACAGCTCCTGACAACAGAGGAAAAGAAAATTCAAAAAGAGATCTCAAAACTGTTTCATTTACTTCTCCTAGACAACTATGAGATCTGTGTGACAGCAAACTGAGACTAGGGGAGCGCCGGGTCGATTGAGACACGGGATGATTGATACACAGCGATTTCCTCGAAAACTACACAAGCTTGAGCCGTCAGATTTTGTCACTACCTTCAACACTCAACACCAACCAATCCTGGGAAAGCTTGTGAAATGACGTCACGCCATTCAAAAGTTGTATTGTGTCAGACAAAACAGGTTTTAGTGTCAGTAGTCGCTGGAGGGACGATTGATACAGCTGTTTCAAATGTCCCTCACGCCACTGTGTGTAGTAATTGTGGTCACATTGCGCGATCAATCTCCTATAAATCACAGAATTAATAGCTTAATTGTTTTGAATGAACAACAACCGATCTGAATGAACATGTATTTTTAATAAACACCACATATTTTTAATGAACAAAACGTCTTTATGACATGAATTAACAGATATTCAGCAAAATGAGGGGAAAATGCTGAGGGTAAAATGACAGATATGATCACTGTGTATCCATAAACATGACTTAGGAGGGGAAATAAGTCAATGAAATGAAAATGCAGTCATCCAACAACTCGTACAAAAGAAGAAAGGTGAGTTTAATCGAAATGCAGATCTTGACAATTACGCATGGGACAAAAATATTTATTTGACCTATTTATATTGTGAGAAATGATGTGACATTTTGGCAGTGATGAGTACACTAGTATGTTGTCTGATGTGCTTCATAAAAACGGGAGTAATGTCAGTAGTTTCTGTTTAAAATATGCTGTTTCAGCCGTCCCACCTATGCGGGTTGTTTGAGACAAATGTCAACTTACGTTCAAAGTTATAAAACAGCACTGTTGTGCTCTAGCACAACTGTATGGAAAGAGTTATGCTAAAGGGTTATTGGCTATCAAATTAGTAAAATATTAATACCGAAATATTAGCAATTACTAGAAAATGTAATGGGATTTAATGTGATGTAAATCCACCTCGGGGCACCAGACAGCCAATATACTAAAGTCAGTCTCATGAAGGGTGTGCTAACCAGAGGAGGCTGGTCCATTGAGGCAGAGGAGGTTGGTCCTCCTCTATTTTTGAGAGGCAAGAGGGAAATTGATTTTTTATTTAAGAAAGATTAACCGGTTGAAATAAATCATTACCAAATCTCAATATAATTTATAAAATATTATTTATGTATTTTATCACAAAAAAAGTTTGTTTTTTGGAAGAAAATCCACTTAAAACGGTTCAAAGGCGCCGCCAGCAGCTCAGGAGACAGAGCAGTCTGTGTGAGGAGCAGGGAGCAGGAAGGTGGGGGCTCTACGGAGGTGGTAAGATTTTTACTTCCCTAACTGGCCTCGGGGCGGGATTTTCTTCCATTGACTCAATGCATTTAGGATGTCTTCATCCTGACCTGTGATTGGCTAAGACGCGTAAAATGACGTCATAACGGAGGATGCTCTCCTGCGATCAGAACACAAGATTGACAGCAGGTTGGTCCAATGACAGTCCAACCCCCCTTGGTTACTGTTGCTATGTGCGCCAAACTTTCACTCCCAGCCGCGCTGCTCGTGCTGCTCTCAGCACAAGAAATACGAGTTTTCAGAGATATTGGCATTGATTTGAAAGTAAATATCAGCAGATTTTTGATAAACTGTTGGGAGATATCAGTGAGAAGCAGTCAGGAGATACCAGTAAGGAGAAATGACCGCGTGTGGTGTTTAGTGGTAGGCTGGCATCAGAAAACAGTACGATTTAATAAAATTATGTTGTTTTTACAAAATCTTGTAAGACATTGCTTTACTGTTTTCATTATAAGAAAGTAGGGATAAGTAGCCTAATAGTCAAAATAACATGATGCTGTGGGCTGGTGTTCCTGTCCTCCCCAATTTTTTTAGTCACCAGCCGCCACTGGTGCTAACTAATATGGAATCTTGTTTAATCATTAAGTTAATAATTATAAACAAAAGAACATTATCAATAGTTGCAAAGTTGAAGGATTTAGGAGTTCTACTGCGTAGAGGTTGGCATAGTAACTATTGCACAATATAACAGACGAGCAAAGTTTCAAGGAAGTTTATTGGACAATTCTGGAAAAATGGAATAACAAAACATAAAACTAAGACAAGCTACGTACGCTGTGTACACGTGTGTGTGCGTGTGTGTGTGAGTAGGTCGGTGAAAGTGTATGACTGTGTGTGTGTGTGTGTGTGACCATGTGTCGGTGTGGCCTCAGACAATGGGAAGATGGAGGACAGTTGCTCTGTCCTCAGACAAAGAAAGTTACTCTACAAGATGGCCGCTAAGGCCAATCACATGTTAGATGTGGGGGAGGTGAACGAAGGTCTGCCTGTGTTCACCACTCAAATTGCATGTTAAACATACGAGTAAACTGAATGTGAGGTTATAGCTGACAACAACAAAGCTCAAGTATTTAACTGATTTCAATCAATACATACATTGGCAAGGTTGAGGGATTATACTCAGTCAAGGTGCAAGGTAAACTAACTAGGCCCAGTTACGTTACCAAGTCACGAGAGGATGAGAAGTTCCGGTGCTCATGGGATCCTGCGGTTGCAGGGTTGTCAGTCCTGTTGCAATTTGTTAAGTCCAGTTCTTACGTGTCTCTGTCCGATGAACTACAGCCGTTCTAGCTGTGGTTTAGGTTCCGTTGAGGAGAGTCCTTGTCGTCCTCGAAAAGTTGGTTGCTTGCTTGTCTTGTGGCTCCGTTGCTCACCTAGCAGACCTTGCGTCGTGCTAGTTGGTTCTTGTTCTTGAGTCGGATGGTAGGCCCTTGCGGTGCTACCAGTAGAGGCGTCTGCTTTCTGCAGGCCTCATGGAGATTGGAGAGCTGTGGAGTAGCTCCAGGTGAGGAGCTGAGGAGCGGGGTTCAGAGGAGCGGCAGCTCCCTCTGAGAACCACTGGAGAAGAGAGCAGGGAAGAGAGGGAGAAGAGGTGCACTTCTCCCTTTTATACGGCATGTGACCTCACGGGTCTCTGACCATACAGTGACCAATGAAGGTGAGTATTGGGGATTTCACACCTACGTAGGTGTGAAGAGGTGAGGCATGCTGGGAGGCTGGGTCCAAAAGTTCTCCATTGTCTCCCAGACAAAGGAAACCATGTGGTCAAGTCGTCCATTTTGAAGGGACTGTGTAAAGCTGAGTCATGTTAAATTATACTTGTAGCTAAGAGAATACACATGTGAGTTGTTGATCACATGATAAAAATGTTTGTGTACATAATGTCATCTTTAAAAAAGACGTTAAAATTAAAAGTGTATCAATCGACCCGACGCTCCCCTAAGAGTTATTTCTCCTGTGTCTCCTTTTTTTCTCTGGAGCAATAAGATGCACTAAATCTCAATTTAGTCTTCTTTTAAGTTCCAGAAGAGATCTCAACAAGCTCTTTATTTTCAAATCGTAACAACAACAATTGAAAGGTGTGCCACAATCATAAGGGACCAGTAAGGTGAAGTGACGGGCTGCGGCGGTAGCGGTACTGGAAGTAACCTCACTCACCCACAAAAGACGTGCTAACCACCTTGTTAAGCCTAGTTTATACTTGACGCAGTCGCGAGTGCGCGTGCCACAAATGACGTCAACGTGCCCCTCGCACCTCCAGGATTTTGAAACTTGGCGCGCCGCGCAAGTGTCGCTCATTTCAAAATGGATGAATTTGAGGGGAAACTGTCGGAGCTAGTGCAGTGTTACCAACATCTTTACGACTCCTCATTGAGTTATAAAGACCATCAAATGGCCATAAATTCCTGGAGGGAGATCCCAGATGCTATGGCTGTCACCAACCCAACTGTCTGCCGGAGGAGATGGAAAAACCTTCGGGACCGCTACGTCAAAGCAAAAAAACAAGCTCCAGAAAGAGCGGGGACCCCGGGGGAAGCCAGCCAGCACCTATTTTAAATGAACTCGGTTGGCTGTCAGTATTCATAAAGCACCGGGAGACGGAGACAAATTTTGAGAATGAGGTAAGCAAAAATGAGTAAGCTACACAAATGCACAGAAATCACCTTCAAAACAACAACTTTGTTATGCAAATCCGGTCCCTCCTGCGAAAAATCAATAGGCAGCGATCGATAACATTACTACGCTGTTAACAAGTCATAAATCATCTAGTTAACTATCACAATTACACCGGAGCTTTTTAATTAAGGTAAATAGCCATGTAGCAAATCCTGCATAGTTCCTCCTTTTAACTTGTTTTCACTGCTTGTCTTTTATTTCTGTTCTGCTTCAGTTACTTGATGGAAAAAAAAAAAAGAAAAATTATGAATTCTAGTCTCCTATACTACTATATTGTAGGCATATAGTTTGTTAAGGCAGTAAATAGCAGTGGTTAGACCCTTAACATCTTTGACAGGGTGCAGGTTGGAGCCTTGCTGTCACCTGGCCGCCCTACACTCTGGACAAGTTTTTTCCAGCCCTTCAAAGTGCAGGAAAAACACTGTTTTTATTTGGAGCTAACCAACTGCTGATCGGCGGGCGCTAACCCTGGGCAGAGGGATACATGAGTTGGTTAGGTCCAAATAAAAACTGTGTTTTTCCCGCACTTTGAAGGGCTGGAAAAAATTATATTATAGCGAACAAAGGAACTGTGTATTTTTTTCAGGTAAAACCTCTTTTAGGCCGTGAAAATAGGCCAGGGGGGAGGGGGGAGTAGGTGTTGCATTCCCACCCAGAATATCGTCATTATCTCTAATTTCACAAAATGGGAAAAATTGGTTGAATCTGCTGATACTACTCCATGTGATAAATATACCAGATACGTTGATCGCTCAAAAAGAAGCCAACCACAGGAATTTGTTGTGAGAGGTAGCAGTCATTCCCCCATCTCTACCTCCCATTTCCTGTCACACTCTCCACTGTCCTATGAAATAAAGGCATGAAAAGCCAAAAAAACAATACTTAAAAAAAAAATAAAAAAATTTGTAGCTTCTGTTATGTTTACTGCTGCATTGTAAACGTTATAAACACGTCTAATATGTATAACGTTATATATTTAGGGAGGTTTATGTATAACTTTACAGATAAAGCAGGGCTAAAATGATAAATAGCAATAGTCACACGCAGGATGTGCAATGTTTTCTCTCTTTCTCTTTTCTCTTTTTTATAACATGTAAACTTTTGTTTTGCTTCGGAAAAGCATCTCCGAGCCAATGCAGAAGTGCTAAGGGAAGCTGTACTGGAATGGAAACTGGACAGACAAAATCCAACCATCCCTGTGACCACAGATAATGCCAGAAACATCGTGAATGCCTCAAATCCATCTGGACTGTCACCACACATAGGATGTTTTGCGCACACATTGATGAACCTGGCATCCCAGAATGGGTTGGGAGTAAACCAAATTTCCCACCATTTGGGCAAAGTCAGGAAGGTGGGTCACCTTCTTTCACAAGAGCACAACTGCAGCAGCTGCCTTAAAGGCAAAAGAAGAGATGCTCCAGCTTCCTCCTCACAAGCTGGTTCAAGATGTGAGTACAAGGTGGAACTCCAGCTATGACATGCTCACACGCTACTTAGAGCAACAAGCTGCTGTTTTTTTTTCTGCACTCACAGAGAAAGATGTCAAAAAGAGTGCCAAAGATCTCATCACACTCTCTGATCAAGATGTGACTGACAACTCTACTGAGCTCAGAACAGCAGCCAACTGTGTCTATGGTCTCACTCAAACACACCATTCTCATGTCAATGAAACACAGTGACACAGATTCACAGACTGGGAAGGATGTTAAAGCAGATATCAGCAGAATGTTTTTGTTAATATAAGTCCTAAATAGTCCTATTTTCTGTCAGCAATCACTTACATGGAGTGTTTCAGCCGTAACACGAGTCTCTTCGTCACTCTGCTCTGCTGTAACCCGAGGAGAAAACTTTCCTTGTGGGATACAAGCGTTATCCAATGAGGAGAGAGAACGGCATGAAGGGCTGTGTGTGCAGCCAAGGGATGCGCGTGAATGTGGTGACGTAGGGACGAGGACCAATAGATGCCTGACGAGGGCGGGGGCTGCTAACTCATGGTGCGTTCATGGAAACTCGTAACTTGTGTTTTTCCTTCCTGTGAAGTCATACCAGTTCGATCTGGTACGAGTTCACGGGTCGGAAGTTACGAGTGGCCGTTATAGTGACTTTCACAGGCAACAGGACAATAAAAACACGAGTTACGGGCTGTCTGGAACGCTACAAAGTCGTAGTCGTGACTTGAAGGCGTAACTTACGATTTCAAAAGCCTGCCTGGAACGCAGCTGATATCTGCTTTAAATCTGCTATCCACCTTAATTTACTTAACAGGATGAGGTTGGGACCTCTCCTCCCTCTTCCCGGCTTTAAGAAATCTCTCTCTGCATTATTAGTCACTAGCTGCACCTGTGACTCTTAGACTTCAAACTGTGTTGCACTTATAGGGTCTCTTTTATCGTATTTACTATTATTATCTTTGTTTAATGCATGCATGTATTATCGTTTGTTTTGTAATGTTACTCCTTCTGACCAGGACATCCTTGGAAAAGAGATTGTTGAATCTCAACGGATCCTTCCTGGATAAATAAAGGTTAAATAAAATTAACTAAAAAATTTTTGACGGGATTCATGGAGGCCGGGGTTTTTGTGCGACACTTGCGGTCCAGCACTCTTCCATAATTGCGATCAGAATATGAAAACAATAAAACACAATTTAACAATAACAATTGTTGTTGCTCTATTTATTTAAGTTTCATATTTAAAAGTAGAGCCTCCTTCGCCTCCTCCTCCGATAAGGGAATGTGGCTGACCGGAGGTGCCGCACAAAATCCGGAAGTTCGTATTCACCTTACTTCCGCGTTCGAAAATAAGGTGGATAGCAACCAACGTTGGAGGGAGGTATTCAGATCCCAGACTTCAACACTTAACCTGTTTTTCCATTCTTGATATCAATTCTGTGGCTCACCCTATTAACCATTTTTCTACCATTGCAATGAGTCTGGAAACATTATTTTAAAGGGCCAACGAGGAGTTTCTATCCGGTTATAAAACAGTCTCACGTTAATGTGGATGAATCTACGCTACACCCACACTTGTTAATGGCTCCATTTTCGATCAATATATCGTTTTCTCTTTATCGTTATTTTGTTATTATTAGTGGTGGCGGAAATGCTGGTCGAGCCGACCAGCGTTTCCTTACTTTCGGTTTCGCGGACGCAAATGAGAATAACGGCGATTCGGGCGGCGTTATGGTCGGAACTACGACGGTAACTGAACCTCTTTGAACCTCTGACTTTAATCCTTGATGAATGAAAACATGAGTCCGTCTTGCGCCAGTGGAGGAATTCTACGGTGCGCGCGGAGGCAGCGTGAAAACACTTCGCTTTTCCAAGGCCGACTTTAAGGCCGAAAAACTCCGCAATGTTACTTTAAGCAAAAGTTCTTTGCACTTTTTCCAACAGGGAAAAATAAGAATAGTTAAAGGGCAACTTCGTTTTTTTTCAACCTGGGCCCTGTTTTCATATGTTTTTCTGGGGGACAGCTCTCCATTCCGACGCACCTCCACTTCGACACCCCGCTGTTCCGAAACACCTCTGTTCCGACAGCTCACAGGGGCGCGAGGCTGCTGCAGCCGCTGCTCGTGCTGACAGCTGACTGAGGGAGATGCTTTGGTTGGGCTTAGGCAATGAAGAAAGGAGTTGGTTAAGTTTAGTAAAAAGATCAGGTGGAGGCTAGAGAGGCTAGAAGCAGAATGAACCTTTATGTCATTAATATGAAGTATTTCCTTGTTTTGCAGTTTATTATGCACATGATCCGTTTGACTCCAAAAAGGAAATAAGGATCACTGCGCACTGAGGGTTTCCCCCAGTAGCCTTTTCGAAATAGCGGTGTCTTTAGAAAAAATAGAAAACCCCGCTATTACGATGAATGGAAGTCTATTGTCGGAAAGGCGGGGCTTCGGAAAGGCGGGGTGTAACCGTTTTTCTGTATAGGTGAGTAATAGATAATGGGCTACTTTTATTGAGGTCGCTGCAGTATTGAGCCGGGCAGGCAGCCTGCAGCCCAGCTAACTGGGCGTTCACACCAAAAGCGATGGACGCGATGCCATCGCCCGTAACGCGAGTATCGCGTCGCTTGACACATTTGTCACCATCGCTTCATCGCGCAATGACGCAATCCACCTCCCGCTATTTCCTTCACTTCCCGCTGTTTTATTTCTTTCTCTCGTCAACCATGGATGAGTTAACAACCATAGCACACCCAGAAGATTTAAGAGTACGCTGCCCTCATATTAAAAATTCTAAATGGTTGGGGCAGAAGAAAATTAATTTTGATATGTATACGTTTTTTTTGTATTCTAAAAATACAGCTGCCCAACCATATTATTTTCAAACATATTGGGAAAGCATTTTTGATACCCCATTCCCATGGTTTAATTTTTAAAAAAATATGTATGAATCATCTTGTACAACATATTTATGGATGTTTCAACTGAAAATATTCTATAAGATATTACCAACAAGGAAGATGCTTAAAATATGGAGAATAACAGACGACGATAAATGTAGATTTTGTGGTGAAGATGAAGAAGACATGATGCATTTATTTTGGCATTGTCCTGAAATTGCTTTTTTTTGGCAGCGTGTGGCAATATGGTTAGGTGACCAAGGTCTGGTCTTGTCATTGTCTCCAATGAATATTATTTGGGGTTTTCACGAAGAAAAAAATATTTTGTTAAATACTATTGTTTTGCTCGGGAAAGCATTTATTTTCAAAAATCAAGGAGACCTTAATTTGGCATATTTTATATCATATATCAAACATCATTATTTATTAATAAATATATTACCAAAAAATAAGAAAAGCAGTACGGAGAAAAAAAGATGGGAAAGGCTTGCAATAACAAAAACGTGGGATGAAGATTTAATATAGTCTATTATTTTTGTGATTGCTGTTTTTTTTTTTTTTTTTTTTTATGGTGACTGTAGAGTGAGTTATCCTTTATTTATAGTCATGATATGAATTTATGGTGCGTAAAAACGTTAAATATAGTATGCACTAATATGTTGTTTTTTTTGTTTTCTTTTTGTTTTTGTTAGTTTGTTCTGGTATGTTTTGGTTTGTTTGTATTCTGTCCTCTCATGTCTTGTGGTGTTGATGGGTTTCTATGTTACTGCCACCTGATTATTGTGATTGTTTGTTTTCTTTTCTTTTTATTTGTAATTGAAGAAAAATAATGTAAAAAGAAAAAAAAGAAAGAAAGAAAGAAAAAAAAGGTCCCCAATAGGGGGGGGGTGGCGGTGGGTTAAAAAAAAAAAAAGGAGAAAAAAAACAACAACCATAGCTGCGCTTTACCTGCTGTGGACGTATGAATTGGATCCGAAACCCAAACGCCGCCGCGTCTGGGTTCATGAGATCCTCTGCAGACACTCACAGCTGGGTGAATACCATCACCTCCTCCAGGAGCTGCGTCTGGATGACGGCCGTTTCCAGCGGTACTTGAGGCTGACGGTGGCTCAGTTTGAGGACCTCTTGGCCCGGGTCGGTGCGAGGATCTCCCGCATTGACACCAACTACAGGCGCTCCATCCCAGCTGCGGAGCGCCTGTCCATCTGTCTCCGCTTAGTTTCTTAATTAATTTCTTTATGAAAATGAACTAAATACATGTGTTTCTGATTAAAACAAACTATTGATCCCCGCCCCCCGGTTTTTAGTATTCTCTGTTTTCTGTTTTCAAAGCATTTTGTAATTTTCTGGAACATGAACAAACCCCAATACAAAAATATACAGAAAAAGATGAACATAGATAATCAAAAAGTATGAAAACAAATGACTGACTTCTGTCTCTTCAAAAAGTATAGACTTGTGTCCTACCCCTTCTAATTCCTTATATAATAATAATAACAATTATAATAATTATAATAATGATGATAGTAGTCATGTATAAATTACATATCTAAATTCTATAAGTCCCTATATTCAAATATATTGCTAATGTTTGTCATTTTTAATTTCATTAAGTGCTATAGGAAAAAAGTTAATATTATATCATTATTTTTGTGTTACAGATATCTAGCTACAGGTGACAGCTTCAGGACCATTGCTTACAGCTTCCGCGTGGGAGTCTCCACTGTCTCCAAAATAGTGGACGAAGTGGTCAGTGCTATTTGGGACTGCCTGGTGGATGACTTCATGCCTGTGCCAACAACTGATGAGTGGAGGTCCATTGCTGGGAGGTTCGAGGAGCGGTGGAACTTCCCTCTCTGCTGCGGAGCAGTTGATGGCAAGCACGTGGTGCTGAAGGCCCCAGACAACTCGGGCTCTCAGTTCTACAACTATAAGGGAACTTACTCTATAGTTCTCTTGGCGGTTGTAGATGCTGAGTACCGGTTCCGGGTTGTGGATGTTGGAGGCTATGGGAGGAGCAGTGATGGCAGCATTCTGGCCTGCTTAGCCTTCGGTCAAGCACTGCGATCTGGCACCCTCCATTTGCCTGCTGACCGGCCCCTACCAGGAGCTGAGGACCGAGGACCACAGCCACATGTTTTTGTTGCAGATGAGGCCTTTCCCCTGCGCAGAAACATGATGAGGCCTTTCCCCGGGCGCCTTCTTCCAAGAGAACGTAGGGTCTTCAATTACCGTCTGTCCAGAGCACGGATGGTTGTTGAGTGCGCCTTTGGAATCCTGGCGTCACGGTGGAGGTTGTACCGGCGTGCTGTGGAGGTCCAGCCAGAAGTCGCAGAGAGGTGTGTGAAGGCAACCTGTCTTCTCCACAACTTATTGCGACGTACAGCTCCAGCAGCTGCAGTGGTGGGGAGTGACCCAGGTGAGGTGGAGCCTCTGCCAGGACTGGGAAGACTTGCATCCAACAATGCAGCAAGAGAGGCCATCAGGGTGCGGGAGACCTTCACCTCCTACTTCACCAGCGAAGGAAAGGTCCCCTGGCAAGATAACATCTAGTGCACAAGCACCCCAAAACGGCTCTTTTAACCCTCAGAGCTTGTTCGATTTTACACCCGTTAGGACTGTTCGTGGCCAAAAATGGCCACCTACGGAAAAGGCTGTCATTTTTTGATTTTTTTTTTTTTTTCAAACTTCCACTGCAAAATGTTTAATTACCATCCATTCTTGCCATTCATATTAAATAACCATTATTATTATTTTTTTTTTTTTAACCCCTTAATTGCCAGTTTGCTTACATGGTGCACTTTTGGTACACAAATAAACACACTGTAGCCTGTATTCTAAGTGTCAATGGACTTTCTTGTATTTGTGCTAGTAGAGTCTTGGATATATAACAGAATCACAATGACATTTATTATTCTGCATTGTTAGTTTTTTGTAGGTAAGCAAATTATATAAAAAATCCTGTTTAGCCTGTTTGTGGCCATGTAATGAAAACACTTTCCACTTTCAACAATTTCAACTTTTTATTTTACATCAAAGTTGTTCATTCAAAACAAAATTTCATACAAATCAGGAACTTTAACCCTTTGAATACCAGGTAAATTTACCATTTCTTCTTATCAAACAATACAAAAACATCACAGAAATATTCTATTCCATATCAACTTTTTGTTTTAACAACAAGTCCAAGTTATAACAAGTGCAGTTTTAAGTTTTAACCTTTTTCATTGAATTGCATTTCTTTTACAGAACAGAATTACATTTCTTTTACAGAACAGAATTTCATTTCTTTTACAGAACAGAATTGCATTTCTTTTACAGAACAACAGAAGTGTGTGTGTATGCATGCTGCTGTGTGCATGCGTCTGTGTGCATGCCAGTGTGTGAGCTCAAGGGTGGCAGGATGTGCAGAGCACGATGTAATGCTCCTTGCAGAAGTATTTCTTGCAGCTGGAGCACGTCGTCACCGTTCTTCTTCGGGGGGTGCAACGTTCACACCTCCCCCTCCCCAACCTGAGCTGTGGATCCTGCTCTGGCTCCTCCTGAATGTTGGAAACGATGGCAGCAGCGGCTGCTGTGCGTGGGGGGAATTGCCGTCTCGAGATTAATGGGGTCACCAGCATGTGCCCCAGTTCCTCCATGTACAGCCTCCGTCTGTAGGTCTTGGTGGATTCCCAGTCCGGGTTGACGGACACCCATAGGATGTGTCCGTTGTATGCTGACACGTCGGGCAGGTTGAAGAAAAGCGTTAGCGGCCAGCGCTTGGACTTTCTTCTGCAGCTGTATGTGCCGATAACTTTATCTAAGTTATCAACCCCGCCCTTGCAGCGGTTGTAATCAGTGATGACCACTGGTTTCTTCTTTTCCCCATCACCGACGGCAGGCTCTCTGTGTTTCGTGCTCAACAAGAGCACATTTTTCTCCCGCTTGGGGACGTAGGAGACCAGTGTGGCGTTTTTGGTGAATCCAAAAAGAGAGGAAAAAATTTCCCTCTGGCGCACCCGGAGGAGGTGAGGAGGGAGCTCCGGTCTGGATTTCCGGATGGTGCCCACGATAGCCATCTTCTTCTTCAAGAGCTCTTCAGCCAGGGCAAACGTTGTAAAAAAATTGTCACACATCAGAGTGTGACCACGCAGCCCTTCTGTCAGCTCCAGTGTGACCCTTTTGGCTTGGTTGACCTCGCGTGTAGCACCGCTGGATTTCCCGGTGTATATTTGCATCCTCCAGGCGTAGGAGGTTTTAACGTCGGCAAGAACCCAGATTTTGACTACGTATCGAGCAGGTTTATTTGGAATGTACTGGCGAAAGCCACAACACCCCTTGAAGCCCACAAACTGCTCATCGATGCAGATGTCAACTCCAGGATTGAACAGGAGGAGGAGGCGGGCCACCCACATTTCCCACAGGCAGCGAAATGCTGCAAGCTTGTCATCCTTGTACCGTCGTGGGCGGGTGAGCTTGTCATCCAATCGAATGTGGGTCATAATTTGAGAGAAGCGGTACAGGGGCATCGTTGCTCGAAATATCGGGCGTCCTGTCTTTTCATCGCAAAGGCTTCGTGCTGACTCATGTCTCGAACGAAAGACGCCTGCCAAAATCAGAAGCCCAACGAAGATGGAAGACGGAAACTCACCAGTGGCCTTACACCTCAACGAGGCCAAGCATGACATCGCTACCTTTGCGATTTCATGGCATTGAACTGGTTAAATCACCACCTCGTGGAGGTGATCATGACCTCCTTTTGAAGAGACGTGAAGCATTCTGGATCTTCACCTTACAAACTTTATCCCCTAAAGGTCTTAATGATGAATTTTTATTGAATGTGATGCTGTAACTTTGTATTTAGTGATATACGGCATGTACTTTATGATCAGCAAAGACTTAATTTATTTCCTGCTCATCATTACATGCCTCTATCACCAGGTATTGAAGCCCTGCTGGACCACCCCCCTCCCGACCTCTATGTTGCTATTAGGATGCCAGGCATGGTCTTACCATGACTATTCTACTCCTCTCCATGCACTGTTATTGTATGTTTTTTAAAAATTAAGGCTATGTATATTTCCCTTGGTATAGTATATACCAGTGGCGGCTGGTGACTAAAAAAATTGGGGAGGACAGGAACACCAGCCCACAGCATCATGTTATTTTGACTAGTAGGCTACTTATCCCTACTTTCTTATAATGAAAACAGTAAAGCAATGTCTTACAAGATTTTGTAAAAACGACATAATTTTATTAAATCATACTGTTTTCAGATCAACACAGGTCTAATGATATCATGGATGTGGGATGTAGGCTATAAAAAAAAAAAAAAAAAAAAAAAAAAATTACTTGCTGGGTCCGGGCCTCGAACCCAGATCTCCCGCACCAAGGGCGACAGTGCTAACCACTACACCAACAACCGATTAGCATACAGAGTGATGATTAGCAGGTGTTTTGGGTGAGTCGGTATGCTATCAGTAGCCTACCACTAGACACCACACGCGGTCATTTCTCCTTCCTGGTAGCTCCTGACTGCTTCTCACTGATATCTCCCAACAGTTTATCAAAAATCTGCTGATATTTACTTTGAAATCAATGCCAATATCTCTGAAAACTCGTATTTCTTGTGCTGGGAGAAGCACGAGCAGCGCGGCTGGGAGTGAAAGTTTGGCGCACATAGCAACAGTAACCAAGGGGGGTTGGACTGTCATTGGACCAACCTGCTGTCAATCTTGTGTTCTGATCGCAGGAGGGCCTCCTCCGTCATGACGTAATTTTACGTGTCTTAGCCAATCACAGGTCAGGATGAAGACATCCTAAATGCATTGAGTCAATGGAAGAAGATCCCGCCCCTAGGTCAGTTAGGGAAGTAAAAATCTTAGCACCTCCGTAGAGCCCCTACCTTCCTGCTCCCTGCTCCTCACACAGACTGCTCTGTCTCCTGAGCTGCTGGCGGTGCCTTTGAACCGTTTTAAGTGGATTTTCTTCCAAAAAACAAACTTTTTTTTGTGATAAAATACATAAATAATATTTCATAAATTATACTGAGATTTGGTAATGATTTATTTCAACCAGTTAATCTTTTTTAAATAAAAAATCAATTTCCTCTTGCCTCTCAAAAATAGAGGAGGACCAACCTCCTCTGCCTCAATGGACCAGCCTCCTCTGGTATATACATTGTAGTTTTGCTTTTCCTATTTGTTACTTGCCGGCTATTGTGTTGATATATATTTGTGGGTGTTCCTGACAGAAAGACACACATGTGAGCTCACACTCACTTTTGTGTCTGCCCGAGGTGAGATTACCTCACAATTCAGCGACTCACTGAGTCTGTCGGCACAACCCCTGGGTGGAGCTGCAAAAAAATCACCACTAGTTGACTACAGCTGCAGGTCCTCCTGCGACCCCCCACTGACTCAGCCTGTGATTGGCTGTCCTAGCTATAGTAGGCCATATATTTGCCTGAAATGTTCTTTTTAAAAAAATCTCTGCTTGAGAAAGGTCCTGTGGACCGAAACGTTGTTTGTTTTATTAAAGTCTTTTGCAAGTGACGACAGTGTGCGGGAGACCCCTTTTTTCCTTTGTTCACTCCTACCTACTCCAACGCACCTGTTTTTCAAGTTTTTTTAGGTGTGCATCAGCCTCCAGATCTTAACTTCATAAAAGACAAAATAAATAAAAACAGCTAAATAGGTACCCACCCACTCAATGACGGCAGCTGTGGCTCTAGATTTCACCTTCACATGAAATGGTCCAGGGGCCTGGCACATCACAGAGGTCACAGGGTCTTTTGCTGTGCACATGTTGATAGGTAGCAGAAGATACTCTGCCAGCAACTTTAAGTTGTGATGGTAGGCAATTGAAGCTGGCTGGCCAATCACCTCAGCATCACTTTGGGCCTGAGGACTTCTTGACCCATCACATTCATCTGTGTGACCCACATCCGATGAGTCATGCACGGTGTCTTCGATGCTGACAGCTGGAAGTTCATCCAAGCAGATATTACTTTTTAACGCACCACCAGTTCTCTAGACAAAAAAAAACTAGGGCTGTCAAACGATTAATTTTTCTAATCGCGATTAATCGCATTTTCCCCGTAGTTAACGCGCGATTAATCTCTATTAAAAATACACACTAATATATAATATATATTGGTGGGGAGGGGGCGTGCGGGCGGCGCAGCGGGGACCGCAGCGCAGCAGGGACAACTCCATGACACTACTGTGAGTGCTTTAGGACGGCTGAGAATGTGAGAAGTGGCGTGTTACTAAAGTTTGGTTGAATGAGAAGCAAGGTGCCAGGTTTTGGCCACACATCAGCTGATCAGGACAGGCAATGGCGAGCTAAGCTAAGTTAGCTTCACAGACGGCGAGCTAAGATAAGTTCAGGCTGCAGCCCCTGCACTGGGCTCCAGACACACACAGCTCCAGCTCCAGAGTCACAGCAAGCACACACACATCCTAAGTAGTTCAATCAAACCCATAGTTTGAAACAACGCTCAAAACAAACACAGCTCACAACTAAGCATACAAATTTCGGTAGCTTAATGCTAACGTATATGTAAAATCTCATAGACAGGCTAACAGTAAGTAGCATTCGCTATCGCCATTCCCTCGTCCTCACGGGTAGACAACGAGCTAACTAACGTATCCGCACACTTTCAGAGGTTTACTGCTGCCTGGTTAAACTTATTTTTATGAGATTAATGTTGGTCTCATTGATTAAATTTAACAACTGCGGTGGCAGTGGCATTAGTTTGTTTGCATGAAAAGCGAGCAGGACCGAGCAGGACTGCCTCTGGGCTCCGCTCTCATTCTTCTGAAGGCTCCGTACCGCCACCTGCTGGACTGGAGGAGCCACAGTCCAGCCTTCCAGTCCAGCAGACAGATGACAAAATGGGCCGCGATTAACAACCATTAAAAAAACTTAACGCGTTATTGTTTTTAATTAATCGCATCGCGATTAACCCGTTAATTATGACAGCCCTAAAAAAAACAAAACAATTACAATTATAAGACAGCGTACTGGCAATTATTTTGAATGCAACTTCTGAAATGTCTTCAGGGACAGAAGCATTACAGTCCCTTACCTAACACAAAAAGGGGGGACATAATCACTGTCACTATCACTGTCACTGTCGTCATTGCTCTCAACTTCCCAGGTCTCCTCCTCCTCCTCCATAGATGACAGTGATTCTGTCTCCTCCGCAGAAGACCAGGTGTCTTCTGCCCAGTCAATGCTACAGACAGGATGAAATGAATCTGTTAATATTATGTTTGGCCAATAAGAAAATACCTTATAACCAATACAATAATGGCAAAGTCATAAAGTTATACACTTACGTGGAGTTCTTTATATCGTTAAATTCTTCTACATCAATAATGTCGTGTTTATCGAGTGAGGTCATGCTATGGACAAATAATATGAAAATATCACAAGACTAAACATCACAAATGCTGACACCAATATAACTTATTCCATACTTTACCATCTCTATCATTAGAGTGAATATATACCTTGCATCAAGTTGATGTAAAGATGCCTCCTCACAGCTGGTCTCCGATTCTATGATACCGGCAACACAGAAGTCATCATCTCTGTAAATTCAGTTTTTCAGTCAGGTGTGGTCACTCATCCAAGCTCTATAAGGGGTATTGCAGATCTCAAATGATAGCACACTAAGAATAACTTGACTTAGGCCATATCGGTCAGATAGAGAGCCTGCCAAAATGCTGGAAGCTGCAGGGTCTGGTAGTCGGCCTACATATCTTCCAGTTCCTTTGTGAGGTGTTGATGTTGTCAACGTACTTTCATAACTGTAAAAAAAAAAAAAAAAAAAAAAAGCCATAATAGTTACCTGCAGTCAGTCTAGCTTTTAACTGTTTAATTTATACATAAAGTAAATAATCTATCCCTGCTGTGCACTACATTGCTATAGACCAATTCGGCGAGCGAATTGTGTATGCCGCCATCTTGCGGCGACGCCATTACTGCGGTGTCATTCGTCAGTTGGTCAGCTGTCACTGATCAGCTGTTACTCAGCTGTTACTCAGCTGTCACTCAACTGACTCCGACACTGACAGCATCATGAATTCCTGGGTTGACGATGTTAGACAGTGGCCTCCGGTAGCTGATGAAGGTATCTTAAATGAATACCAATATTAATTTAGAAATAATAATTTGTTTGAGCTATAAGATTAGGATAATAGGGAGATAAGAGACAACACTAACCGTTAACGTGTGTGTGTTGACGTTAGCCAGCTAGCAGCTTGACATTAATCATTATGGACAGGCTACGTGACCTAAAACAAAAACAACAACAACAACAACCACACGTGTTTGTGTGCGTGTTTGTTTTTTTCTTCTAGGTATTTAAGAATATTTTATTGATCGCCTGGCCTCCGATGACCAGAGAAACGGCAACTACAGGTCTCTGATTGAGGGTCAAAATTACCTGAGCTCTGGATGGGTCGGGCAAATTGTACACCGCCTTTTAGACGACCATCACATCGTATTGAAAGGATCAGTGAGACATTCACAGACCATCCACTGCCACCACGATGTGGAAGTGACCGTGAAAAGGGAGAGTGGCCGGGTCGTACGAGTCAGCTGTGACTGCATGGCCGGCAGAGGGTGCTGCTGCAGCCACACTGCAGCTGTCCTGTACAAGGTGAAGGAGGCTGTCAGGCAGGGTCTAACTGGCATGTCCTGCACAGACCAGCTCTGTACATGGAATAGATCTACATGGCATAATGTATTACCTGACACTGTTGAAAACCTACGGGGTACGGGGTTTGAATCTCTTAAATTTCATATTGTGAAGGCAAATAATAAAACTGGTAGTTTTCATAGAAAAATAAACTTACATATTGCCCATATTCAATACAGGGTATGGGTGTTCCTTCGTTGGTCTACCATCAGGGAAGTGTAGTCCACACACCTTGAGAGTTGGGGGAAATGATGACAGAAGCAGCAGCCCCACATTTAATTATTATACAAAATACTGGTCATGACATTACTGCAGTGACAGTAACTACACAAAACATTAAATACTTGTTTGTAAATTCAATCATCTCAGCATTTTAATTTTCATTAAGATAAGATACTTTATTGATCCCAAGCTGGGAAATACAGTTGATTTCATTATTGATCAAATGATTTTAGAAAAAGTCAGATCAGATATCTGGTAATTGGCTGATAATCACTGGACTTGCAGTAGACTGCATATTGACATAGATGCCTTCACTTTTACTTCTTCAATAAAGTATTTTGTTCATGCAACGTGAACACCGACTCCCCCATCGTTAACGTTTAGCTAAGCGCCCTGACTAACAGCATTGTTTTTCTTTTTTCAGTTTTAACACTGAAACTATGTGGTTCATAAGATGGTTATTAACACACCTGCCTGTAACAGACAACAGTAGGCTATTTTCCATGCACTGGGACCAAGTTGTAAACACCAACGAGCAAACTGATTTATGAGTTGCACAGGATTAACGTTACAGCAGCAGTGCAGCAGCTGCTAACATAAACATTAGTGAGTAGCGATAGCTAACGTACCGTAAGTTTAAGTTAGCTGTTAGGCTATGCTATCCTGAATGCTAGTCATTGTGGCATCACGAAAACACTTACCGTACTGTTTTTGTTGGGAACGAAGTCCTTTCTGTTTATATTCTTTATCCACCTGTGGCGAACACCTTGGTCCTCGGCACGCCCAGGAAATCTGTGTAATCCGTACGGTCTGAAACATGGACAGTCCTCGTGTAGTAAGGGACTGTGTATTTTACATTTAGTTGTTTTCCAAAGCTGGAGTTTTCGGCTGCTATTACAACAGCCAACGACGGCACATGTCCTCCCAGTTTTCCTGGACATGTTCGCAGACGAGAAAAGGAAGAGAAATGGTCCACTTGCATGCAAATACCCGCTTCACGCACAGAGCCCAGAGCTGCCTGACTGGGAGCTGCCACCGCAGTAATGGCGGCGTTCGACTAACGGTTATTTCGCCGAATAGGTCTATATGATTGACCCCATGAAAGACAAGACGGCAAACTTAGACAAACATCTCATCTACCTCTATGAAAAAAAGCTACAATCTAACTGTCATCTGAGCGCTGATCAGCTGAGCAAGAGCGTGGATGACTTGTGTGTTTTATAATGTTTACTTTTTATATAATTTCACAGCATTGTTACAGTACGTGACTTTAGGATGCTTAGGATTTCAACTGGACAGCCAAACACACAGCCACATTTTTAGATAGGCCTACTGTAACAGCTGAGCGAGAGCACAGTGGATAGTCGTCCTCTCAATCGCCGACTGCTATCTGTTTAACACAGCTGTGTATGTTGTGTCAGCTGACCTAACTTTGCAACTTGTAGCTAACCGCCGTGAGCCTGAAACTAAATCAATTTGCTACATTACCGTTACTCGTCAGTTGAGACCGCAAAACATTTGTGACCCGCTCTGGCGAAATGAGTCGGAAGTCGCAACGTTCTATTTTTAGATAATCAGCTGTAAACATGGAAAATCTATAAAAAAATCGATTTTTTTTTTCTTTTTAGCTAATTTCAAAGCAATGACATTCAAAAACACTCTCCCAAAGTTTCACAGTCCAGATAATTGAGAAAAGGCAGTAAATGATGATTAAAGTTGACTTGCTACTTAAACCCTCTGAAGATGAGTGTTGCATCGTTGCAAAACATGAAATATCTTCTGATCCATTTGTGACAGAGACGAGCTGTAAACTTCATCTGATTCGCTGGATTCTCCGCTTTCCGACGGTCATTGAATGGTGCCTCTATGATAAGCAGGGACGGCTACTGAAACAGATGCTAAACCGAGTAGCATCGACGCTAGCTAAACAGAACGTAGCAACGATGCTAAATCGAACGTAGCTTAAATGCTAAACCGAACGTCGCGGTCAACACAGCGCTTGCACATATTTTACAAAACATCAACAAAACATCACAACTTCTGAACCGTTTATGATAGAGACGAGTTGTAAACAGCATCTGAATTGTGAGATTCTCTGCTTTCCGAGGGTCATTGAATGGTGCATCGATGACAACAAGGGACCGTATATGGTGCGTGTAATCACGTGGTACAGGAACAGACGCCAGAGTCACAGGCTAAACTTTGAATGGAATTTTCTCAGGTTTTAGAACAGAATAAGAGAGGAGGAGATCGTAATTCGAATGGCCATATCTCGAAAACTATCAAATGTATTACTTTGACTAGGGTTTCATTTTAAAGCTCATTTTCTAATCTTTCCATTGATACCAAAATCTCAACTTTGACATTTGGGTCACTGTGACTCATTTTGATGGATCCGGTCACATTTTGTTACATTAGTCTAATGGTGATTTCAACTACGGCCTACTGTAACTAAACACAAACCACATGTGTAGATAGCAGCTATGTAAAAATTACATTAGAGTCTCACCTGTCCAAAAGAAGCTCTGCCAGCTCTGAGTCCAGCTTCAGCCCGATGCGGTCCCGCAGCTCTCTCCACCTTGTGTATGATTCCCCGATGTTGACACGGGATCTGTTTCTTTTGCTGTCACTCTCCTTTTTCGACAGCTTCCTCTCTTCTTCACTCTTCCTCTTTTTGGCTTGTTTTGCCGTGTATGCCGTTGTTGTGAGCGCCGGTATTATTACTTTTCCTGCCACCGCCATCGCTTTCACCACCTCTGTTGGTGATTAGCCAATAGGAACACACAAAACAGCTCATGGAACACCTGTTTTGTAAAATTGCCTGTGATTGGCTGAACACTGCCGTCACGGTGTTGATTTTCCGCAGTTCAAATACAGAGCCAGCAGAGGCGCAGTGCCTGTTTCAGTATGTTTCAGCCCTCCCATAACACTTTGAATTACAATATGCTGAAAGGTTATTATGGATATTTGACTGAATGATGCCCAAAATAAATTACAAACTACAGCTTTAAATTGTCACTTGAAAATGAATGGGCTTGATATTTTCTTTTGCTCTGTAACACAAATTTGACCTTTTATTTGCATTTCCATAACATACATCAAAATTAAAAATTAGCTGGTTACTATTAACACCTTCTTAAAGCAGATATCAGCGGCACGGCCGTTTCGGGTAATGCTGCATTCAAGGCAGGCTTTTGAAACCGTAAGTTACAGCTTCAAGTCACAACTACGACTTTGTAACGTTCCAGGTAACCCGTAGCTTGTGTTTTCACCGTCCTGTTGCCTGTGAAAGTTCACTATAACGGCCACTCGTAACTTCCGACCCGTGAACTCGTACCAGATCGAACTGGTATGACTTCACAGGAAGGAAAAACACAAAGTACGAGTTTCCTTGAACGCACCATGAGTTAGCAGCCCCCGCCCTCGTCAGGCATCTATTGGTCCTCGTGCTACGTCACCACATTCACGCGCACCCCTTGGCTGCACACACAGCCCTTCATGCCGTTCTCTCTCCTCATTGGATAACACTTGTATCCTACAAGAAAAATTTTCTCCTCGGGTTACAGCAGAGCAGAGTGACGGAGAGACTCGTGTTACGGCTGAAACACTCCATGTAAGTGATTGCTGACGGAAAATAGGACTATTTAGGACTTATATTAACAAAAACATTCCACTGATATCTGCTTTAAGACATATTTCATGACAAAAAAGGCCAAAGACTACAGAAATGCGAATATTGCCTCATATTGAAGGTTTTAACCAGTTACTGAAGCCTTAAAACAGGGCTGCCAAGTCTCATGCTTTGAGTGTGACAGTCACGCAATTTGACCCATTCTCACACCACACGCCACACTTGGCATTTCTCACGCTTATATTTCCCCACGCAATACTCTATTCTTTCTTTCTTTTTTCATGATAATTAACTCGCAGCTTGCCGTAGTTGCCGCCAGCGGGCATCTAAAGAAATTCAAAAACAGATGAAAAAACTAATTATTGACATCTACCTGTCTGGAAAGGGTAAACATATTTATGTATTTATTTATGTAAAGGTTTGGGGCTCCAGTGATCCACTAATCCACTCAGGCTGCCTCAACAAAATATTATACAAATAAATAAATACATTGTGTGGCAAATCTGCAAAAAAAAAAGAAGCACAATTTGCATATTAAAATTACAAAAATGTTCTCCCGGTGGTGAATTTGCAGGACTGAGTCTTAAAGCATAAATCAACATTAAAGTAGGTCAAATCGATGTTAAAAAAGGCCAAATTTTTTTCACCACTGACCACAAACGCATCGTGACACTAAAGTCTCACTCTTGTCATTTTCTGAAACTTGGCAGCCCTGCTTAAAAGCTGTGTAACCACAATTTTCTTTCCAACTATAAATACCTTGGCATCTGTATGGACAGTTTCCTTAATTTTAAGCATCATATCACCACCCTCATTGCTAAACTAAGACCAATACGTGGCTTTCTATACAGAAATAAGCACCGTTTCCCGACCCACCACAGGAAAAAAATTGGAGGCACAATTTTTTCTCTGTTTTAGACTATGGAGATGCCATCTATGGAAGAGCTACTAGTTCCACTTTGATTACATTGGATGCTGTTTACTCCTCTGCCTTACATTTCATTTCCAATGATTCATATAATACTCCTCACTGCACTTTTATCAAAATGTCGGCTGGTCATTTCTGACAATAAGGGGACAACAGCATTGGTTTTTATCAATTTTTAAAGCCCTGTCACACTTATTGTCTCCTAATTTATCATCTCTGTTAACAATGAAATCACAAAACACTGGTACCCACTGACAGAACTGGTTGTTGCATCATTTTCCATTCGTCAGAAATGAGCTGGGTAAAACGTCATTCTCTCACAATGCACCACATGGAACCCTCTCTCCCACAACAAGCCCTCCAACCCATAACCAGTGGCGTGCAGTCAGGGGCAGCAGGGCTAGCACTGCTAGCCCTGTCAAAAATTAAATAATCTTTTTTTTTCATAATTAAAAAGTGAATCTGAAATGTGTCTGGAGTCAATTACTTGTTCAGTATGCAACTTTAGCCAGAAAACGATTGGTTTTGTGGAACTCAAATTTCCTATGTCCTATAAACGCACCACAGCTCCGTTCCTCGTCTGGGGCAAGCAGTTAACTGCATTGCTACCCTTTGGTCGAAGCTGGACGCTGCTATTGGGTTAAAACGTTGAGTGACAGTGTCATCAGCCAATCAGATTTTGATGTGTTATTGACAGAACGCCTCAGGGCTAGCAGAGTTTCTAGAGCTGGCCCTGGTGTTGTCATTGAAATTAGCCTGACTGATTGGCCCATGTGCAGCTGCGTGATGACGCATGTAGTCTGTTATTCTGAGAGGTGACGGCGGGTGATTTAACAGCAAGATTTTTTGATATGACTGCGGACCTTTGCAGGAAAAATTGATTTTTTGTAAGACAGACGCCTAAAATGGATGCTAACTCAAACCAACAAGCTGTGTGTGGCATAAGGTGGGAAAATATGGTATTGCTGGTTGACAGCTAGCTCGGAGCACAACAAGTGTTCTGATGGACTAGGCCTACTCAGTACAAGCCGTGGTGATGGGTGAGTGCATTTTTTAATTTTTTTAATATATAACTTTCTCAGATTGGTTTTGCATACTGTTGGGATAATAGGCTACTGTGAGTGACCTAAGGGAAGATGGTCCGATGGTGATGCTGCACAGTGGTGTCTTCATGCGTTGTGGTTGTTCAGTCGTCATTATGTTTTGGGCGTCGGCGGCTACGGAGGAAGGTGTTGAGGGTGTTGTTTCTGCTAGCCCGGACTGAAACACCACCGCACGCTACTGCCCATAACGATCATATACGTCGTTTGTACTACCCCTCAAATACGACCCCTGAGGTCGCTTTCTCAAAGAGCGCCTCTACCGGCAGACCGGCGGATGACCGACGCCCGGTGCATTTAATTACGTTGCTGGACAATCCCTTCTCTATCGGATAGTAAAGGCTAACAAGGTAAGCGCCGCGAAACTTGTTAATTTCACCAACATTTTAGTGCACCTGATCAACATCTGTGGCCGTAGGTTGACTTAACCTTTGACCTAGGTGATGTCATCTCTGGTCGCTGCCCGGCTCATTCTGATAATAATCATTCCGCTTCGGCATTCGGGTCAATTTTTAGCGCAACTAGCCGGAGCTAGTCCAGGTTAAAAACAGGACGCCTGTGGAAGCTAAACTTCATCCAGCTGCTCATTTTGTTCTGACAAGTCGGAAACACGCAGAAACGAACCGTAGTCAAACGTCTCTGCCGTATGCATTAGCATTAGCACTAGCACGATGCACACAGAGTTCGCGCCGCCCAGTGCGTTGCGGCGAGTTTACATTGAAAGTCAATACAACACGCGCGGCGAGTGTCGCTCCGCCCCGGCCAGCTCCGTTGAGCGGTGCGTAGACCAGATCAGGCAGCAGCGCGGTAGAAGCGGCACGATCTCGGTGCGAACGACTACAGGCAGCGCCACATCCAGGTCCCAGGTCAGGATGCTGGGATGATGGTCAACCTACAGACCACAGATGTTGAACCACTGTACGTCCATGCACGTACCGGTAACCTACTACATGAAGATAACGAGATATTGACAGCTGCTTGTAGGCCTATACACCCAAGAGTCAAGATCCACGTCTCACTTTATCCAAAGCTTATGCATAGGCTACATTATGTCTGTTAACGGTCAATATTTAATACATGATAATAAACCTTTGTAATTGCAACATTACAAAAATCTGATGAATCACATACGTTTGTGTGTGTGCATGCTCTTAGAATTGATGCATTTGTTAAATACTAGCTCATATATATTATGTGTGTGTCATTGTCATTCTCATGCAATTTGATTAAAACATTGTTGTTGTTTTTTCTCCCCAGATGCCGACCCACAAAATGTGTGTGCAGTGCCAGGGGAAGATTGGGGTGGCCAGCAAGGCATGTAAGGTTTGTGGGGCCAAGCAGCCCTACAAACAAAAGCTAGAAAGGGCCAAAGAAAGAATTGACCAGACCTGGAAGGACACTCAAATGAAAAATTCCAGTGTCAATAAACTGTATGACACTAGCAATCTTCTGGTAGGTTTTTTATTCTTGTTTTGGCATTGACTTTTTCACCACTTCACCCTCCATTCTGTGCAAACTAGTCCTGAATCTCAGTTTAGTAAATGTGTTACAGGCTTACACTGCATGACTATTCGTCTGTTCACATCTCAAACTGCATGAGCTCTTCAGTCCTACGTCTCATATCAGTCTCAGACCCACTAATTGCACAACGTTCTACAATTGCTCTCCGCCACGATTACTTTGTGATGCCGCTGAGATTTGTGCAGCTCGATAATTGCTCGATTGTAAACCTCAAATTGACATTGTTTCCTGATGTTGGTTCCTATAGCGGAGTCAGACAGCGTGCATCACCTCTGGATGATGCTGCTGGGAAATGTTTTTTAAAAAAAGAGAGAACGTCGCTTTCTCCAGCCAGCTGATGTGTAGCTCACCTGCGGCTCACCTGCGGCTGTTAGAGGAGCCTCACAAGTTCTCTCTGCACTGCCTGCACATTGTTTAAAAGAGTTCTACATGTTAAGGTCTAACTACCATCTGAACACTGGTCAGCTGAGCCACAGCACAGTGGCGTGGCTGCTGTGAGGCTCGCTATTTTATACTATCCACGAGTTTCTTTAGAACGCTATGGGCAAAACCGGAAGCCAGTTTTGCCAGTTTGGTGGAATTGTACGTTTACGTTGCCAAGGTTTTCAGTCGTTGTCATAGTTGCGGTAAACGCATGGATCTATTAATGCTGGCTTTTAACACGGATGTCAATTTGTGTGATATCCACTGTTAAAAGCTGGTGTGATGATCCATGCGTTTTACAGATTTTCATTGAAGAAAAAGAAAAATAAATACATGCATTTACCGCTACTACCGAAACTATGGAAACATAAACATAAAATTCCACCAGAAGAGCAAAACAGGCTTACGTTTTTGATGTTCAGAAAAAGGTGGATAACGGCAAGAAAAAATATAATTGTCCTCAATTGCTGATTGTCTGATAGTGTGTGTACATTTGTGGGGCTGATCTTCCATCAGGGACAGCTCTGCATTGGTCATCACCTGGTCACCCCGTCTCCCACAGCTGTACGTAGCTGTGAGAAAAGCTGAAGTTACAGCTGTGAGTCCAACTTCAGCTTGTCACTCCCCTGCCCCTCCTCTTTCTGTCTGCCCGTTCTATGGACCCCATACATTGTCTGTCACAACAAGAAATTTCCTGGCATGTCAGAAATGCTAGCACTGTCCACCAATAACTATGCAAACATACAGTAACTCCAGACTAATGGCGTTTTCCACTACACACAGCATGGCAAGGCTTGGCTTGGTAAAGGTGCTTTTCCACTACAGCTGAGTTCTCTAGTTCCTCCTCACAGGGATGCATACTCCCTTTCGTTTTTCGATCCTCTTGTCAGATCCAAACTCACTAATCTGCACCTGGATTACAGAGGCGTGGTTTTCCACACAGCAATCATTTACTTGGGTGAAGGAATAACAACAGTCTTGATGCAGATCAGTGGTCGTTGCTGTTCTGTTTTTGAAATTTCCGGTTTTGATTCTCATGTCGGATGTAGCGCTCACGATTCTTCCAGTGACAACGATCTGGCCAATCAGTGGAAGGCAGTCGGCTGATGTCATGTTTTAGTATCACTTCGGCTCGCTTGGAACCAGGACCGAGGAGGTACTAAAAATAGTACCTGATACAGGCACTAGGGCTAGTGGAAAAGCAAAATTGCCGTGCTGTGCTGTGCAACTGGAAAAGGTCCACAAGTTATTTTTTTTCCTTTTTTTAGGGGCATAAGCAGAAAATTTAGGAGCACACTATGAACCGTCTTGCAAATTAAATCTTCACATAAACATTTGGGCATTTAGCAGATGCCTCTATGTGCACATAGCAACTTACAGAGAGGGACAATATGAACCCATAATGCGGTAGGGGACTTAAATGGAAGTGCAAATGCTGCCTCTGTAATTGTCGCTTCTGGAACACCCAGATTTTTTGATTGAGAGTTTGCATGAATTGTCCTCTCCGCCAGTGCTCATTTTTTACAAGAGAAACCTGTGGAATCAATCTGTAAAATGTTTCCATTGTGAATTGCAAATATTAACTTAAATTAAAGGATAACTTTCGTTTGTTACAACCTGGACCTTATTTCTAGCATCAAATACGATCATTTACTCACCCTGACAAGTTTGGTGTCATTTGGAGTCGTTTTGACGAAATTAGCCCCAATCGAGCGGCGCGTATATCCGTATAATGCGAGTACACGGGGCACCCAATGCAGCCTCTAAATAACACATTATCCGCCGCAAAATTTGTTCATTTCGCCAATATTTTGTGATGATACACTAGTGTTATTCCCCTCCGAGCCCGTGGTGGCATGTTATCAACATCCGGCTCCTCCAGGCTGACCTACTAACCTCTGACCTGGATGATGTCATCTCTGACCGGTGCCCGGCTCGTTATGATAATAATCACTCCGCTTCGGCATTTGGGTCCTTTTTAGCTCAACTAGCCAGAGCTGTAGTGAGGATCCAGGCTGAGGAGAGGAAGCCTGTGGAAGCTGACCGAAGCTGAACATCATCCAGCTGCTCATTTTGTTCTGACAAGTCAGAAACATGCAGAAACAGACCATAGCATTAGCAATAGCAAGTTAGCCGCGCCGCCGTCGGAGATGACATCATCCAGGTCAGAGGTTAGTATGTCAACCTAGAGGAACAGGATGTTGCTAACATGCCACCACGGGCTCGGAGGGGAATAACACTAGTGTATCATCACTAAATATTGGCGAAATGAACGAGTTTTGCGGCGGATAATGTGTTATTTAGAGGCTGCATTGGGTGCCCCGTGTTCTCGCATTATACGGATATACGCGCCGCTCGATTGGGGCTAATTTCGTCAAAACGACTCCAAATGACACCAAACTTGTCAGGGTGATTAAATGATCGTATTTGATGCTAGAAATAAGGTCCAGGTTGTAAAAAACGAAAGTTATCCTTTAAAATATTTTCCTGGAGTTTTAATGTCACATTTTATTAGGACTAGCTGATCTTGCACAGAGCGTGTGTTGTGGCGGGAGCTGACAATCAGAATCAAGGAAGTTAATACAGCTCCTCTATGATTTATGTTTTTATGTCAATTTTGTTCCAGCTCCACAAGTGGAATCTTTTGGAGCGTCGCCCCGTGCTCCTGTTGGCCAAAAGGACAGCGGCAGGGTTCATTGCAGAGATGTTCTGCCCGTGGGATGCTCAGGCCACAGACAGTTCTAACAATGAGGATGCAATGGATGCATTGCATACAATTAAGAAGATCTATGAAAGTCTTCTTAATGGTAATGTACACAATTGTTCATGCTACATTTTCACCAAAGAGTAAGCTTAGTAGTGTATCCTGGCTTTTTACCGAAAATGTAGATTCTATTTTATTATGGCAAAGCAAAGTCTGTGGTGAGAGATTTACTCTGTACTGATTGGTCAGACTCGAGGCTGGCTCTACGCTGGGGCAAGACGGGGAAAGAAATAATACATTACCTACAAACTGAATATAGACAAGATTTACTACAGTAGTTGAATAATCCACTGGAAAAGGTTAAATTTCATCTCTTCTTTGCTTTTTTTTTCTCCGTGCACTGTTTGTGTACAGGCTCAGCCAAGCATAAACATTCTATGCAGTTGTTTAGGATCAGATGATCACATACAGTGGGTGCTAGTTTCATTTGGACGTTTGCCTCACGCTCAGCGTGATTCACGCAGTGCGTGAAACTGCAGGTCAGATTGTAGCCACTAGGTGGAAGCATCGTACTGAGAAGATTTTTAAGTAATTCCGCGTTTGACCACAACTTAGCTGCAATGAGAGAGTGGCGCTGTTCACAGACCATGGCTACTTCAGCTGCAGCTATGGTCGAGAGAGCAAGAGAGTGAGCAACGCCGCTCAGTCACATCAATGTCGATTTTATTTATTGTATCACAGTGGTTACGTTCAACAGGATCAGTGGTTCTCTATTATATATCTATCTATTTTCTGCAAGTTCTTGTGAACAACCACCTCATAAACCGTTTCTAAACTGCTTCATTAGTGCCAGCAGCCTGGACCCGATGCGACTGGACTCACGAGCGGAGCATTAATACACATCTGTCAGCAGCTGCTACACACACAATTTGAAGGGACAGATTAGATGTTGATTTTGTTAACAGTGACTTTGTTTCAGCCAAGAGCAGCAGGTTGTTTTAATGGAAAGTAGCCTAGTAGTGGCCGATTGGTTTAATTCATCCATGTTCACATCAAAGGAGGCGTGTGTTTTATTGAAAGCGAGGCTGGGTGTGTGATTTGACTACATTATGAAAACACATGAGTCTATATAGCCTATATTTTCCAGATCAAATCCGTTGTATGGGACAGGCTTTCCTAATTCAGAACAAACCTTATGCTCAGCAAAAATGGAAAATATAGGTCTAATGCATAGGCGCCGATTCCGTGGGTGCTCCGGGGCACGAGCACGCTCAGGTTGAGCACCCACGGGGAACTAGGGCTGCCCCCGACCAAGGATTTTCTTGGTCGACCACTGGTCGTCATTTAGAGCGATTAGTCGACTAATCGACGCATATATATATATATATATATATATATATATATATATATATATATATATTTTTTTTTTTTTTTCTCCCCAAATTAGCTTGAGCTACTGAATAAATAAATAACCATTAATTTTACAAGTGCGCACAGCTGCGCGCTTTAGGTCTGCCGCCTGTTAATGTCACTGGTAGATTATTTCAGATTCTAATTATTAATGTGTCAGAAAAAATCAGCAAGGGGACTGTCGGAACATTCTGAATATTTATTTAAACATGTCACACACACACGCACATCGTTGATGTAACAACATAATTGTAACAAACAAATAATACAGCCTTGAAAACTAAATTAAACAATATTTTCGTTTCTTTTGAAAATGTAGATAACGAAAAAAATATATAGGCTGTCAGATTCGAAAGATAAATATAATAAGAATTCAAATAAAAATTAATAAATAACCATTCGGCAAAACTGAAACACTTAGGATAATTAGTGCAAATATACACAGACCAACGGTGAGGTATAGCCTAAGCTTACATGAAATAAAAACTCAATGAATATAAAATAGGCAAACATCGTGAATAAACGGAATAAATATGTATTAAGCAAACTGAAACAGTGCAAATAAACGGAAAAGTAGCCCAAACAACTTTCTACATTTTCCTTAAGTCAGTAGCCAGCACAAATGAAAATGTAAAATCACACATTTCGTTTTGCACAAGCAATTAACTCACAGTTATATCCCCTCGGCTCTCAGTTTCCTCATATTATGAGACAGGGACACAAGTTTGTCCACATTGTCGGGGAGAAGTGAGCTCCGCGTCTTGCTCACAATGAAGCCGGCCTTGGAGAAGATGCGCTCCGATGGTGTGGACGTGGATGGGATGGAGTGGACACGCTTAGCTGCTCTGGCCAGCTTCGGGTAGCGGTCCTCGTTTTTTTGCCACCATGGGAGCGGTCCTGATTCAACTTTTGTTTTGTCCTCCAAGTATCGTTTCATCTCACTGTTCTGTTCTTCTGTCGGCTGCTCTTCATCTGTAGCCATCAGCATGGATATTTCCTCCTGCTTTTCCCGCTTCTTCTTTGGTGCAGGGCCGGGTTCGCTGTCATCCCCACTGTGCTCTCCCTGAGCAGGTTCTTCTGCTGGAGCTAAACTCTCAGCCAAGTCCAACACCGTTGTGTATGCCTCGTCCCGTTTCTCCACCTCGAGGAATGACAGGCTTTTAAATCGTGGATCCAAGACAGAAGCTTGGATGTAAATGCTGGTCTCGAAATTCCCTTTGAGCTCCCATCTCTTGTCAATTTCTTCAGTGAGCGTTTTCTTCATTGCGGTCACAGCCGCGCTGTCATCATCGCGCAGCAACAGGTGGCGTCTTTTCATGTTTATGAGCATGGGCAGCGTGGCAGAGAGAGATGCATTAACATCCTGCGAAAGCAACTCGGTGAGTGTGACCATCGGCTTCAGCACCGAGACGATGTCCTCCGCTATCCTCCAATGGGCTGTGGTGAGATCCAGATCGCGGTCAGATCTGTTGGTGGTAACAGGGTCGGAAAGCACAGCTGTGACCGGCCACCTCTGTTCCAGGAGACGCTCCAGCATGTAGTGAGTTGAGTTCCATCGCGTGGAGACGTCCTGAATGAGTTTATGTTCCACAACTTGCTGTTGTTTTTGTTTGTCGGTCAGAGCTGCTGTAGCCTTGGCACTTTTTAAAATGTCCAACGAGACGTCTGGCAGCTGCAGTGACTCGGCAGATCGGGTCTTTTTTAAGAGCCGCATTGATGCACAGCTGCAAAGTGTGCCCTGCACAACGAACTCCCTGGACATTACCCCAGGACGGGTTATAAGACAGCTGATCCGCGCACAACACCATGTTCGCGGCATTGTCGTGTACGATAGCGGCCCTTTTTTCTGCAGGGATGTTAAAGTCCGCCATTACGTCACTGAGTCGCTCTGCTATGTTAGCAGCTGTGTGGCTCACCTCCAACACTTTTGTTTCCAGCACGAATGAGTGCAGTCGCCAGTCATCGGAAATGAAATGTGCTGTGACTGTCATGTAACTGTCCATCTGGTTAGATGTCCATATATCCGTTGTGAAGCTGAGTGCTGTACAGCTTTTAATCTTGTCCAGAAGTGTTTCTCTTGTAGTGTTGTATTTGCTTGTTATCGCGTGCATTACAGTGTCCCGTTTAGGGAGACTGTATCCTGGCTCCAGGAATTCAACCAGTTGTTTGAATCCTTCACCACTGATAATGTTAACAGGTCGCATGTCCAATGCAATAAAGTCGGCTATTTTGTCAGTGATGTCTCTTTTCCTTTTATCGGAAAGAGGGGGTTTCAGAATTAGCTTTTGCTGCGTCATGGATGCAGTGGAGGATGTTGTGGAGGTGGATGGCGCGGTGTCTTTTCCGCTGTAAAGTGGATGCGCCTGTAGAGAGATAAAACACGGTGAGCTGGATAATTTAGCTTCCGTATAACAGTAATAATTTGTATTTATTTATTTATCTGCTTTCAAACTTCGGCCGCCATGGACAGGTAGCTAGGCTAGCCTTAGGCTACTTACATGTTTCAGGTGGTAGGTCATGTTCGTCGTGGACGAGTGATAGGCAAAGTTTTTCTTGCAAAGTTTGCATGTGACCTTTTTGGGGTCATCCTTGTTCTTTTCGAAGTGATCCCATATTTTAGACGTCTTTCCCGACATGGTTGGCTATTAATTGTTAACTGTCTAACCGCGATGTCGAAGGAACCTGCCGTGTTGAAAAAAAAACCACTGACAGTGAGCGAGTGTCACGACTTCCTGTGTCTGGCCCTTCAAATTAAAAGCCCTCCAGCCTTTTAGGCCAGCCGCCAGTCACATAGATTTAGATTTTCACTTAATTTTGAAAAGACACGGCTCCAAATGTTTTTTGTTTTTTTTTCCTGCGACCAATCGACTAATGAAATTTTGGTCGGCTAATGATTTTTTGGTCGACCAGTGCTTGGTCGACTATTTGGGGGCAGCCCTACGGGGAACACGCCACCAGATGCGCATTTCTCCGTGCCGCACCTCGGCCCCTCAGCTGTGTGTCTGTGGGTATGTGTATCATGTGTAGCCCGTATGTGTGTGTAGCCTGCGTGAATTTGTGTATTAATCTCAGGCGCGCTCTGTTAAGATGAAAAACACAGAGCGCGAGCCTGGCACAGAGGTGCTCACTGCGCTCTGGCGCATCTGGCGACAATCGGTTAACGGGGCTGAAAGGAAACTGGCTTCGCTCCGCGGCTATTTCGCGTCTGACGTTAACTCACGTGTTTATTGATATTGTAGCGTCCAACCCGACGTAACTACATCAACATAACACTAACTTATGACAGCTCTCTCTTCCTCCTCTGCTCCTCCCTCACTCACCTACACACAGACACACACAGCTGTCTTCCTCACTCTGCCCCTCAGTTTCTCATCCAACCACCCTATACCTGCCCATACTACACATTCACAGTCAGTCAGAAATCACACAACTTAATTTTGTTTAACAGTGACTTTGTTTCAGCCAATAGCAGCAGGTTGTTTTAATGGAAAGTAGCCTAGTAGCGGCCGATACAAAGTCGATTGGTTTAATTCATCCATGTTCACATCAAAGGAGGCGTGTGTTTTATTGAAAGCGAGGCTGGGTGTGTGATTTGACTGTATCCACTTCATGACTACATTATGAAAACACATGAGTCTATATATATTTTCCAGATCAAATCCGTTGTATGGGACAGGCTTTCCTAATTCAGAACAAACCTTATGCTCAGCAAAAATGGAAAATATAGGTCTAATGCAATGGTTCTGTTCTCTCTTCTTCCTCACAGGAGAAATAATGAGATTGACTGATTGCCCACCCACCCAAAAATAAAAAATAAAATAAATAAATTGGTGGATTCAGCTGTCTCACAGATCATTTGGGTTTACAGTACATTAAAACTAGGCTACAGGTCAGTGTGAGGAGAGCTAATGTTAAGAACCTGTTTTTCTGTTCAAAGCCGCTTTGTGAACTACTGTGGGGGGAGGGGGCAGCCGGGCAGGACTTTTGTCTGAGAAAGAGTGAAGTAAAGCAACACATTCCTCCAGCTGGCTGTTTTTCTTCCAGTTACAGATAGTAGCCTATTGCAAAGTACCCTATGAGCTGAGACACATTAACACCTCTATTCATCTCCGCGCTCGTAACGCCCACCAACATCTGATTTACATGTCGACTGTTAACACATGGCGATTGGCCATTCACGCTGCTTTGTTCTTGGTTTCGGCCAATCAGCTTGTAAGCACATGGCTAATTATCAGCTTTCAACCAATCGTACTGTTTTATTGTGAGTGTGTGAAAGGGAGGGCGACAGAGAATAAAAGAAAAACATCTACGCAGTCAAACAACAAAATGAGCGGTCTGTTTCTCCCTTCCTCTGCCCCGTTTCTGTGTTATGCGAGGCTTTGCTCATGTGATTTAGTTTTCGAAATATTGTAGTTTGCAGGCTGTTGTCCCCTTTGTAAATTGTGAGGTCTAAGTTAATTTCGTTAGGATCTTGGATCTCACACAAGCTTGGGGCAGGCCAAGAATTGATCATGTGCCTCTGATAGATGTAAGTCAGTCTCATAAAGTCATCTACATCTGTCATCTCAACAGCTTTAGGTCCTGCTGATGTGTAGATGGTTGACATTGTCTGGCTTTTTGCCTCCAAAGATTCTGGAGATTCTCCTTCTGGCAGAGATGTAGGTTGCCAGTTCATGCAGCCATAACTATCTAATTTAGTTCTCCCCGTTTTGTTAGAAGGTTCACCAATGTCACTGTCGCGCCTTTTCCTAGGCTGTCTGATTCTACTGGTGACGTTGTCTCTGTTTACATGTTCAACTCTTGTTTTTAGCTGTCTCAGCAAGGAATAATATCCACAACCTAACTGCTCACCATCTCCAGTCTTATCTCCAAAGGTTGCAGTATACTGTGATACGATAGCTCTAGCTATCTCAGTACAAGCAAACCTGTTAGGGTTTGGGCAATGCACTCGCATTGCATCCACAACAGTCCTAACCATTATCCTCCTGTCTTCTGGATGAGCCAGGTGACCACTTGCCATGGCCCGGGAGAGTCTTGCTGGCATTTTATCCCATGGTATTGAGAAACTGCTGACCCAGGAATCTCTATTTGTAGTTGGTTGCGGAGAGGGAAGTGGTGCAGAATCACATACATGTTCAAGTGTAGTGGATTGAGGCCCATGTGGGTTAGACAGCATCCTCCGGTCATCTAAGAGAAAGAGAGACACACACATGCAAAAACTATTAAAGTGGTTCAGAAAAGAAAAATATGGGTCTAACAATTTGTGTAATCACTCATCTATCAGACAATGTAGCCCAAATTTTGTGCAAAGCTCTACAGTACTTTAGGGTAAATCTGGGATGAAAGTGTTTTCTTTTCTTTCTTTTTTTGCACTGGATAATGCAGGCGCTCAAATTATGCATGCACGATTAATCAGATCAGGATCCGTCAACAGTTAGCTATGTACCGAGCTGAACAACATTAAATCGCCTGCTTGATAATACCCAATCAAATTTGTTTTCCTTACTCATGTAAACCTGTGCGGTAACTCGGGAAAACTTGTGCAGGGAGGCCGAACAAACGGCCATTTCTGAACGACTTTAATAATTCCAATTAACTTTATACAAATATACAGGCATTTACAGTAACATTTATGTTCATTAATATCAGCCAATTATGAAGTTTATATGAAAATAATATTCAGACATGTAGATTTTTTTCTCTCATTTGCTCTCTCTCTCTCAATACTAAAAAAAACTTTTTAACACTTCGACAACTAACCATGAAGTGAACTTGGTCATCTAAAGACACACATTAAACAGAATCATTCCAACTAACTATATACAAATATACAGGTATTTACAGTAACATTTAGGCTATGCTCATTAATATCAGCTAATTATGAAGTTTATATGAAAATAATATTCAGACATGTCGATTTTTTTTTACTCACTTGCTTTCTCTCTTAATACTAAAAAAACTTTTTTTAAACACTTTAACAACTAAGTGAACTTGGTCATCTAAAGACACACACTAAACAGAATCATTCCATTGAACTATAGGTATTTAAAGTAACAATTATGTTCATTAATATCAGCTAATTATGAAGTTTACATGAAAATAATATTCAGACATGTAGATTTTTTTTCTCATTTGCTCTCTCTCTCTCAATACAAAAAAAAACTTTTTAATTCTAACTAAAGTTACTGCCTCTGACAACTCCCAATGCATTTTCCATTCACATACTGTATGTTCTAAGCCTTCAAAGACACCTACAAGATTTGTTTTTAAGAGAAGGATTTTCACTGGGTAGATAACTTGGTCAGTGGTGGCTGTTGGTGAAATTAGTTGGATGGTCTAATACATAAATTACATCGTTTATTCTACACTAGGGTCGTGGGTGAGCTGGGGCCTATCTCAGCTGACTTTGGGAGAGAGGCGGGGCACACCCTGGACTAGAGTTGTCACGATACCAAAATGAGTAAGACGGTTCCGGGTAACAGCACAATACTGCAAACTTTTTTTATTATTATTTTTATGAACTGCAATGTAGTTGTACAAGTTCTTATTAATTACTAATGTTGTTTGGTGCATGATGAGCATAATACTGGTGAAGTAGGAAATAGAGTGAAACAACACCAAAACATCATTCCCTACCTTTATCCATTCTTATTGGGGATTTCAGTGCCTTCTTCCACACATCCCAAAACTGCACCTTCTGGCTAAATTCATGCCACCTTGTCTTCAGTTCATCCTCTTCCATGACCTATAAAATATCAAATATACCAAAACAGACATTTGAATACCGTATATGACCAAATAGTCACCCGTGTGCAAATATCTCTTTCAGCATATTAGACGTCTGTTAAATGAAACGGCCAGCGATTAAAGCAGAAGTCAGTGGAATGATGACGCATAAATAAGCAATGTTACATTTTAGGGGTAAAGTAGCTTACATCAACTAACTGAACACCCATCAATTAATCTAAACTGAATTGAACATGCATGTTGACGACCATGCCTGTTCCAAAAACACTGTGCTGTTTGTTCAATGTGCTGCTGCCAACTTAAATGTGACACTGACCTCCTCTGATGCACCATGACAGGAATGCCAGACCACTTTTCTCCGTAAAAAGTTCTCTGGGCCTGGGAAAAGATCCCGCAAGTCTTCACGAGACAGGGTGCTCATTATTGTCTCTGTGATTTGCAGCTATGAAAAAAATGAAGACAAACATAGCAAGATGAAACAATGCTCTAGAACTTAAACTGCATGAGACTATTAGAAGTTGACATTTCATTCAAATTAGGTAGCTAGTGCTAATCAGCTTAGTACAGAAATGTAGATACCTTTTTGGCTGGTGTTGCATAGACGTTACCAGTATAAGTAGAGCTGCCACCAACTAAAAATGTTACTTCTTTTTGTTTCTCCAAAACTTAATTAAGAATATAGTACAATGTAATTAAATATAACTGCCGCCAGGGGGGCCACAAACATACAGAGGCAATTTTTCAGGATATTATGTTAGGCTATACACAAAAAATTAAGCACATAAAACGTCTAGAAAGCTTTTATATTGATGGATTTTTCAATAGTTTTAATATATTATTTGACTTCCAGACAACATTATCCCCAAAATGCAATTCAGTTACTACAGTTCACCGACCACACAACACTTCACACAACAGATGACAGAGGGAGCATGATGTGACAAATACGAGAAAGAGTTTGAGGCCCACATTGCTGCTGTAGTGTGTCACACTTGGAGCAGTACCACGAGGCAATTAGCTTCTTTTTTAAGCTTCAATTTATTTGTAAACTAATTTTATATACACTTCTCTGCAGTTGTACGTTCATACACGATAAAGAAAAAAAAAATTAGCATACATTACCCCTCAAGAGAAGAAAAGAGAAGAAAAAGCCCGCACAACCTCGTATTATGCTCCAGATATTTATTACAACGTTTCGGGCTGCCTCAGCCCTTCATCAGGTAATCATTTCTAAGGTGTTTCACCCGTGTGGGCTCTATATGTGGACGCCCCCTGGTGACGTCACCAGTAGTGGGGTCATTCACAAAAAACATATTTATTTACAAACACCACGAAATCACATGATGGCCTGTGTGTGTGGGGGGGGTCATTCACCAAAAAAGGGGGGACACTTGACAAATCCACATCATGCATAATAATAATAAGAAGACATCAGGTTAAAATACGTTTCCATGATAACTTACAAAAAATGATTAATCGGAAATTCTTCGTTCATCCCTCTTGGGGACATCGTGCCCAAAGTGAAAATCCAAAAAGATTCTCTTTGTAATAATAGTCTGTTCAAATCGCCTCCTCGTCTTGGTCGTGTCACATGTTCAATTCCCTGGTAGGTGAGGGACGCCACATTATGTTTAGCTTGTAGGAAATGCATGGCAACTGGACTCTTGGGATCCTGGTTTCTTATGCTACATCTGTGCTCAGCGATACGTGTCTTTAAAGCCCGACTGGTTTTTCCTACGTATCCCAACCCGCATGGACACTTCAGTAGGTATATAACGTGGGTCGTGGAGCAAGTGATCACACTTTTGATATCAAAACGCTTCCCCGTAAGGGGATGCGTAAAGGTGTGGCTCTTGCTGGTAAAATTACATTGTGCGCAATTGGCGCATCTGTAATTCCCACCTGGGACGCGGGTGAAAATGGTCTCCTGCTTTTGAGGGAGGAGATCTGATTTCACCACCAATTGTCTAATGTTAGGGGGACGTTTATAGACAATTTTGGGTGTGTCCTTGAATGTGACCGACAGCTTGGGATCGCTGCTCAGGATGTGCCAATGTTTGTTTATTACTTGTTCGAATTCATTTCCTAAGTTGGAATACTGTAGGATACATAAGGGGCTATTATGAGGAGATTTTTTCTTTTTGGACTGGAGACACTGGTCCTGTGTTGAACCGGTGAATTTGTTCCGCGCTTGTCTGAGCCAGTCTTGTGGGTAGTGTCTTTCTTTGAAGCGCATGTCTAACAGGTCTGCTTGATGTTCAAAATCTAAATCATCGCTACAAAGTCTGCGAATGCGACTATACTGGCTGATGGGAAGAGACCGTTTTAGAGAGAGTGGATGAAAACTGTCCGCTCTTAGCAGAGCATTTCTATCTGTGGGTTTTTTATACAAGGTGGTGCTGAAACATTTTTCTTCTCTTGTAATCAAGATGTCGAGATAATTGATTTCATTCTTATTAAACGACATCGTAAAATTTAGGGATTGATTACAAGTATTAATCCATTGGAAGAATTCATGTAGTTTCTGTTCACTCCCAGTCCACAGCAAAAAAATATCATCCACATACCGTTTCCACATTTTTATGTCAGACAAAAAAGGGTTTTTGGGATCAAAAATCACGTCTTGTTCAAATAAACCCATAAACAGTCCAGCGTAATTAGGAGCCATCCGGCTACCCATGGCTGTGCCCCGCACTTGGAGAAAAAAGTCACTTTCAAACATGAAAAAATTCCTAGTGAGGACCAGTTCAGCCAGTTCTCTCATACAATGTGTAGAAGGTAAAGACTGTGGGGCACGTTTGTTTAAAAAATAAGTCAATGATTGTAACCCATCTTCATGGGGAATACAGGTATATAAGCTCTCAACATCCAAAGTCACCATGATTACCTCCCCTTCAACACTGTCCAACTTTTTGAGAGTGTTTATCATGTCCATAGAGTCTCTTACATATGAAGGAAGAGAGAAAACATGGGGTTTTAAGAACGAGTCCACATAGGTGGAAATGTTTTCTGTGAGTGACCCTATTGAGGCCACAATGGGTCTACCTGGGGGAGACTCAAGAGACTTATGTATCTTAGGTAGAGTGTATATCACAGGAGTGACAGGATTGTCTGTTTTCATAAAATCTAAGGTGTTCTTGTCAAAATCACCGTTCTCAAAAAAATGCTGTAATTTGTTATGAATCTCAGTTTTGAAGACAGAAGTGGGATTTGATGACAACTTTCTGTAGAATGTAGCATCATCAAGTTGTCTTAGAATTTCTTTAACATAATCCCCACGATTTTGTAGCACTATGGCCCTGCCCTTGTACATTACCCCTTAAAATCGACACGCAACATCATCCAATTCTTCCATGCTGTTAGCTGACCTAGCTGGCTAGTTAGCTCCGCTAGCGTTAGCTGGCCTCGTTGTCTCTGCTCGGCTGCAACGGGGACACACAATTAACACTGGGATGCGCGATGTGAATGTCAACTACAAAGAACGAGCACTGGATATAGTCTTTTGATTTACTTACAATGAAACACGTCAATTGAAGTTCAAGTCCGTGTCTGCATGGGTGCTGGTGCAGGTCCTCGTGCTCGTCCCAATAACTTCCGTTTACGCCCACATTCTCATTTGCAGCAGCTACCTGGCGGGTGTAACCCAAGGGGGCAGTTGTCGGTCTGAGAAGTGAAGCTCACTTCCGCGTTCAAAAAACTGCAATCCCCGCCGATTCCTGTGGGGGCTGGTACCGGAAGTGAGCAACTCCCCATAGACCCCCATGTTAAAATCGCCGACTTTACAGCTTTCAAAAACATATTTACAGCCTGGTACCAAAACGTTTTTTGGTCTCAATCGATAGTTTCTACCCCCGTACACACTCTGAGGGGGGTGAATTTTTTTTTAACGCTACCCTTTAGCTGTTATTCGGATAAGATTCTGGCCAATCAGGGCGCGGAAACGTTCAGCTACAGGTCCGTAGCGGCACAGAGACAGGCTGCTTCGAGGCCAGTGGGCGGGTTCTCGGCCGGCCAATCCAACATGGCGCTGTTCAAACCGCCATATTTGAGGCACAAAAACGACTGCACAAAACCAATGGGTGACGTCACGGATGCTACGTCCATTCTTTTTACAGTCTATGGTGTAACCAGAGCAACGACTTTTTACGGCAGTCTTGCTCTACGGACCTGTGACCAGTGTTATAATCTACTGCTCTGATACCGTCCTCTTCTTGCCTACGACAACTTTGTTCCAACATGATTTGGCGTTGCTTCATATGCTACATATTTGTGGCACTGACACTGAAAAAACTTTTGAGTCACATTAACACCCAGCAGCACAGCCGCAGCCCTGGATTTTGCGTCGTTTCCTTCTACTATCACGTCAAGCGGACACACGCACATCATCTTCTCCAAGTTGAAGCGGAAGCGGAACCGACTCACCACCACGCTACCTGGAGCAGGTGAAAGGACAGCAGCAATCGGCGAAACCCCGTGGTTGAAGTGGGGGTCGATCGCCATTCCGAAAGGTCGCCATTCCGACGGGTCGCTACTCCGAAGATTGTCGAAGGGTCGCCATTCCGACGGGTCGCTACTCCGAAGATTCTCGGGGGTTCCTCATTTCGAATTTCTGGGGGCCGGAGGTGTTTTATTTTGAAGGGTCAGGGACCGGATTCTCACGTGTGTCTTGTGACCTCTTGCCTGGCTTGACGAACACCCGTCGGAGCGTCTGTGTGTGTGTGTGTGTGTGTGTGTGTGTGTGTGTGTGTGAACATAATCGAGAGGGGTCTGGCTGCAGCCTGCACAGGAAGAGGCCTGACGCGAGAGGTCTGCAGCCAGAACCTCTTGACATAATCCGGTGTGTCGTTTATAATACACATTCAATAAAGTAGCCTAGAAAATGATTGTAGATGGCCTGTTGATTCAATTTTGTCACAACTCGCCTATCTCCTTTTGTTGCTGTCACTGCATTAAACTCCGCTCCTGTGCAGGTTTTCACTGTTTTTGTGGCGATCTCAGGATTATTTAATTCAGAATGCACGGAGAAGTGAGGAGAGCCGCCCCCACATTACACACAGTTGGAGCTTCGAGCATAAATCACCTGTTGCAAACAACAATAACAACCAGGGGCGGGACAATATGGAAAATACATGAACGGCCGGTGCTGCAGGACGGCCGCCGGCCGCTGCGGGCAGCCGTCACAGTTTTTTTTCTTCTCTTTCTTATCATCTACTGCAGTCCAGTGGCTCACCTCGTATAATCAATTAACTTGCTCCTGTGTGGGATCGAATCCCTCCGTTATCGGCAGTGTTTATGCGTTTTCATTTCCAACCATTTAACGCGCGACACAGACGAAGTGTGTGTGCATGCACCATATGTTTGTTTAAAACGGCTCTCCCATCCCACAATATCACACACACCGACAATATATATATAGGCCTATGGCCTCTGTCTATCAAAAATTCCAGGGCCAGGAGTTTTTCTTTTAAAACTGCTTTCTTTTTGTTGGCAGTCATCGGGTTTTCTGACGTCTAATCTTTCCAGCAGAGGTGTGTTTTACTCTTTTAGCTGCTTGTGGACTTCCCTGTCATCTGGGAAGATAGGCTACGACGGCGGCCTAAAACCCACTATGTCATAGCTCATCAAAGGTCGGCCCTAGACACACACACACTGATATCTAGTTATTTTCCGGTGAGTGTGAGCTCTCCATGGTGCTGATTAGGACAATGCGCCAGCGTTTCCATTTTGATGACTTCCGCCAGCTGCATCGGGGAGAGCGAGTCACTGTCACTGTGCCTCTGCACATTAAGAATGAGTGGGCCTATTTTGTCACACGATGTTACAAGGATTGATTAAAACAAACAATGCGATTGTAGCCTAATATGGGCTGGGCTGCACCTAATAGCCTATGCACCTAGTGCAGGTGGAGGGGCGGGCAGAGTCTCTCTCTCTCTCAGTCATATCAGCACTACGGAGACAAAATATCCGCAGTTTACACTTCACCGACAACTCCACTATACGAAGCTTCATCCATTTGAAATAAATCTAGATCAAATGTCTTTTTAAATTGTTTTTTATATTGTTACATATTTCACTGATCGCAATTATAATGCGAGTGTGTGTTTTATTGGAAGCGAGGCTGGTGTGAAATAGGCTACATTACAGTGGGTTTTTTTTAAGGTGCTGTGGCTACAAGCAGATCTCATATTTTCTCTGTACACCTTTTAAATGTTAAAAAGGCGGAGCATTAGGCTATTCAAGATTTTGCATTTTGGCAACAATGAAATATAACAGAGTTATTTTATTGATAGCCACATTAAGCAAAATTGTTAACTTTAATGATTATCCATGTGATTGTCTGTCCTGCTGCCAGCGCACTCTTTCAGTGGTGACTGACAGTAGCTATATAAAAGAAATGTAGGCTATAATATATAATGAGGTCCTGACACTCAGCTCAACGGGTGGGGAGAACATCTGTAGACGGAGACAACTCTCTGCGGAGACGCTCAGAGAGAAAGTCAAAAGCAGTGATCAGCTGATCCCTCCCTCCATACAGATGCGTATCCTGATCCAGATCCACTGAACTTTCTATTACATTACAGGCCTCTGTACCCCCCCCCCCCCCCTTTTAATAGGCCTAAATAAAATAAAATAAAATAAAATAAAATAATAAATTAATAAATAAATAAAAATAAAACAGTAAAACTTTGGAAATGGTAGGCTAGATCTTGGTTTTTATGCATTTGCTCAAACCTGGAGCCAGACCTGGCCTAAGACCACGGACACGTGACAGTTTTGCATTTCGTCAACCTGCGCGAGACTTTGCATTCAGACGAAGACGAAAATGGCATACTTGCAGGTGGCAAACAGCCGTGGGGGTAAAACCCTCATCCTCAATTCTTTTCGGTACCTTCGAAACAAGGTGACGGCAGGGAAAATTTACTGGCGTTGTGCCCGGTCGGGCTGCAGTGTTTATCTACACACTGGCCCTGTCGACATGGATGAGGACGATCCGCCCATCGTCCTCATCCGGCCGCCAGGTGAGCATGGTCACGAGGCGGAGGCTGACCTGATTAGCACCACCGCATTAACGGAGGGGATGCTAAAGCAGGTGGCAGCAGATCCTTCGCGGCCAATAAAAAGGATTTATGACCAGGCGGTCGCACAGGTATGTGACACAACAAAAATAATAATAACACAATAATATTAATGATAAGTTAAGTTTGTGGGTTTTATTCTCATGTTGATTGGGGTGTTATGAAACTGAATTAATTTAGCCTATTTCTTGTTATGTGAGAGTCAAGCTTGCTTTATTTGTCCATCTCCCCAGTAGGCCTATGAATAAGAATATAACAGTATGAGAGATATAGTCATTTATATTCCAGTCCAACATGACTGGTCTGTGACCCCAAGTAGGGCTATTAGGCCTATAGGAGTCTAATAGAGAGTAGAGATATACTTTATTAATCCCTTACAGGGAAATTCAAAATCAACTATTAGCTCAAGACACAAAAAAGAGATGAATATGTAATGTCCCTCTGAAGAGGGGATGTAAATAAAGAAACAGGACACGTTGTTGTTGACCCTTGCCAGCTTCATTCACAAGTCAGAAACATAATAATACAGTACACTCTCTGTGTATTCATCAATACCATATGTAAGTACATATAAGTACACAACACTGCACACAAACGCCAGTGCACAGACACGGTTTACTGTGACTCGAACAGCCTACGTTGCTAATTAGCTTAGCTACCGTTATAACAACACAGGAGCCGCGATTCGTAACAGAATATATAAAAAAAACCACTTACGGCGACTCTTAGCGTATGTATGTAATGTAAACAAATATATGTACCACCATGCTACTGAATTAACATGTTTATTGTACCTGAAGAGGGGATGTAAATAAAGAAACAGGACACGTTGTTGTTGACCCTTGCCAGCTTCATTCACAAGTGAAGCACCGAGCAGCAAGGGCTCCCCCTTCAGGCCTGTAGGCAGAACTAATCGATCACCGACAAAAACAGATTCCTAGCATTACTGCCTATTCTGAGTTTTCTGTCTATGGCCTTAATGTATTCCTAAACACATTTTAATCAACCCATGAACACATATTTTTAATACCTTAAATGAATTATGGATTTTTAACCCTTTTCAATATCATCTTAACAGATCTAATAATTATAATGAACTATTTTATCTCTTTTTAATCTGAATTCACTAACATATTTATTAGTATTTATCTATTTATTCTGTGCTTTAATTACTGAATTACTCACACATGAATTTCACTCTATCACAAATACACAAAACATATATAGTTGTACTTTAGAGTTGCATACTGTATGGTATGGTTACGGCATGGTAATTGTTATTTAACAATACAGTAGTACTATACTACATTAGGCTATATTTTGTATTTTCCCATTTTTATGTTTTAATTATTATCTGCCTTAACTGTGCTTACTTTACTGCACTTTACTTTTTAAAATAAAGTCTTACTAAAATGTTATGTTATTGTAAGTAATAACAATGTTATTGTTACAGGCCCCTGACGTTGCGCATGTGCCGCCCTTTGAGGCGGTATCTTCACGCTTGAAAAGGGCACGGACAAGGCACATGCCCCCGATTCCCCACACACTGCAGGACGTGGAGGTGGACGGGCAGTGGGCTGTCAGCTGGGATGGGGATGGATTCCTCAGCAAAAAAAATGACCAGCACGGCTTCCTAGTGTTTGCCACTGATGAGAACTTCAGGCGGCTTAGCCAGTGCCCACAGGTTAGGACCCATAGGCCTACACCATTAACCCTATACCTTTAAATCCATCAAATGATGTGTTTAACTTATATATAAATAGGAATTTATTTACAGTATCTCTCAAAAGTGAGTACACCCATACAGCCCCATACCATGACCCTCCAATATGTTTGACTGTACTGTAGGCAAGACACACTTGTCCCTGTACTCCTCAGCAGGTTGCCGCCACACACACTTGACATCATCTGAACCAAAAAAGTTTGTCTTGGTCTCATCAAAGGAAGAGGATTTCAGTGGCAACCTATGGAGCTCTAGTGAACTCCATATCCAAGGAAAAAATTCACATTTCACTTAGGGCTGTACTCTTGTTGCCAGCGGTTCTGACATTAAAGGCTGTGTGTTGAGTTATTTTGAGGGGACAGTCAATTTACACTGTTATACAAACTGTACACTGACTACTTAACATTGTATCAAAATGTCATATCTTCAGTGTTGTCCCATGAAAACATATAGTAAAATACATAGCAAGCCTATGAATAAATATCTAAATTCCCTTTCAGATCTTTATGGATGGGACCTTCAAGTCCTGCCCTCGCCCGTACCACCAATTTGTAACAATACATGGGTACTACCTGGGGAGGGCGGTTCCATTTATAATGGTTTTGATGAGTGGCCGCACGGAGAACATGTACAGGGCAGTCCTGAGGCACATCAAGAGAAAAGTGCGCCGTGTCACAGGACACAGGTGTGTGAGATTGACATGTGTACATTTTTCTATTTCTTTGATAACCAAAAACATTTACTTAATAAAAACTGTTGGTGTCTACAAGGTGGAGACCACAGAAGGTGGTGACAGATTTTGAGATGGCAGCCATGCAGGCCTTGAGGGCAGAATGTCTTGGTATTGTGACGCAGGGGTGCTACTTCCATTTCTGCCAGAGCCTCTGGAGGAAGCTCCAAGAACTTGGGCTACAAGGTTAGTGCTTGTAATCTGGAGTGATTTATTGATATTATGAAGAAGTAATTATTTAAAGGAGTCATCACCCGGAAATCGCAATTTCTCTTGTTAAAACATGCATATTGGTGTTTGACCTCAGTTGAAACTTGCCTGAAAAGCTGGAGTTTGAAAGCGGCGCCGTTTTTTTCGCTTCGGCTCTTTTTCCGAACAGGAATAGCACACAATGGTGTGCCGTCCTAAAGCACGAGATTTTGATTCTGCTCCTATGGTGACCTCACCAGCGGAGGCTACTTGCCTCTTTCACCACCCAACCCGGCCCGTCCGCTACCTGACATCGCCGAAGCGGTACCAGGGGGCTGTTTATGTTTTGGAGTCTGCATGCAGGCAAGCCCCCCCCCCCCCCCCCGCGGCTCTGTCCTTCCTGCGGCGAATCAACGCGTGCCTCATACAGTGCACATCCGGACCAGTCAAAACCTCGCACGTAATCTCGCGTGATAAAGTCGCGGTAGGAAAAAGGGTCAGAACAAGCTCAATGTTTGATTAATTTTTTTTTTTTTTTTTCTAATAAGTTTTACAAATTGATCCAAAGCGATCCAAGGGGGGCTGGATACGTAAAAAACCAGGTGATGACTCCTTTAAATGTAGAGGTCGGCTATGTCTTGTGTAAACACAAGACATAGCCGACCTCTACATTTAAAGACTTGCCATTCATCTAGGCTTGTGTCTTTACCAGCTCAGTGGCTTTGGCATTGTGTAAAATGTAGTAGATAGATAAGATGGATAGATTGATAGATTGATAGATTGTCTCACTTGTGTTGGCTTGTACAGGGAGTAGTATGAGTGAATGATTTCCATTCCTTACCGGCCATTAACTAAGTCAATTTAAAAATATCTAACTTTTCTTTCTTTCTACACTATTTTTGTAGGTCCTTACAGGCAGGACAGGGTTCTGAAAGAATGGGTCAGAAAATCAATGGCCATCGGCTACCTCCCCCTTGCTGTGGTCAGGGTAAATTTTAATCAGATGGCCACATCACACAGAACCCGCCGCCTGGTTAGGCATTACCCCCGCCTGCAGGATTTCATTGTGTACATGGAGAACACATATGTGTCCCACAATGCGCTGTTCCCACCAGCAGTCTGGAACGTCTATCTGCGCAGGTCTGACAACAGGACCAACAATCTTGTTGAAGGTAATAACTTGCATACTAGCTAACATTGCCTCTGCGTTGTATAACTGTTCGATCAATGTTAAGGCCTTACCAGAAGTATAGGGCTGCATTTCTTAGAAGTGGTTCACAATTGGGATTAATAAAGAGTTGGCTTGCACTGTGCCACGTGGCACCTGAAGCAACCACCTCAGACTACCATTGTAGGGGTAGGCTGATTCTATCTTATGGCATTTTACCTCACCCCAGTTTCTCTTTTAAAGCAGATATCAGCAGAACGCAGCATTAGCCAAAACGACCGGATCGCTGATATCTGCTGATAATAGTCACAGAGAGTATCAGCGTCGAGGCTTGGGTCAAATCTGGTGGCAAACACACACACCAGTTTTGTCCTAATAGGTCGTACGTTGCCTCCCCTGCTTGTGCCAGTTATTCCAGTCCGCTTTTGGTCATGTTTCCCCATTGTTTTTGTTGGATGGGGTTTCACGTAGCGTCTGTCAACACTACTACTCTCGCCCACCTCAAACGTTCACAGCAGTGATGAGGGGGTGAAATGCATTTCTAGGAGAGGCTGTTTTAGGAGGCTACTCACAGTTGTCTTGTTACCCTCAAATAAACCAAAATATTTATTAATAAAGCGTGCAGCGAGTGGTCTATGGGACACAATGTCATTCATTATGTTCTTACACATGATTATTTCAGCTTTCCATAACCGCTGGAACCACAAGGTTGATCGCCGCCATCCCAGCCTGTGGCTCTTCATCCGCATCCTAAAGGATGAGCAGCGCCTCATAGAGGCTGTCTGTGTGGGAGCAGACCGTGGGGACCCTCCACCCCCACAGCGTCGAAAGTGGAGGAGGCACAGTGAGCGACTGCACCGGTTGCGACGGCAGTATGAGCGGGGTGAAAGAGTGCTACAGCAGTACTGGGCCGCTGTCCAATATGCTGTGGTGACATTTGAGTAAACCCCCAAAATGTCACTCATCATCTCCTCCCCCTCATGTCGACTAAGAGCTGTGAGAGTTTTCAGAGTCCTCCGTGCCTTCTCTGAGTTACAGGGGGGTCCACGCAGCAGGATTTGTCCATATAATGGTTGTCAATGGATACCACTTTTCTTGGTCCAGAAAGACACACAAAAAACATCCAAATACCTCCATACTGCTCGTCTGTAATGTCCCACTGGGAGCTTAAAATATAGACTCACAGTGTCTCAGTTCACTGCTCTTCCTTGTCAGTGCACTAACCGGCGGAACGATTTATCATGTTGGGGCTTCGATACAAGAGGGACATTACAGACGAGCAGTGTGGAGGTATTTGGATGTTTTTTGGTGTGTCTTTTTGGACGAACAAAAGGGGTAGCCTATCCATTCACAACCAAAAACTGCTGTGCGGACCCCCCATAACTTAGGGAAGACACGGAGGACTCTCACACCTCTTAGTCAACATCAGGGTAGAGGTAAGTTCTTCATGCTGACAGACCACTTGTTTACAGAGAGGCTTGTTTAAGCTGTTACCTGCAGCTGCTGTTGTCCGATTTCCGATAACTGATTTCACATGATGCAGCATGAAAAATATGACAGTTTGTTTGTTTGTTTTTTAATGATGACTTGAGTTTATCGTTGCATTTTATGTTTTTAATAAACAATTGTTTTGTGTTCTGGAATGGATCAGTGTCTTATCTTATTACTGTACCGTTATTTACCCAGGCAATCAATTTAAGAACAATGTCCTATATGATCACCAGGCCGCTATATGTTTATCTGACTCTGCCTGTAGAGCAGCCCAGTAAATAGTCCCAATTAAAGTCTCGCCGGTCATATGGTGCCTATACGTGTGTGAGGTGCGGAAATAGGAGGAGTCGAATTTGCAGGTAAAAAAATAGTTATTTTATTTCCTATACTTTAACAATTCTAAAATCAGGGGAAAGGGTAGGGGGAAAATAATCTGTGTGGCGAGTGTGGCGTTCTTCCAGTGTCGTCTCCTGGTGACGCATATCAGCTCTGGCGCGGCCTCCGCGGCTCCTCCTCGACGCTGTCCGAGGTGCTGAAAAGTGACAGGTTAGGCGACACGCGCTGTCCGAGGTGCTGAAAGGTGACGGGTTAGGCGACACGCGCTGTCCGAGGTGCTGAAAGGTGACGGGTTAGGCGACACGCGCTGTCCGAGGTGCTGAAAGGTGACGGGTTAGGCTACACGCGCTGTCCGAGGTGCTGAAAGGTGACGGGTTAGGCGACACGCGCTGTCCGAGGTGCTGAAAGGTGACGGGTTAGGCGACACGCGCTGTCCGAGGTGCTGAAAGGTGACGGGTTAGGGGACACGCGCTGTCCGAGGTGCTGAAAGGTGACGGGTTAGGCGACACGCGCTGTCCGAGGTGCTGAAAGGTGACGGGTTAGGGGACACGCGCTGTCCGAGGTGCTGAAAGGTGACAGGTTAGGCGACACGCGCTGTCCGAGGTGCTGAAAGGTGACGGGTTACGCCTAAACTCCACTGACTGCGGAACGGCTGCAGATCCGCTCCGCTACGGTGGCGGAGCCGATAATCACCGTGTCAGCTTCCACCGACTCCGGGTCCGCTGCGTTGTGGGTCCGGAACGACTCCGGCATCCGGCAGCCCTCGCAAAAGATACGCACAGCTTCTATTTTTGCCGGACGCCGGAGCACAGCGCATCAAGCAGCACAGAGCAGATTGTGCAAGACAGGAAACCGCGGGCAAAATACAAAATAAAACACCCGGTTAATTTTCAAAATAAAATACACCATTTCTTTTTTCCTGCTTTACACCTTGAAAACGTTGTCATGAGTAGCGACCGGCCTGAAGTCAGCAGCTCTGAGGTTTCCAGACATCGTTTAATGATTTTGCGGTTCACTTTATGGAAATTAAAACCTGCTATATCTCGAGATCACGTGCTCCTGCTGTGCGGCGGAGCCGCAACAATCAGCATCACGGACGGAACCGGTGTGTTTTGACTGAGTCGGAGAACGCGGCCGTTCCGTAGCGGACCCGTTTCGGAGTCGTTCTGCATCCAGTGGAGTTTAGGCGTTAGGGGACACGCGCTGTCCGAGGTGCTGAAAGGTGACAGGTTAGGGGACACACAAACAGCAACAACGTGAATGCACAGCTGAGCGGAGCTTCTCCAGCTTCCATCGTCCTCCCTCCGCTTATTATTGTCCGAGCAATGTCACCTTCACCTTCGTCACCTTCTCATCCTGGCTTCATTCACAAACACATGTGGACCAAGTGCACCATCGCAGAAAGAGCAACTTCTGCTTTGCCGGTGCGCGAGGGAAAGTTTACTACATTGAAAAAAATACGAGGAAAAGATGATCGTCCTGATTAGGACGTGTTAATAGCCTAGTTCCGATTTGGTGATATGCCTTAAGTTATGATCAATTCCAGATGTTGTTGTTGTTCCACCTGGGATGACGTAGCCTACAAACCCACAGCAGGTGATGCAACGGAATACGCAGCGGCGACAGCTTTATGACGTTACGTTATTCAATAATCAATAGGTAGGCTATTAATGAGGGAGAGTATGGTGTCTTCTTATTTATTTATTTATTTATTTATTTCCAACATTTCACTGTCTGTTTACAAAAACAACATCCAGCTCATTCCTAAAGTTTGTGAAGTGTCTGTGGAGCAGTTGAGCGGTCCTGCTGACAGATGTGCAGCTGACAGTGACAGGCATCTCCAAACCTGAGCCACCAGATCCTGGTGATCCTCCCTCCCTCACGTCCTGAGGACGAGCAAGAGTCTCCTGGATATTCTTTTCTATTCTTGTGAGAAAAAGAGGAGACGCTGTAATAACTCGTGTGAAGCTGTCCATGAAGCAGCACAGTCGCGGACTGAGACAAGTTATTTAGCTACAGTGTTGACCTTAAGCATCGTTCCTATTAAACATAAATGACAAAAATAAGCAGGTGAACCGCTGCGCCACAGACCGGAGTGTTTATAAACTGTTATTTCGGCTTTTACAAAGGCTGATTTTCTGCTATATCCATGATGGTAAATTTAAAAACTAAATGCATGGTAAAAGTTACATTACTAGGCTAATATTTTCGAGATCAACAAATTTGCTATTATTAAAATTCTAATTAAACATTGCGTCAGGTCGGACCACGGGGTTCTTTTATTTATTTATTTATTTTTGCCGTGGTCCAGCCGAGAGACTGCTTGTGAGTCGGCGAGGCACAACACTTTATTTGCTCAAACCTGCAGCCAGACCGAGTACACAGCGTTTTTGTTATGGTAGGCATAAGACGGTCTGGAAGCCGGACGCTACCATATGACTATTGCACGCCACCAACAGTGAGTGTAAATCTATGCCCCGTAACAACCCAACCTCCATGCCCCCCCCCCCCCCCACCACCACCTCTAAAATGAATCCGGCACCGCTGTATAATGGATTTTACGGGGATCGAACGCTGCTTTGCCATAACATGGGCACGCGCGCTCACCACTAACCTATACGGACTCAACACTTTAGACTTGTGCTGCACCACCGGTCATTTCAAAATCCTAACCTTTCGAATTGGCAGACTTTTTTTCTGCTTCGGAATGGCGGCTCTTTTTAAAAAATAATTGAAGGCCGGCATTCCGACATATGAAAGTAAACGTTCGGAGTGGCGACCCTTCGGAATGGCACCCTGGAACCGGTTGAAGTGGACAAGTGGAGGGCTCAAGCAGCGTCATTCCAGCGGTAAGTCCTTGCACAAGCTAACATTTTAAACATCAGTTATTCAGGTCAGCTGTGCCTGATCCAAACACGTCCACTAACGTTGTTTGTGTTTGTCATGACAGGCTCAGGTTGCAATTTTTACATAAAGTAATAGCAGTGTTGAAAGTAATGTGTTAACGTTACTGAAATTCCACTGAGACTCAGTCGTGATAAACTCACATTATTGGCTGAAAAGTGGAGTGGAGTGCATGTACTGGACTGCTTTGTGTCTCTGCCTCCTGCTGCTGCAGCAGTCCAGTCAGACAGTTTTTTTTACTCATCCATCCGCTGGTAAATGCATTCAAATTTAGAAGCAAGTCCCATTAGTTAAAAAGTAAAATGGCTATTAGGCAAAGTTAAATAAAATGTCATCATGATGTGTTCAAATAACGTCAAGAAAAACTAAAATATAGCATAGAATGGAAGCAAACAGAAGTAACACAGAAGTTACTTTTCTGACAACTTCTTCTACATAAGTTGAAAGGTTCATTTTATTAAAAATGTCTGTGAGTTTGCATGTTGACTGCATTTTTTATATGAATTTTATAATATAGTATTTTTGTTTGTTTTCTACTCCCAAGAGAGCTGTTAACCAAATGGTGAGCGGAGTCCAGCAATATCAGGCCGCATATTGGACCACCTAAAACAGCAAATGAGCAACATGATTGAGAGACATGCTGGGGACCTGGATCAACTAACGAGTCATGCAATGGGGATAAGACCATCAAAAAACAGTTAGAACCAGTTGAACCAGAGACTGTTGTAGCAAAACAAACAGTATGTTATGTGAAACATGGCGACTCCAGAGTTCTTACCATTAAGGACCATTGTTTTCATTATATAGGCCTACCATTGGTGAAAAGTTTGAAGCAGCTGCTATCACATCCAAGAATTATTGCAACGATTGATGAGAGGCCTCAGACATGCAAGGATGGATTTTTTCATGACTTCGTTGATGGAGAAGACAAATACTGTAATTAATGACAGGATTTATTTTTTACTTAATTACTTTCGAAATAATGTGGTGCAGTATGTCCAGAGTGCAACAGAACAGAGAAGGAAACACAATTCTGGCTTTTGCCTCTGTCTTTTTTTTATTTTTATTTTTTTTTACGTATGTTTATGGTTTGATGGAAATAGCCACACTGTACTGTGCATTGTGAGTTGGGCATGTCCTTCAGTGTTCAATGAATTTGTTGTCTCAATTTAAAGGTCCCATATTATGCTATTTTTCATCTTTTTCATATGGTTTTAAGTTGTCCAAGCATATTGTATTCATAGTGTATTGTCCCCAAATCAATCTGCAGCTCTAGATCTCAGTAATCTAAAAGTGTCTCTCCAGAGCCCTCCTGAGAACGAGCTGTTTCTGTGTCTGCACCTTGAAATGCAAATGATTATGTGTAAACCACGTCCACTCCACAGCTGTCACGGGGAGAGGGTGTGGTTTTCACTACAGGTACATGTGCCAATGTTGACATTGAGACAGCAGGGGTCGGGTATTGATTTCCGAAAATAAAATAAAAAAGTTTATGAGACTCGCATCATGTCTGAAAAAATACTTATGTTTCATTGTGACAGAAGGAGATCGCCGATGGTGAGGCTCCTACAGCCATCAAACTGTCAAATAAAAAAAACGAGTGAAACTGAGGAGCAGCACAAACTGTAGCTACACTGTTATGCACTGATGAGAAGTTACCGGAGAATATGGTTTTGCGCCGTGAGAGGAGACTTCCTGGTTCAGATCAGGATCATGTCTCTCACTCCGTGATGAGGACCGCTGCACCGCAGCGCTGATGAGAAGCCGTATCACGCCAATATCCGCGGTTTCATTTTTAATGACGGGCAGCTGTTTTTCAGTCAGTGATTCAAAATGATCATCTACCGGCCGCGGTAGCGTTACCGTCCGATGCTCCCGTATCTACATTTCATGTGAAATGACGGACGAGGGGGGGTGGAGGTGGTGCGACTCTCGCTGATCAGGAAATGGCTCACCGGGCGGAGCTAACGTTTTTCCAGACTTGCCCAGGGGGAGGATAAGGAAGTACCGGGAGGTGGAGTTACTCGAGTTCAACACATCCTGACGTCAAGTCTGCCAGCACTTTCAATTCGCCCGTTTGGAGACACGATCTCAAAAAAGTGTAAAAATCAATTGAGGGAGTGAACAGACTTTTTTCACCTTCAGGCGTCATAGAAAGGCCCCGGGAACACATAGGACCACTACAAAACCTATAGAAAGTGGATTTTCATAATAGGACCCCTTTAAGTTAAGTCTATTTCTTGAAACAAGACAATTCATCTTTTACAAACACAGCAGCTTAAAAATCTCATGAAATGTCAAAAAAACTTGTTTCATCTGAGATATGACTCAAAACAAGATGTTTTCAAGATTGTTTCACTTACCAAGATTTTCAAGATGCACTGTCTAAAAACAAGCTACTTTATTCAATTCAATTCAATTTATTTTTAAAATGGGACAATGCAAGTTCATGAACGAAACAATCGTAAACACGCCGGATTGTAGCCACAGGCTAATTTACATCCGCTGTCCCATACATAGATGTTCCCTGGTACACACAAATTACAATGAATAAAATCTCAGTTAAATCTTACTCTTAAGGTGATTTTGTCTTATATTAAGTGTGATTAGATATTTTGACTAGAAATTGAAAAAATATACTTGGCAAGATTTTGAGTTTTTGCAGTGGAGGAGATCTTTCGGGACTGCTCGTGGGCCAGATCCATGTAGCCTCGTAAACCAGCCTCCCCCCGAAATGCATTCAATTCATTTCTCAGGGAGAGTCTGGCCTCATCTCTGTTGTAACCGTTTCGCCGAAACACTCCGCCTACCGAGCCAATCAGTCCCTGATTGGCCAACGTGCTGTGATTGACACAGCATGTTGGCCAATCACGGACCGAAGAAGAACAGCGATAACGTCTTTTCCTCCAAGAAACTCAACAAGCGCCGACTCTTGCTCTTGTTTAAGTTCTGTAATTGATGGTATTTCATTTAGAACTTCCCTTATTGCTGTTTTTGCGCCGCTGTTTGACGCTCCGCCATGTTTGTTGTAGGTGAGTCCAGTCCATGTAGCGATGTTTTCAGGCCCTGATTGGCCAACGTGCTGTGTCAATCCACAGCGGCGACGCTGATTGGCTCGGTAGACGGCCGATTTCTGGCGAAACGGTTTCAACGGGTATGAGGCCAGACTCTCCCTGAGAAATGAATTGAATGCATTTCGGGGGGAGGCTAGTTTACGAGGCTAAGATCCATGAACTGTGACAGCAGGAGTTCGTTGTCTTTGAGCTGCACAGCCAGCCGGAGATTTTCTTCAGTGAGGTAGGTGATTCTCTTGTTGGCTCTGATTAGCGGTATGTTGTCATCAGGTAGCACCAGCGGCGTCATGCCAATAGAAACGGAGGGGGCACGTGCCCCCTCAGATTTGAGGGATTTTTTTTTTTTTAATAGATTTTTTCTGTTAGACTACTCACTTTACCTTAGGGCACTTATATTTTTACTATCTAGCTATGATTTGTGGTCATATTTAGTGAAATGTATTTCAAATAATGTCATAGTCCATCTCAAAAAGACATCATTGCCATTTCCAAAAATCACAACCCCCCTCCTTTTAATGAATGTGGTCTCCTCCGCCCTGACGCGCACAGCGCACCTTGCCTGCATCAGTCTGTGCTTGGGGAGCGGACCTGCAGCCTTCAGAGCCCCCAAGTCTCACGCATTTGGCGTATGACACACGCTTTCCCACCCGTTCACACGCTCACACATTGTATTTTCCCCGCATTTAAATTACCACGGTGACGTCCACCGAGTTGCACCGCTTTGAGGGGGCACTGATCACAGAGAGAGGTGAGAGGAGACAACGCTGTTACCTGTTGTAGCCTCCTGGCCTCAGCCTGTAACATCGCTAAAACACAGACGACTAGTGAGCAACGAGGCAAAAAGCCGCAGACACTGATCATTGCAGAGTTTGAAAGCAGCCTCTTAACTTCATCAACGCAGCAACCGACCTGGTGCCTCCGCGCGGCGACCAAGCTTTAATAAACACACCGGATCGCGCCGGTTTACAGTATCTTTCAGCCGGTCGCTACCGGAGCTCAATTAAAAAAAAAAAAAAAGTGCTGGTTGGAGCTGAGAACAGCGGCGTCTCCTCTGCTGCAGCTGATCAGCTGGTCAAGACGTGGCTACAGACCTGTCACTGTCTCACGGTGCATCTCAGAGCTCTCTGTCCCCACCTGTCCCTGGGCAGCACAAAGACAACTTGAACACTAACTACTTTATCTTAAACATTTTTCATTGTGCTGTTCTCTAAAAATAAGCTAACAAATACCAGTGTAGAGTCCTGGATAAGTGCCCAAAATAAGTGATTTGAGGGCAACCTCAAAAAAATTTGCGCGCGCTATGCACGCGATAGCTGACTCAGATTCACTGTGCCCCCTCCAATTTTTGGGTTGCATGACGCCCCTGGGTAGCACAGCCGTGGTCGTAGAGGAAGCCAGTGTGGGGTTTGGGTGGTGGTAGCCGAGGAGCTGTAGGTTAGCCGCAGGAGCCGTAGGAGACAGGGCTGTAGCCATGGAGGGTCGATCTGATATCACCAAGTAATTAACAGCCCAGGATCAATGTCAAAGTTGTTTGTCCAGGAGCGCTGTTATAACCAACCAATCAGGGGTCATTTGTGTGTTGTGATGTCATTTGAGTGCGACGTGAAAAAATTCAATCCGTTCCCGCCCTTTTTTCAGCCTGCTTTCATTTCAGAAAAGACCTGGCAAAAAGGTAAGACCACTTACAAATTCTAGACTTTTGATTGTTTTTTAAACATTTATAAGAAAAAAAAAGGCTTGATGAGCACGAAGGCTTGTGTTTTCGCACAGTGTTTAATAAGGTAGCTGCATTGCTAACAACTAGCAACTAGCCAGCTGTTAGCCTAAGTAAGACTTTTGCTTGGTTTTAAAATGTTTGTGAGAAAAAGTCTTAATAAGCAGGCAGGTGAATGTTTTCAGTGTTAGGGTTAGGGCCAGGGGTGAAAGTAGGCCGGTACGGTCCGGTACTGCGTACCACTAAAAGATTCAGAGGCGGTACTCAGTACCAGGAAGATCATGAGAGAGAGGCTGCCTGCACTGAGTCAGAAAATAGATCAATAGAAATATATAGTCTTGAAAACTGCTTTGTCTGTTAATAAAAACTAATTTTAATTAATTCCGAATTGTTCCGAACTGTCCGCTGCAGGGCCGGTTTTAGCTATGGGCAATGTGGGCGACCGCTGCAGGGCGCAATCTTTGTGAGGGCGCACGAGCGCGCTCAAAAAAAAATGGAAAAAAAAACTCGCTATATTTCTAGACCGCTCATTTCCACGTCTCAAGTTAGTGGAATGAGCGCTGGGGCGCCCCTTTGTCACCTTGCTGCTGAGAGTCATAAGCCTAGGTTGTGTGTGTATCAGTAGAGGGGAGGGGGCGCGGGGGGGGATCACTTTGCGACTGCTGAAGTCTCCGTCGGATGCTCCGCCGACCCTCGTCCTGAAGTTGGCTTCATTTTGGTAATGCGCTCTCGAGTTGCTCAGCAATATTCCTCCTCTAACTCTTCAATGTCCGGTCTCTGGTTAACAACATGAATGAACTGTGACAGGATCCTCTTTTTAAAATGATCCTAGACTGTCGTGATGTTCATAACAAGCATGGTTCATCTCGCATGGTCAGCAAGCAACGTCACAGTGTTTCCAAAATGACACCAACTTCAGCAGAGCAGCAGAGAAGTGAGTTTAGTGTTACTAAACATACATACTTTATATTCAAAATATCATCATGTTGCTGGCCCTACACTCACAAACAAAACCTATTTTAAATTGTGTATCAATTTTTTTTAAAGGTTCAGAGGCTGAAGCTGCTCAGTTTTAATATAATGTATTGTGATTGATTGGCTATTTTAAAAATATGGCTGGATGAGAAATTAAACTGTGTTTTGACAAAATCAAACACATTTATTGATGATTTAATTTAAAGGAACCATGGTAGCCTATAAGATCATGTGTAAGATCAAATTCAGTGTTAAAGGTGCTCAGGCAGGTTTGGAGTACGCTAGAGGAAATCCAGAAAGTACTCAGGGAATACATTTTAAAAGAAACCCTCACAACAGTGATTATAATATATTCTTCTGTTTGTTCGTCGGTGGTGGTGGTGGTGGTGGTGGTGGGGTGTCAAGGGATGGTTCGCCCAGGGTGTAAAACTAGCCAGGACCGCCTCTGGGTACACTGCTACCTGTCACCAACATAAGTACAGATCAATCTTAACCTGTTCACTAAAAAGTATTATCTCTTATAATCTCAATTAGTAATGTTGTATTTCCTCTAGATTGCAGGAGCAGGAGAGGCGCAACAGAGAACTGGAGGATGAAAATAGGACTCTCCGAAAGCTAAACATTGAGTTGCAGCAACAACTGCTGAGGACAATGAAGAGTGAGGAAATACTGTTTGTCTTACCTCTGGCCTGACAATGTAACTTAAACAAAAACTGCATTGTTGTTTGTTACTGAATTGACAATCACTTAAAGTACACACAGTTTTTGTCTCTTTGTCACTACTTTTGTTTTGCCATTACTGTATATGATTTTATTATTTCATGGGCAAAACTACTGTCTGCAACAACAGAGACTACAGAATTGTATGTGGATTTGAGTGGATGTGCCAAAGGCAGAAAAAGTTGTCCTTTAAAAAAAAAAAAAAAAAAAAAAAAAAAAGAAGGTTCATCTCTCGCTTCCTCTGTCCCCAACTGTCCTTGCGGTAGGCTATTGAACCCCAAGTCATACAATAAGTTATTTGCACTGAAGCACTGATCAAATAATAGCTCACACACAAATAGCACTCTCAAAATTCAGCACACTCTGGTTAGGAGATTGAGGAAACCTCAAGATCTAAGATCTTTGAACAAGGTCTATAAACTGTAGTATTTATTGCCATGTTTTCCATGATCTCATATTTGTGATATCTTTGTTATTGCCTTGGTCCCAGGTCCTGTTTGCCCAAGTGCGAGTCCGAGTCCAAGGGGGAGCTCTGATAGTAAGTACAGCCAAATGTTACTTGTGGATTCTTGGAAATAACAATCTTGACTAGCATTTCACAGAAATTGCTATTTTAAAGTTTTTTCTGGGTAAACATCAATTGATGTCTGACAGACTACTCCTGTTCTGAGTATTTGTAACTTGTGTGATTACTGTGATTCCTAAAAACTAAAGTTATAATTTGCTGCATGTAGTGATTCAGTTTAAAATTATGTTTTATTTTACAGAAGCTTATTTCATGTGATTCAAGTTAATGTTGGAAGGCTGTGTATCTTACATTATGCTCTGTATACAGTAGTGTCAGTGTCTGGCAGTGGGAGTAGGCCTACCCTGAAACCAACTGAATCCCCGAAAGACAATGAGGTACATTATTAGTTCTTTTTACAGAGTGTGCTTGCATTGCTATTACGATATTGTGAAAGAGGATCTCTATTTCTCTGTGTGTTTAGTGCTACCCTAACATATAATTCTTATTATTTCTTTTGTATGTATAATACTTAGTCTACCTTTATTATTTGTGTTATGGTTATTCAGCAGATTGATTTGGGAGGTGGAATTCGGCTAAGGCGAGAGAAATGGGAACGGATAGCCTCCAGCTCCAGGGACTCAATTTTTGTTAAGGAGCTGGCTGTGGCCATCTGGGGGACGAAGAAGTTGGGAGAGAGTAGCCTGACGGGCAAGACATGTCCCACCACCAAAACTTCAAAGGCTCCTTTGACGCCGGAGGTCCTGAGAGGACTGAAAGGTATTACAGTTTTTCTCAATTGCTAAAACACTAAACCCTGTTCTCTGAACCAAATTCTCAGTTGTCTAAACCCACTGATTGAATCAGTCACTCTTTTGGCAAAACCATAAACACTTTTCACCTGTTTTAGACACACCTTATCAACACATTTTCATTGTGATGCACCTGTGCTGCAGAATGCTTAGCACAGGAGGCAAAAGTCAAACACAACGAAAGCACAAGTTTCACCGGTTGAACACAACAACTCAAAATTGATAACACTTGTGTCCAATGATGTGAGGGAACATATATAAGCCAGTACAGGTCAGGATGAAGTCCTGTAGCCTGATCCAGTATACAGAGAAATACTGTAATGTTGTGGCTGAGTTATGCACTTGTCATTTGTAGATTTGTAGACTTTATTTTTTACGTAGGATTACAGTATACAAGTGCTAAATGCACAATACTTCTTTACTGTACAGTACAAGTGCTACGTGTACAGTATGTACAAAATGCACAGGATTTCTACTTTTTTGTACTTGAACAACAAACATTTATTTCCACAGCTTCATGTCCTGAGCGTTGTGTTTTCTATTTTTCTAGGTAGTGTTTAGTGACTGCTCAGTAGTGTTTTTAATTTTGACTGACTCGGGGCATGATTTGACAACAAAGTTCAGTTTTGGGCACAGATTGAACTGTTTTGAGGTGAAAGTTTGGTTTTGCAGGAGGAGTCAGAGGTTTTGTGAATGTAGCTTGAAAATTGGGGTTTGTGTTCACAGTTGAGAGAAAAGGACAGAAGCTTTAGAGAAATGTGTCTTAGCAATCGAGAAAAACTGTAGGCAGTTTGTGAGAAGTATGATTTCGGAGGAGGGCAGGTGGTGGATTTCCCCACGTCCGGCGCAGGGGTTGCGTTGGAGGCCAGTTTCCGTAGTGTAGTGGTTATCACGTTCGCCTAACACGCGAAAGGTCCCCGGTTCGAAACCGGGCGGAAACAAGGCTCCATCGCCACGGTTTTAGAAGAGAATTAGGCAGTTTGTGGGAATCCTCCACTTAGCAGCCTACAAAGAAATGTCCGGTCTGAGCCGCCCGTAGCTTGGGTTGAGTCTCGTCCGTCCTCGTTAGTATAGTGGACAGTATCTCCGCCTGTCACGCGGAAGACCGGGGTTCGATTCCCCGACGGGGAGAGTTTCTTTGTTTTGTACTACTGAAAATCTATAAGGCTTACTGGGCGCTGGTGGATTTCCGCACGTCCGGCGCAGTTTCCGTAGTGTAGTGGTTATCACGTTCGCCTCACACGCGAAAGGTCCCCGGTTCGAAACCGGGCGGAAACAAGGCTCCATCGCCACGGTTTTAGAAGAGAATTGACCCTTCGCGGACTCCGCCCTAAAACCGCTATTGACCAATCATACGTTAGCAACCGTCACCTGACCTGTAACCATAGGCCTGGCAAGCTTCATTACATTTCCTCGGACGAAAAACAAAACGTTTGTAGAGAAGGATATTGTTATTGTTGCTGCTACTGCTGCTACAGCGGCGGCGGCAGCAGCAATATAGAGATGTTCAGATACGATCGGACTTTTTTTTCCGACTTGAACAAGTGTAAATATGGGGATAACCATACGTTCACCTCCGACATGACAGCTGTACCAAAGCCGTACTTTTGGGGCTTTTACCTGGGCTTTCAGGCGAGGGATCCTCCAGGCAGTGGCTGCTTTCACTGACTGATACAGTGGTGGGAGAAAAAAAACTGCAGCGGAAGCCGTACGTGGTTCACAATCGCCCAAAAACTTGCAGTTTGACAACCAGTGAGATGACGTAAATCTTCGTGGTGGGTTGATAGACGGTAAAGTTACCAACCCTTACTGCCCCAGAGGAAAAGAAAATTCAAAAAGAGATCTCAAAAATGTTTCATTTACTTCTCCTAGACAACTATGAGACCTGTGTGACAGCAAACTGAGACTAAGGGTTATTTCTCCTGCTTCTCATCTTTTTCTCTGGAGCAATAAGATGCTCTATATCTCAATTTAGTCTCCTTTTAAGTTTCAGACGAGATCTCAACAAGCTCTAATATAATTCTCAGAGTTTCTCAACTTTTATGTCTCTTTGTGATATCATGCAGAGAAATCAGAGAGCTCTCTCCATAAACTCAAACTATTCTCATTCTAGCTTCAGTTTATTCATCTCATACTAAGCTCAGACAGAACAAATGAAGAGTTCTCCACAAGCTCTCATTCATTTCTCAGACTTAGATCGTTTTGGCAGTTAGAAAACAGTTAGAAAATCAGCACGAAATTTGAATAGGAACAGAGTTTAGCTATATAATTTTGTGTGTGTGCATGCATGTGTGTGTTTGCGCGTGCCTGTGTGTAACAGAGTGTAATGTAATGTGTAACGGAGGTCCGCAGGTGTGCCACAGTCTTTAAAAAAAAAAAAAATTAAGTATTTATTTTCAAATCGTAACAACAATTGAAAGGTGTGCCACAATCATGAGGGACCAGTAAGGTGAAGTGACAGGTTGCGGCGATAGCGGTACTGGAAGTAGACTCACTCACTCATAAAACACCTGCTAACCACTTTGGAGAACAGTTGTCTGCAGTTGGCCGAGTGGTTAAGAACATCGTCTCTGGTGCAAGAGGTTGTGAGATCGATCCCTGCTCAGGTCAGGTTTGTCTATTTATGCCTGAGCACCGTATTGCTCCATAGTAGCTCCAGTATTGCTCCTTTTCTTCTCCAAGGAAAATGAACGAGCCGTTAAAAATGTCTCCCCTAACTCTCCCCTAACTCTCAAGTATGACTCCCCTAACGACTCTGTCTCACCTATTGCTCCTAGTGAATTTTAGGAGAAACATATGAGAAACATTTAGTCAAAATAGAAACTAAAATTATAGCTGCTGCGCAGCAATGGGTCGTGTCCGGGCAAATTTTGCACAAGAAACAGGAAGACAGGTTATTTGACCTTGGAATGTTCATTTCTGCACAAGCTGGGGATTGAACCCGCAACCTCTGGAACTAAAGACTGTTGTCTATCACACTGAGCTAATTGTCAAGTGGCAGTGCTATGGTGGCTTCACAAATTAAGTAAACCATTCACTGGCAACGTTTCTGAGGTAAAATTCTGATGTTTGTGTCAAACATCATCTGCTATGAGTCTAAGATTTTGTTCAAAGACTATCTGGTATATTGATGTAATATACTTATCACCCGGACTGGGATTCGAACTCACATCGTCTGGAACCACAAACCAACACTTAACTCACTGAGCTAATTATCTGGAAGCAAGACATGGTGTGTGTCTTCTTAAACAGACTCAGGTAGACAGCGCCCGGGCAGCTGTTGTGGAGGCAGATTTCAGAAAAGGTCAAAATATCTAAACAAAAAATCTGATAATACATAAATTGTATCTAGACAACGGACATGTTGGTGATTTGTTTTGCTTCATAAGAGAAAAGCTGATGTTTAAAAGTGTCACTCGTGGATTGACTGCAGTTGTTCCCATGAGAGCAGCATTCGGGTTGTGGTGAGCTTTAGACCATGGTCCGCTCTGTTTGCTTTTGTAATTTAGAGAGTTGCTGTGATGTCACCATGAGGATTCTGGCATTTTTATGTGTCATTGTCGTCATCACCCATGTTGGGTCTTGAACCCACAACCCCTCACACCACAACCCAGCGCTTAACTCAGTGAGCTAATTATCTGGTAGGGAGACATGGTGTGTGTCTTCTCAAATACACTCAAGACGTCAGCGCCCGGGCAGCTGTTATTGAGGCAGATTTGAAAAATAGTCAAAATGTCAGAAATTCTAATATCTAAACAAAAATCTGTTAATACATAAATTGCATCTACACAGCATGGAAATGTTGGTGATTTGTTTGTAAATTTAAGTGTTTTGCTTCTCAAGAGAAAATGTGATGTTTAAAAACATCATCTTTACATTGGCTGCAGTTGATCCCATGAGAGCAGAATTCAAAATGTTCTAGAAAATTCAGTTTTTTAGATAAAATTCTGATATTTTCCAAACTTCATCAACCATGACTCTACAATATTCTAAATTTTTTCCAGAAAGATAGAAAATGTATTTAGCAGGAATTTGATGGTATATGTTTACAGTAGTGTTTACAGTCAAACGTTTTCATGCGCCGTAGGCTCAATTTTTGATTAATCAAAAATCCGAGAAACAAGTTTTGTGGAGGACAGTCTGGAGATGCTCTGGAGCAAGTTTGGTGACAATTGAGCAAAAATTGTAGGAGGAGATACATTTTAAAAGTTTTACACTTATTGAAAAAAACAGAGTGATGGACTTCATAATTTGTAATAAGTTTAAGTTGACAAAAGTTTCAGCAGTATCTAGGCTACATTGTGGTGAAGTTTCACAGCTGTAGCATCTACCGTTGGCTTGGTAGGAATTTTTAAAGTTTTTAATTTTAAACGCTTATTGTGCCCCCCCTGGGAGGGGGGGCACATGTCCTTGGAGTTGAGTGAATCTGGCATGGGACTGGACCTTTGTGCAAAGTTTGGTGAGTTTTCGCCCATGGGAAGTATGACTTCCTCGGAAGAAGAAGAAGAAGAAGAAGAAGAAGAAGAAGAATAAGAATATCAGCAAATACAATAGTGTCCTTGGCAGCTGTCGCTGCCCGGACACTAATGAGGCTGAGATGAGAATCTCTAATTTGTCTCCAGAAGCTACAGAAGAGCAAGCTTTGAGCAGTAAATTTTTCCTCTGGGGCTGCTCTGTACGTTGTCCAGTCGTGTCGTTGAACATATGTTTTATCCTCCGGCGCGAAATTTGCTGATATTTCCTTTGAAATCGATATCAAACATTGCCAGGAGCATGGCTCGGAGTGAAAGCTTGCCCGGCATGGCAACAGTAACCAAGGGGGGCGGGGCTTACGCGAAGGGCGAATTAGGCAGTTTGTGGGAATCCTCCACTTAGCAGCCTACAAAGAAATGTCCGGTCTGAGCCGCCCGTAGCTTGGGTTGCGTCTCGTCCGTCCTCGTTAGTATAGTGGACAGTATCTCCGCCTGTCACGCGGAAGACCGGGGTTCGATTCCCCGACGGGGAGAGTTTCTTTGTTTTGTACTACTGAAAATCTATAAGGCTTACTGGGCGCTGGTGGATTTCCGCACGTCCGGCGCAGTTTCCGTAGTGTAGTGTTTATCACGTTCGCCTCACACGCGAAAGGTCCCCGGTTCAAAACCAAGCGGAAACAAGGCTCTATCCCAACGATTTTAGAAGAGAATTAGGCAGTTTGTGGAAAGACCAGAAGACCGGGGTTTGATTTCGGAGGAGGGCAGGTGGTGGATTTCTATGGGATCAAATAAGGGTCATAAAGATTCTGTACTTGTACAATGATGTTCAAATGTGTAATAAAGTCTTGTGGTTGTAAAAATATTTTGTGCCCGTGTAAAAACACTTTTTGCGTGTGTAACACAGTTTTGAAGGTGTATAAAAGATTATGTGCAAGTGTAACAAAGTTTTGAAGTTGTAAAAAGATTTTGTGCATGTGTAACAAAAGTTTTGAAGTTGTAAAAATAGTTTGTGCATCTGTAAAACATATTTGTATCTGTGGGAATATTTTGTGCATGTGTAAAACTAAATCCGACAGACACACAAATTTCCCACCTTCAAGTGCGACCCTGAAGTTACAAGTTTACAAAACTCAAGTGAATTTTGACCCTGTTTTGACAGCTGAATGAATAGCCAATCAGCACGTTGCTTGCTGACTTGCCAATCAACCCGGTGCCCACCCATGTGCCAACCTACCATCCAATGAAAGAGCAGCAATTTCTGCCGTCCGCCAGAGCGATAACATCAATCGCTCTGCCGCCCGCCAGCACTCAGTGAGCACAGAAAGTGCTAATGGAGTCAAAAGACCCTGCTCAGGTAAGATAATTACTAGGGATGTAAGGTAGCGAATCAAGAGTTTCTCGATATCATCATAGCGGTCATATAACGACGTGAAATGACTACTCTTCTGGCAAAAACTGTAGTGCGTGTGCGAGAGACGCTAGTCCCCTGTCAGCGACTGTGTGTGCGTGTGCTCGTGTGTTGTTTCATTGCAGACACACAACTGTGCTTGACTTCCAAGCAGCTAACGTTATGCTAAATCTTCCATTTCATGTAAGGTATAATGCCAGAAAACTATACGCTACCTCAACTCCCCTCACTGTTTAGGCTGTGGCAGAATCACTGTGCTGCAGTCACAGCAGTCTCGTTTTTGTTTTTTAATTAATCGGAGGCCAGAGATTAAATACTCCCCCCAGCCACTTATTGTGAAAATGTTTGATTTATACGGTAAAAACAACATTGAAGTATTAATAATTGATTTAACCTTTACTTGAAAAAGTCTGCCATCCAGTCCTCCCATTAAGCTGGCCAGCCAGAAGCTGCCTTCATTAGGCCTACTCTTGTTAACATTTCCATGTTTCCCACATTTTGTGTCATAAACTATAAACTGTTTTCTTGTCTGTAACAACATCTATTGCACGTCTGTCCGTCCTGGGTGAGGGATCCCTATACAAATAAAATTGCCTTGCCTTATTTATCTCATAAGTGACCATGGTATAAGTGGGATAATGCCCTTCGAGGTGTCCGATTATCAGTAACCGGAAGCAACCGCGAAGTCCGGTGAACCAGTTCACATCTCCGCGCTGTCCATACATTTCCGATAATCTTGTTTTGCATTATTCCTTATTATTACACGGCAGGATGTTTCATTTTTAACTTCACAATTATAATAATGTATGGTTAATTGTCTCCCCCAGGATGACCGCTCCATAGTCGAGGCAGCAGTTCGCAACTTTGTGGAGATTTGGCCAATGCTAGGACTGCTGCACCACTTCAAGGAGCCATGCAAAGGTATGATGAGAAGGGCATGAGTGTAATGTATTTATTGCTGCTCAGTATTGTTAACATCTATAGGCCTAATTATCAACGTAGAACATGTCCAATTTAGGCACAACAGGGTAAAATTAGAGAAGTGCTGGCCAGAGGACAAAGAATATGAAGAAATGACAGAATGAGGTTTGCAAAGTCCAGCTCTTTTCTGTCTGCCAGGAAGCCCTGTTCAAGTGGCAGCAGAAAAAGTAAAATAACTTATATATACTTATATAGGCCTATATACAAAATAAAATATAAAAAAATATGTACAAGGACAAATAACTTCAAACCCAAATTTCAAATGTTGGCATTTAAACAATGTTAACCCTGCTTGCAGGTGTAGTGTGTGACTTATTCGATAACATCTTTGCACTCAGTATAATTTTATGTTATTCTAAGCAGTCTTTGTGTTCCAGCCTCCAAACACCAATCCGCACGCAGCCGGAGCCGGCAGCTTCCAATACTGGAAGAGAAATACAAAGGTAGAACAATCTTGACTTTGCATGGGATGTGGAGTGTGTAACTCATTCTACATGTCTTTGCACTCAATATAATCTTTGTGTTCCAGCCTCCAGCCACCAATCCGCATGCAGCCAGCAGCTTCTAATATTGGAAGAGAATTGCAAAGGTATAGCAGTCATATGTACAGATTATCCATTGGTTGTTACAGTTAGTGATGATTGTGCCCATATTTGTGTTATTCATACTTCATACCCTATGATGGCAGAGGTTATCACTGAATAACTTACTAGAAATTAAATAAATCATTTGTCTTCTTCTTATTTTTGACAGTTTTCATATGTTACAGTGATTTTAGTATTTAATACAGCTCTTTTTTTTTTTTAAATAGATTGTTTCCAGCAATGTTCCAGATGAGGAGGGGCAGAGGAAAAAGGCCTTTGCCAAGTGTGGCAATTCCAGGTGTCAAACACCTGGAATTTAATTTCTGTCTGTTACCAGAGAGTCCAGCAGCTAATGGGAGTCTTTAATAAAAATCAAATCAAATCAAACTAACAGACAGAACTCCAAAAGATGATTCCAGGCTCCTAAGGGCAGGACTTGGAAAACGGACAATAAGCATTAAAGACGATGCTGACCACACAGAGGTATTACATATGTCTGTCTTTTAGCTAAAACATTCATGATTAAAATTCCATGATGTCATGATGCTCTGCTCACTTTTTGGCACCAGATAAGGTAGTGAATGTTATGATAATGTTTGGAAAAATACGTGTTTAGTTACCTATACTATGTAAACATCAAGAATGCATCATAACAAAAATCTATTCTGCATAAATTAATCTTTTCACCAATTATAAATAACTTTTCACATTTTGTGTGGTATAAAAGTCAGATTTGGTCCATGCATGAAATAAATTGTGTATGTCCAATATCGTGAGAAAAGCAGGGGGAGTAAGCATAAAAAAAAATAAAAATGTTCATGTCTATCTGAATCTAGATTGCCAGAGCCCTGACTGAAACGTACCCGAAAATGAGAGAACTGACTGGAGGTTGGCTGCTATATAAAGCAGGAGGTATGGAATATTTCTGTATTAATGGGTTATTAAAGGTTGAATATGGAGAATATTTATTAAAAGCTATATTTTTCAAGAAACAATACACCCACGGTGCGTTTAAAGGGATGCAGAATGAAAGTATTGATATTCCATAAAAAAATTAAAGAAAAAAATTAGTCTGAATTAAAGCTTAAGTTGGTAAGTTGGAGAAGAGAGCAGACTTAGCTGAAAAATTTGAACCGACACAAGCTTGACGTCACCCCCCCTCCCGCACTCATGCCCTGCCTCCTGGCCCCTCCTCTCTGCCGCACCTGTGCTGCGCTCGTGCGTCGCTGCAGCCGAACGTGACGTGAAGCGGCAGAGTGGCAGACGCGACATGGAGTGCGAAACGGTAAGAGAAAAACTTAAATTCAACTCCACACAGCTAGATAAGCTTGAATAAGAATCTGGGTAGCTATACCTAAGTTCGGAAGTTGTTATGTAACCATAATAGAATTACTCAGAGTCCTGATAGCAGTTTACTATCACCCAGGATTTATTCACAGATCTGGGATAGAAATGTATCTCACACTCATACTTCTTTTCAAACACTCAAAATATACTGAACCCATTGTGAGTAGTAATAATCCCAAAAAGACAGTGATATTCAAATTGACAGTAACTTCACTGTTGTATTTAAAAAAAAAAAAATGAAATTAAAATCTCCCTTTCATATAAAAGGAAAACACTACAGTTCTGCTTGAGTTAATTGTCTTTCAGAGTAGGAGTTATTTACTCCATAAACAAAAAGAAAGAAAATCACCATTCAGGTGTAAAGAGTCTTTCAATTGTCCAAAAATAAATAAAATGGCTGGCCAGCAAAAAAAATAGAGAGCACTCTTTTATTTATGTGGATGTGTGCGTGTGTATATGTGCAGGGGGGGAGACTGGGGCTGTATGTCTGTGTGTTTGCCTGAAGAATGGTCAGGGGGTCTTGAAGACGTCCTCCTCTGCGGCCGCAGGGACACCTTGGCGGTCAGTCTCTCTCCCTCTCTCTGACGTTGACCATCGCCGGACTAGTAATGGAAACACCACAGTACTATACTCATGGAGGCAACGTGCTCTGCTGCAGCTACAGTAAATCCCTCTGAGCCCGCGATACACACTCGTAACAAGTCACTCAGTTTTACATACATTTTAAGCTATTACAGCAGAAAGAAAATAATAATGTACAGAATAATATGGCTCTGCTTTACAACACAGCTCGAGTTAGCATTCTGGTTACCATAGAAACAGCAGACACTTAGCATTACTCGACGTAAACAAATAACTCGACGTAAACAAATCAATAAATTTCAATTCTCAATCTCAATTCGGTCGTAACTCAACCTTCATACATACAGCACATCATAACAACATTAATAACATTACACATTAAGTGTTAATGCTCACCTACTAATGGAAACACCACAGTACTATACTCATGGAGGCATGGAGGCAACGTGCTCTGCTGCAGCTACAGTAAATCCCTCTGAGCCCGCGATACACACTAGGGGGCGTAAACCGCTGGCAGTCGTAAAACTGCCGTGATGCGGCGCTTAAAGGGCAATGCACTGAAAACAAACCTGCAGACATTACAACATTACAAGAACAGAAGCTGTAGTTACCTCTGGGTTACAGTTACTCAAGTGTTTATTTGGAAATAAGAACTCAAATATTGATGTTACTTTGCTGTGTATCAAGTAGCTAAATGTAGGTTATGGTTCGTTAGCACCGTAGCACGCCATACACAGTATTACAGGCTGATCAAGGCTGATTGTAGAAACTAGTTCCTTGCAGGCTGATTGTTAGGCTAATGCAGATATCACATTGTATTAAAGTCATTATATCCTTAGCTGCCTTCAAGGTAATGATAATTTTGTATTGTATTATCTTGTATTATCTGTAGCATTACTTAGTTGGAGCTTTCCACTGCTAACTTAAAATCTTTTTTAGGAATTGAAATTACCTGATGCAGAAGAGCCCAAGCCCCAACACCAGCCCCCTCTGCACCCGCCCCACTTCCAACCCTGGCCACCTCTGGTCATCAAGGTATCATTGTGTCTCATATTGCATATTTTTTCAGTATTCCCTCAGCTTCCTTCAAGAGTGATTGTAGAAATCGGTGCCTTGCAGGCTGGTAAACTGACATTTAAGTTTTAAAACATCAGGGAAAGTATTTGTCATGATCTGAAAACACATCTCTCTTTTACACATTATTGCATCTCTAGCATTAGATTGGTACCTTGCTGTGAAGCTTATATATAAAGGGCTCCTCTTCTCGTTCTTCTATTTCCTGTTAAAGAAACAGATTACTGAACATTGCTATTTTAACTATTTTAACCAGATTGTGACAGAGCTTAAATGAAAGATAATTATCAGACGATATGGAAACTTTTCTAATCATTCCTCATTTATTTTATTTCAGTGTGAATAATGGAGAAAAGGTTTTTGGATTCCATCCGTAGGACCATCCCTAACATACAGAATTTGGAGTTTGATGTTGAAATTGTAAAGGTCACAGAAGAGCAATTCATCTCTGGTGACCTTAACAAACTCCAAAACAATAACCAGGGAACTTTTAGCCGTCAGAAAAATGAAAACACCAGAGGCTACAAACAGTTCCTGTGTGAGCGATCAGGAAAACCCACGGGAAAATCAACCGGAGATCCCTCTGAAACACGCTGCAATTCCTGCCCAGCCTATATTTCATTCCGTTTTGTGACAGAAAATGGACGAAAAACTGTCATAATCCGCAAAAACCTTTTGCACACTGGGCACATCATTGGTGAAAAGTCTCAAGAGGGAAAAAATCACATGGATGGAGAGCAGACACAGACAGCATAATATACAGCTCTGTGAAAGTTCACAAAATGTTTCTTAAAAGCATCTCTACATGTATGACAGTCATTCTTTTCTTTTCCTGGGTTGAAATGTTGTTGCTGTGTTCTTTAGGAATAAATATGAACATGCTTTCTTTGCATTACTATTATTATTCAAGGTTTGAAAAGACTTGATATTTTTGTTATTTAGACTAGTTTAGTCATTAGCCAATAAAAGCTCTAAATGACAATATTTTTTTCAATTTTGGGAGGAATGTTGTCAGTAGTTGATAGAATAAAACAAAAAAAATATTTAAAGGTATATTGTGTAATTACTCCCATCTAGTGGTGCAGTTGTAGATCACCAGCAACTCAGTCGGATTTTTCATGCTGCATTCATGTGAAATCGGTTAGATGGCAGACGGACAACAGCCGCTGCACGTAACGGCTTAAACAAGCCTTTATGTAAACAAGTGGCCCATCTGCACGAGGCAAAACAATACACGTGACAATATGTTGTCATGGCGATGTGGTATTGTTGACCTGACCCACTGTTCGAGGGTGAGCCATAGCTGGTTGAGGCGGTGGATTATGGACAGTGACTCCAGTTAGAGAATCAAGGCACTTGGAGAGAGTGATTGAGTTGAATTTTCTTCTTTAATAAAGCTTGCTGGACTTCAACCACATTGTACAATTATCTGTCTGTACAGGTGTTTTTGTGTGTGTGTGGTCTGAAACATAAAGAAAAGAGACAATAAAATGTAGGCTATGTAACAGCATCAGATATCAAATTAACCAGATTAATATAGAACAGTAAATAATTTGACAATTATTCACTTTACAGTTATAAGGAGAAACTGAATTGCAATAATGAAGCTACAAACTAAACATCACTATTAGACCATCAAAGGCCTCCAAAGTTAGCTGCAGTGCTAGCGAGACAAGGCTAACAACTAGTTAGCTACAGGGTACTTAGCTAAATTAAGCTAACTCAAGCTAATACAAAATATTTCCATACAACATAAATTGGCATGATAGCTATCCATTAACAATGTATAAAGCAATATTTATCGACAACACAGCCTAATTTACAGTAAAACAACTTCACACATCCATATTCATCATTGATAATAAACCCAATCCTGACAGTGAATAGAGTTGTGGCACATAGCTAGCACTCACTTAGCTTCGATGCTAACACACAGCTAACGGCTAATTAGCTATCTCACAGTACACACAGAAATCGCCATGTTATGTAACTCGAACTGAAATGATAATATAAGTATGCACAAATAACAAGCAGTCACTTACATTTCCTCATGAACGCACACAGGATAAGGAACAAAGGAAAAAACACCAAAGTCTGTGCAGCTTCAGTCTGCTCTGCTGCTGTGATCCTCCAGCTTCATCAGCTCGCGTTACTATCTCCGACCAGCGGGGGGCGCCTCACTTGTAGGGCTTTCTCACACCCACGTTTTACCGTCTTTCTCTGGACTTCTGTGAGTAAAATGACATCTGGTTTATTACCGACGGCCGTTTTCCGACTGCACCTCGCGTGAGAACTTGCACAATGTACCTTTAATTTTACTCAAGCACATACCTATAAATAGTAAAACCAGATAAACGGATCATTTTGGGAGTGGTCTCTTCATTTTTTCGGAGCTGTATGTATATACGTATTGATAATAACAATTTGTTCAAAAGGCACAATAAACAAACACTGAAGTGCATTTTTTTTGAGTGTGTGGTTTATGCATACAGGTTGCTGATGATGTTTTCAGTTCCATATGAATTGAGTTGTCCAGCATTGTCTCATTTTCTGAAGTAATGCTATTGTAGTTATTGGTTTCTATGTGAAAATACTTGAGTACCAAGGTCAACACCAGTTTAGAGTTTCTGCATAGTATGTAGCAGGTACACTTGATTATTGCAGTTAATGTTTAAGGACTGAGGTATCCCAGCAGGTACACTTTATTTTAATGTGCTCATTCCACTGTATCAAAGAGTAACAACGGTGTACTGACACAACTGTTACATATACTTTGTTGTGAAACAGCACACATGTTCCAAGACTCAAGAGGCAGGAGGAAGATTGATGGAAAAGTTTGCCCAGGCAACATGGGTTGTGGTTTCGCCCATTTTTCTTGCAGGTGTACCTCTTCCTCAAAGAGAGAGGCCGGTTTGACAAAGTATTGCAACAAGAATTTCTTATTACAAGTGTACCAGGGACCTGTAAGTAACACCAAAATACACTATGTATTTACAACATAGGTACATGATATTACATATTGTTACATACGTAATTACACTGTATTTAATTAGGTAGATACACAGGAACAGTGACCACTTAAAATGAAGTTTTACCGAACTTTGTAACACAAAGTCACAAGCCAGATATAAATTCAACAGTTTATTAAACATTGAACTTCTAATAATACAAATATTGTTGTTTGAACTTCTCAGAACACACTCAGCTACTGGAGCTATTCATCTGACGCTGCAGCACCTAAATGAAGAGACAGATTTATTTATTATTTATTATTATTTATTTATTAATTTATTTATTTATTTTTTAAGTATATTTTTTGGGCGTTTTATGCCTTTATTTGATAGATTAGTAGAGATAGACAGGAAAGGGGGAGGCAGAGAGAGGGGAATGACATGCAGGAAAGGTCTGCCCGATGCGGGACGCGAACCGGGGACGCCTGCGTCTGCATATACATGGGGCGGCTGCCTTAACCACTGCGCCACGCACCGCCCCAAGACAGATTTATCATTGGGAAGTGATTAAACTTGTACATATCTTTATAAAATAATGATCTGCACCAACTATCATGAATCTTACCTTTAAGTGCTGTCATTTGTGCATCAGCACATGCACTGAAAATGTCTTCAAAGACATCAATGAGGGCATAACCGAGGCCATGAGAGGCGGTGTTGAAGCTTGACCCTTAGCCTGTCACGGCCGGGTGCAGAGGCGGCCAGGGTTGGAGGTGGGGTGGGTGCATAGGGGGCTGGTCTGAGTGCACGGGCTGGGTTCTTTCTTCGCCGAGTCATTGCAATTCCTAAAACAGATAATACAAGACAAATTATCATTAGCCTAATAACCAGCCTGCAAGGAAGTAGTTTCTACAATCAGCCTTGAAGGCAGCTAAGTATATAATAACTTTAATACAATGTGATATCTGCATTAGCCTAACAATCAGCCTGCAAGGAACTAGATTTAAGCAATATTACCCGAGGTCCGCAAGCATCACCGAAGTGCTCAAATGACGTTAAAGCACATCCTCGAGGGTAATATTGCGATTATACAACAATTACCAACATAATAAAGCGTATAATTAAATATATATGCATGTTGATGGACGTTTTGCCGTCTAAATGTAAAGTTTTTTGCGAGAGCGCTTCCCGTTTCCATGGAAATACATGGGGTCTGACTAATACCTGAAACACAACCAGTCACGTCAGTAGATTCCTATGTGTAATGGAACGTAGTTCACCACTACAGGAAATAGTCCAAATCTTAGTAACGACCTAGCAACAGAAATGATTTTCTAGTCCCAGTTGTGTGAACTCTGAGCTGACGTTCATGTTTTAACGCGGTTGGACTTTCCTGAACTAAATCAACACTGCAGCACAAATGATCGCCCAAGTTATAACAAAGATGCCGTTTTTTTCCTTTCACAGATGTAGCTTCTACAACCGCAAACTGTGCATGTTTAATGAGGTTATAGCGCCGTGCCGCCGACACAGTTGATAGAGAAAGCCAGACTATTACTCCAGATTAACGTTATTTAAAAGCTCCAAAGGAGCAAGCGAGAGAGAGGGAGAAAGAGAAACATACAGGTAATCACTTACGTTTTATCTAATGAAATATTCAGCTCCAGACCATATTTTAAAAAACATTCACCGCGATCACAACTCGTGTCTCTCCGACTTTGTACACACATGAGGGAGAAAAATCCTCTCGGCTGTAACGGGGAGGTTTACAATATTAAAAACAATTGTTGTATGTGACTTGGCAGCTGACAGTAACACCCTACAGGAGGTCAATGTAGTTTGTGATTTTATTTTCACGAGTAATAAATGACGTTTCAAATCCATGTTGCCATGGAGATGTATTAAACAACATGACATGGCGCAGTAATATTTTTAGTGATGAGTCAGCCGTGCTGTAATGCTCATTTGAGCACGTTCTAAATGTCTTATTGACCAATCAGATTGCTTGGTCGGAACTACTTGTTGTATAATCGATATGTATTTTGTATTGTGTTCTGTTGTATTGTTTTTATGTTACTGTTTCTATATTGTATTGTAACATCAACCTGCCTAGAGGACTGCAGATGGAAATTAGCCTTCGGGCTATAATCTGGCACATTTACAGGTACTTTGGTACATGTTTTTATTAATGTGCACTGTCCTGACTCTCTTAAATAAATAAATTTACAAATTTATATAATCTACAATCAGCCTTGAAGGCAGCTAATGACTTTAATACAATGTGACATGACCATTAGCCTAACAATCAGCCTGCAAGGAACTAGTTTCTACAATCAGCCTTGAAGGCAGCTAAGGCAATAATGACAATAATACAATCATTAGCCCTAATAATCAGCATGAAAGGCACTAATCTTTGAAATCAGCCTTAACGGTAAATGACTGAATAATGATAATTACACAATAAATTATTATTAGCACTGTAGGCCCAGTCTGCAAGGAATCTCTGCAATCAGCCTTTCAGACTGATGCCTTTGTATCAACAGGCTAGCTTAGCTCACATAAGCAGTAGCTCAACTTCTAATTTGTCGTGAAAATCTAGCTCTTGTTTGCATTAGTCGAAGCAATCAAACAGCTTTAATATCGAACCTATTTACAAAAAGTAGTGTGCAGTGACGTGTTGCTAACCAGTTCGTTAATGTTGACGTGCAGAATCCGCTTTGCCGCTTACCTTTCTTGCCGCTTACCGCTCGAAGTGATGATGCAGCGTGAGCTGATTGGTTGCGCTGCTACTCGCGATCTGACTGGTTGTTGCTGAGGGTGGCGCTTGTGCAGCCTCCCAGGCTGAGCAGCTTGGAAGTCGACGGCTGAAGGCAGAATCACCCTGGTGCACTCCCGTAACTGTTACTATGTTGCTAAGCACCGTTGCTATGTTAGCGACTAAGCGTCCTACATCAGAGATCTCCTGTTACTGTCACATTAGGCTATATAACAAATAAAGATAAAATAATAGATAGGCTACATAAAAAAATAAAACGTCAGTTTACTCTGACATACAGTGTATTGCCAAAGCAAGCGTGTGGAATTAAAGAAAATAAAAAATGATAATCATGACAATTTAAGAAAAACAACTCTTGTCAACAAAATAACAAAGTACAGTCAACAAAATAACAAATAACAACATTTGTGTCAGCTGACAGTTGTCATTCCCTGTCCCTCAGTTTATGGCAGGCAGAAACATAGACTGCTGCTAGTTTATTAGTCTTTGGCTCTTCCCCCAGCAGGATGGGAAGTTTTTCTTCATCTGATAGTTTTAAGAAACCTTTTGTTATACATTCAAATTTTACAAAAAATGTTTCTCTAATATTTATATATTTTTCGCATTTGGTGAGGAAGTGTAGCTGGGTTTCTGGTTGGCTGAGGCTGCAGTGACAGCACAGCCGCTGCTCTGCAGGGAGCCAGGTTTTCCTGTGCCTCCCTGTTTCAATAGCCAGGCTGTGTTCACTCAGTCTGGACTTTGTCAGGGTTCGTTTTTGTTGCTGATCAGCCACCGTGCTCAAATAATCTGCTGTGGTGTACTGTCTAAAAACACTGCATTTTGCTCTGTGTTTTTGTCTGTGTTTGCCAATAGGTGATGTAGTCTTGTTTTAGTTGTTTAGTAATCTGGTTGGGTCTGATTGGTGATGTGTTGTGTTCCTGGGCTGTGCCAGTAGGGCAGGTTTGTGATCTCAGCCTCAGGACCAGTTGGGTAAGGGGGTTTCTACTGCTCATGTCTTGGTATAGCAGGGCTTGGAAATGGTACGAGAGGGGGTCGCTTAGTTTTAGATGTGTCCAAAAGTTAATTGTTCTTTTTTGAATTTTGATTATTAGTGGGTATTTGCCTAATTCTGCCCTGCATGCATTGTTTGTCGCCTTCCTCTGAACATGCAGAAGGATTTTACATAGCTCTGCATGCAGGGTCTCAATGGGGTGTTTATTTATTTATTTATTTATTTATTTATTTATTTATTTTAGCACACATTTAAATCAATGGTGCATGGAGGGAACGAAGCCAACAGGCTTGTACGAAGTTCCACCCCAAATTACAACAAGACATTTTTCATTGGCTAACAAATAAACATAAAGAAAAATAGAGACATAAAAAAGGGAGCTTTGGTGCATACATAATCAACGTGAGATGAGCAAAATAAACAAAAAAAGAAAAATAAAGATCTGAAAAATTCAGTAACAGGAGAAAACAATAAAAAATAAGGGATAATAAAGATCATTAATTTAAATCAGAGAAGGTGAGATGAATTTTTAATTGCTTTTTAAAAAGTGAATAAGAAGAAATGGATCGTAATGTGAGAGGTAGTGCATTCCAAACCATAGGACCTCTATAAGACATATTAAACTGATGGTGTGTTGTGCGAGTGAAGGGCAAATATAAAGTAAGATTATTACTGTGTCTAGTGCGGTGGGAATGGACATTATGTGTGAAGGTATAGAAGTTTTGAAAAGTGACAGGGAGATCTAGGTTCCTATAAATAAACTTATGGATAAACAAACTAATCTGATAAGTATTCAGTTTGTGAATTGGTAAGAGAGAATACTTAATAAATAATGGAGCTGACGGAGCATATCTGTTTGAATGTGAAATAAATCTTAAGAATTTCTTCTGAACAGTACATAACTTCTTGAGATGTGTAGGTGATGTGGCTGCCCAGACCATGTTACAATAATACAAATAAGGAAATAAAAAACTATAATATAATGTTAAATGGGCAGAAGAATGAATGAATGGGCACACTTTTCTCAAAATGCCCATCATCTTTGTTAATCTTTTGCATGTAAAGTCAATATGATTAGACCAGTTCAGTCTTTCATCGATTAAAATTCCCAAGAATTTAGTGCATTTAACTTGGATGATTTCTAATCTGTTAATGTATAATTTGGCTTGCTCTATGGGGTAAGACTTGTTGGTATTGCAAAAGATTACAAAGTTACATTTTTTAACATTGATTGTTAGTTTGTTAAGTTGAAACCATTTAGAAATAGAAATTAACTCATCATTTGCAGAATTGATCAAATAATTAAAATTGTTATGAGTTGCTATTAGATTAGTATCATCAGCAAATAATACGGGAAGGAAATGTTTACAAGATGAAACTAAATCATTTATATAAATCAAGAATAATAAAGGCCCCAAGATAGAACCTTGAGGCACCCCGTTTATCCCACTGAGTAAGATTTTGTTTTGTAAGCGGACCCCACACCTCACTGCCATAGAGTGCAATTGGTTCAATAACACATTCAATTAATTTTAGCCAAATTCGTATTGGTATTTCAGTTTGTATATTTTTCTTTATGGCATAGAAAGCCCGGCGTGCTTTCTCTCTCAGCTCATGCACTGCCTCATTAAAATTTCCAGTTGAACTTATTTTTATTCCTAAATAGGTGTAGTGTGTGCAGTATTCTACCTGTTGTGTGCCAATTGAGAATTTAGGTAGAATATCTCTCTCTCTCTCTCTCTGTGTGCGCGCGCTGAATTTTTTTCCACTGTGTATCTTCTTTTTCATATAATCCGCGCTTCTCTGCGAAATTCAATTATGTTAATCTTTTTATTTTGTTCTATAGTCATATTAATGTTTATCCATCCAATTGACATCATTTCACCATCTAAAATGATTGGTTGACCTAAAACTAATAATAAAAAAAAGGCTATTGACTGGGTTGAAAGGGCTGAGATGAATACACAGAAAGACAGCAATAAATGCCTTGGGGTTCTAAGGATTTAAATAACACTAATAGCTTTTTTTTTGTTTTCTTTTTCAGAATGTCTCTTCAAGCTATCAAGAAAAACAAGGTGGCTTCCTCAACAACAAATATTCCAATTTCGGTCAAAGTTCTCAAAATCCGAAATGAGAAGCGTGTCACCTCTTGGGAGATTGTAGAGGACCAGATGAAAATTGTCACTGCACATGACAACATGACAATTGCAATCAGCGATGGCGAGACCGTGATGAAGATGACCCTTTTCAAACATTTGGCCACGAAAGTTGCAGAGGGCCAGAGCGTAATTATAAAAAATTACATGGTGGATAAATACGGGGGGAAAAGTTTACTGTCAAGGACCAACACCGTCATTTTTAGAGCACTGCGGCAGGTCCCTGTGAGCCAGGAATTGGAGGAGCAGGGCCGCTGCCTGGTTGACCCAATATCCACTCTGATAAAACTGGAAAACATCACGAGTGAAACGAAAGGCCTGTTGACGATTGAAGGCCATGTATCAAAGGTGAGAGTCTATCCCCACTACCACAAGAGTTATGGATGTGTTTAAGCTCACACATAGCCTACAAGGAAAGTATTTAGACCCCCTTCAATTCTTAAATATCAGTTAAGTTGAAGAATCTTGGCAAAATCAAAAAGGGGGGAAAAAAAGAACAGCCCAAACCCAGAATTTTAGAAATGTTTGAAAATTCATGGATCTCATGGATCAAATTTTTTGCTCTGATACGCACTATGGTCTGTAAGGCCTTATTTAGACAGGTGTGTCCTCAAAACCATGTCCAATCCATTTTATCCACAGGTGTAGAACCATCTCAAAGCTGCATAAAAACAATGGATGGCATCTGAATGAACTACTTGAGTGTGACAGCAAAGGGTCTAAATACTTCGGTTTGGCCAGTCCTGAGAGTAGCGTGATGATGATGATGGTGGTGATGATTTTATTTTGACATCAGGCAATAGTATAAAAATAGTTTAAAAATCGAATGGGGTCTGAATACTTGCCTTACCTACTGTATAAGTATTTAAATAATACCACAGAGGTGTCTCACATGGAAATAACATAAATGTATGTGTGAAATCACTACGAGGTCATCACCTAATGTATTTTGTGCACATTTTCTGTGTCGCCCTAACATAACATCACCTACAGATGTTACTGGTTCAAAATTGCGGGGTTTGTCTCGCACTGCAGGATCTCGCGAACGCGAGAATTTTCACCACCACTGTTTTCCTCTAGGTGGCAGCACCGTAGGGGAGAGCCGGGTCGATTGAGACACGGGACGATTGATACACAGCGATTTTCTCGAAAACTACACAAGCTTGAGCCGCCAGATTTTATCACTACCTTCAGCACTCATCACCTACCAATCCTGGGAAAGCTTGTGAAATTACGTCATGCCATTCAAAAGTTATTAGCGCGAACTGGTTTTTCACTACAGAAAGTAAAATATACACGCGGTAGTTTTTTTGTGATCAAAAGTTGTACTGTGTGTTTCATGCAATAATAATATGATCTAACAACAGATGAATTGGTACATAAACAGGTCCTAATGTATTTAATGTCATGGTTTTGAAGTTTAGTGACAAAACAGGTTTTAGTGTCCGTAGTCGTTGGAGGGACGATTGATACAGCTGTTTCAAATGCCCCTCACGCCGCCGTGCGTAGTACCGTACATGTAATTGTGGTCACAGTGCGCGATCAATAGCTCCTATAAATCACTGAATTAATGGCTTAATTGTTTTGAATGAACAACAACCGATTTAAATGAACATGTATTTTTTAATAAACACCACATATTTTTAATGAACAAAACGTGTTCATGACATGATGAATTAACAGATATTCAGCAAAATGAGGGTAAAATGCCGAGGGTAAAATGACAATATGATCACTGTGTATCCATAAACATGACTTAGGACGGGAAATAAGTCAATGAAATGAAAATGCAGTCATCCAACAACTCGTACAAAAGAAGAAAGGCGAGTTTAATTGAAATGCGGATCTTGATAATGACGCACGGGACAAAAATATTTATTTAACCTATTTATATTGTGAGAAATGATGTGATATTTTGGCAGTGATGAGTACACTAGTGTGTTGTCTGATATGCTTCATAAAAACGGGAGTAATGTCAGTAGTTTCTGTTTAAAACATGCTGTTTCAATCGTCCCTCCTCTGTGTCTCAAACGACCCGCATAGGTGGGGCGTTTGAGACAAATGACAACTTACGTTTAAAGTTATAAAACAGCGCGATCATCCCACATATACATGTGTTAAATTACACTTGTAACTAAGAGAATACACATGTGAGTTGTTGATCACATGATAAAAATGTTTGTTTACATAACGTCATCTTTGAAAAAGACGTTAAAGTGAAAAGTGTATCAATCGACCCGGCTCTCCCCTACTAAATACTGCTCAGACGTTTTGGACAATGCTGACACGTCACATGTAGCCGCGATGAGGAGTGGCGCTGTTCATGATGCAGGTAGAATACAGTAGGATGAAAGGAGAACGAGCTGCAGCCAGTAAATAATACAGTATGCCTATAGTTTTTCAATGACAAAATGTAACAACGGCCGCTACAGTACTATACGTCTCGTGTGATAATGAGACCGGTGACACCGTCAACCAGCCGGCCTGGACTGGAAGGAGTCCGGGTCAAAACCTCAAGCCCCGGTGTTCAGCAGCCTGCCTCTCGTGTGGATAATCAGCGCCATTAATCCAACGGATTTGATCTGGAAAATATATATAGACTCGTGTGTTTTCATAATGTAGTCACGAAGTGGATGCAGTACAATCACCGCAACTCTGCCCGGAGCTTCTCCACTTTTACTTGGTAACAGTAACCCAGGTAGGCTACAAGAACCCCCCTTGTCCAGATGCGTTCCGTGGTCCATGGCGATTTTCATACACACACCAGCCTCGCTTTCAATAAAACACACACACACGCCTCCTTTGATGTGAACTGGCACAGAGCATGAAGCTGGGTTGATAACCAGCTTCGTGTTAACTAGGACCGGTGTTGCCCGGACTTTTTTTTGGAGGGTGTGTGTAAAATGAGGTTGATTGATTTTTTTACGCATGGCTCTGTGCGTCTGGCACGTGTGTCTTGGAGTTTTGAATCGAGGCTTTATGTTCAGCTCCCCTTAGCCTACATGGGAAATTTATTACATGAAACACAACAAAATTTCCTAGCCCACGAACTGAAGTGTGAGCTACTGTTAAGAACCGCTTTTTCTGTTCAAAGCAAACAGCTGTGAAGTAGGGGGGAGGGGTGCAGGACTTTTGTCTGACAGAGTGAAGTATCCACACCCATTGGTCACACATTCTTCCAGCTGGCTGTTTTTCTACCAGTTACAGACAGTAGCCTAGATGCAAAGTATCGATGAGCTGAGACACATTAACACCTCTATTCATCTCCGCGCTGGTAACGCCCATCGCAACATCTGATTTACATGTCGACTGTTCACACATGGCGATTGGCCATTCACGCGGCTTTGTTCTTGGTTTCGGCCAATCAGCTTGTAAGCACATGGCTAATTAGCTTTCAACCAATCGCACTGTTTTATTGTGTGTGAATAGAGAATAAATAAATTGAGAATAAAAAACATCTACGCAGTCAAACAACAAAATGAGCAGTCTGTGTCTCCCTTCCGCTGCCCAGTTTCTGTGTTATGCGAGGCTTTGCTCATGTGGTTTAGTTTTTGAAATATTGTAGTTTGCAGGCAGCTATTGTCCCCTTTGTATAGTGAGGTCTAAGTTAATTCGTTATTTATTTAGTTCATTTTCATTTCTTTTGGATTTTTTTTACAACAATGTATCAATATAATATTGTTTTCGTTTCGTTAAGTAAAAATGAATCAATTTTCTTTGAAACAATGAGATTGCAGAGCAGCTAAAAACCAGAGCACCAGTTCACTGTAGCGATTTTCACAACACTGTCACTCTCGATCAGCGGTACCACAACGACGCTTATGAACTCAGTAACTCATCTTATTGTGAATCTGAACGCGCATGGACAGATTCAAGGCAGTAGATAAATCACAAACAGAGCACCGACGTGTCCGTGCGCGCAGCGCACCTCATTTCAAGAGAAAAAAGGAGCCCGTGGTCCGACCTGAAGTTATTGAATGTTGACGTTTATTTAGAAGAAGTCTGATTATGAATGCTGCCCTGGATTAGATTCTGTCCTCATAGCCTAATTCTGATTACTTTAAAACAGTGGCCAAACAACAGATCCATTTTATTATATTAGACTATATTTTCCACTTTTGCTGAGCGGTTTGTTCTGAATTAAATAAAAGCCTGTCTCATACTGCCGCGTGTGTTACTTCGTTTTATATCATCTTTGCCCTGTGCAGAAGACCTTCATAATTTGTGATACATAATCATGAAGTCATAAAGCAAGCCAGGCTTTATCATATTACAATAGTTTCTGTGATTTAGGCAGGGTATACAGTAGTTAGTTCTAGTTAAATAGCCTAGAGTTTAAGCAGTGGATTACTGCACAGATCATACTAATTCATCTGCCAGATGCCACCTGGTGGTTGTTTTGGCACCATGCAGCATTTCATTAAAACCTCTTTGTCTCGCCAAAGAAAAAAATGCCTGACGCTTGTGCCGTCTCGCGTGAATCACGCGAGAAGTCCGCAATTTTGAACCAGTAACATCTGTATAGTTCGAGCCAATACAGGCCGTGAGGAATGAGCATGGCCAGATGCTAGCACTCCGAAAAATTTGGGTAAAACAGGTAAAAAATGTCACTCTTAGCACCACAGTCAATGTGAAACAACCTGTAGTCATAAGTGCTGATGGTTATACCAATTCTTTTGTTTCTTTTTGAAGGGAGATGCTGTGCTGAAAGTGTGCCTGTGGCGAGAGGCCAACCTTGTCACAATAGAGAAGGGCTCCCCGCTGACGTTGACTCATCTTAAAGTTGGCCAGTCCACTGAGTACGGGTTAAGCGTCGGCTCGACCTCATTCACCAAAGTCATTGTAAGTAATGCCTTAGCAAAATTGAATTTATGCAAAAGAAATCCATTTTATGTAATCCTCACCTGTGGGTTTCTCACCTCATGTTGACGCTTCATGTCCAAATAGAAAAATAAATAATTAAATCATTGTTTTCCTCATCAATTTACACTCACCACATGAGGACAGTCCATACACATGATTTTAGAAATGTCAGCAAATTAATTAAAGTACAGAGACTGAAAGATCACATGAACGGAATTAAGTATTCAGACCCCTTGCTGTCACACTCATGTAGGTCATTCAGGCGCTGAATGTGTAAAACCACCTCAGAATATATACTTTTATTTTTAATTTGAAAAAAAAATCTAAAATTCTGTGTTTGAGCTGTCCTTGTGACACGCCGAATATATGTGTGTCATATATATATAGTGAAACATTGAAAGGGGTCTGAATATTTTATACATGTGTTTTTGTTCCACAGCTGAAGCCGTTGGAAACCACTGTCAGGGTGGTGGGGAGGGAACAACGAAGACGGTGGCGTAACACTACTCGACAACGAGGGAACTATGCTCTTCATACCAGCGAAAGTCTGGCCATTCGGAGAAGATACTCCGGAGGAGCTGTTCGTTAAATTTAAGGAGGGCGTGATTTATGAGGTCATCGCCCATCGCAGGAGATGTAACACACACACACACACACACTCAATATGGGTTCCAGGGTGCCATTCCGAAGGGTCGCCACTCCGAACGTTTACTTTAATTTGTCGGAATGCCGACCCTTAATTATTTATGGGAAAAGGGTGCCATTACGAACCTGAAGAAAAGGGTGCTATTCCGAACGTGAAAAAAGTTTAATGGTTTAAGTTCTTGGCAAATGTGTTGGTAGCGTAGTGGTTAGAGCGTCTGTTTTTGATGCGGTGGATCAGGGTTCGACTCCCGGGGGAGACACATATTAACAACGATTTTATTGGCCTCTACCTAATCTTTTTACTAAACTTAACCAACTCCTTTCTACATTGCCTAAACCTAACCAGAGCACAGAGCAAGGACATTTATTTTCAGCAGGAGCGCCGCGGCTGCATCAGACTCGCACCTGGGTGAAACTTTGGAAGCGGAGGGGGAGGGGGACGCTGTCCCCGCGGCGCGTTGTGTCAAGCCGGACAGGAAGTCAAACCACGAGAGAATCCGGTCAATTTTCAAAATAAAACACATTCGGAACAGCGGCCCCTCGGGAAGTTCGTAATGACGGACCTTCGGGAATTTTCGGACTGGCGGACCGTCGGAATAGCGGTCCTTCGGAATGGCGGTCGCCCCCCCTCAATATGCAATCAATATACAATTAATTAATCAATCATAAATTTGTCGAGTTTAACTCTTTCACGACCGCACAAATTTCTCATCCCAGCCGCTCAGGACCACATGTTTTTGGCTATTTATTAAAGGGATAGTTCACCCTAGAATGAAGTTTCGCTCATTATCTACTCACCCTCATGTCGACTAAGGGCTGGAAGAAGTTTCAGAGTCCTCCATCCCTTCTCTGAGTTACAGGGGGTCTCGGTGTAGCAGTGCATTTCAAGGTAATGGTTGCAAGCGGACACCAGAGGTCTTCGTAAAAAAACACACAGCAAAAAACATCAAAATACCTCCATTCGGCTCGTATGTAATGTCCGTCTTGTACTGAACGCCCGGAGATGCGGAATTGTCCCGGGGAAGAAAAAAAAAAGTCCGTATTTCAAGCTTGTTTTTAGCATTAGCTCCCAGTGTCTGTTGTGCAGCTCCTCCGCTGCCAGTGCGCATGCGCAAGCTTTGCACTGAGACTCGATGGACGGCGACACGGGGGGAAGGGAGGGGGGTGCCTTGCGCATGCGGACTGGCAGCGGAAGAGCTGCACAACACGCTGGGAGCTAATGCTACAAACAGGCTTAAAATGTGGATTTTTTTTTTTTTCTGGACAATTCCGCATCGCCGGGCTCCAGTACAAGACGGACATTACATACGAGCCGTGTGGAGGTATTTGGATGTTTTTTGGTGTGTGTTTTTTTTACGAAGACCTCTGGTGTCCGCTTGCAACTGTTACATTGAAATGCACTGCTACACTAAGACCCCCTGTAACTCAGAGAAGGGACGGAGGACTCTGAAACTTCTTCCAGCCCTTAGTCGACATGAGGGTGAGTAGATAATGAGCGAAACTTCAATCTAGGGTGAACTATCACTTTAAGCTTTTTTCTTACGTCGAACCAAACTCTGTACACCACCTAGAAACAAACGGTTTTCACGTGGTTGAAGAGTGACTTTCCAATGTGTTCCTCGAAAAAACGTCGAGTTTTTCCGTTGTTTCGTTCGTGAGGACGAAGGAGGAGAAGAGAGCTGGGTTTCTCCAAAAACGGCGCTCCCGCTCTAGTTTCAGAGAAAAACGCACTTTTGTGTCAGGTGTCAATCTGCTCATTTTACCGCGACTCTGCCGTGTGGCGTCTCCCAAATCATTTCTACAGCTAAATAAATATTTTTGGAGGTAAATCTGGGCGGATGGGGGTGGGAGGGCAGCGTGGAGTGCAGCGAAGCGGGTCTCTGGCCGCAGCGGACACAGCGCCGTGACACTACTGGGTGACTGGCCGCCGCTGAGTGCTCTGGGGCGGGGGCGGGGGCGGCAGCTCACAGCGCCCGCTGTAGCGCCGGTGTCCCGGCTGCACGGTGAAAACAGCAGCGATAACGTGCTTTCAGGCCCGAATCTCCAAATCAGAAACGTTTGTAACAGCACCGGAGAAGTCGCTAGATTTGTCGCTGGTCGCTTGACAAAAAAAGTTGCCAAGAGGGTTTAGTTAGTTTGGAAAGCTGCCAGATTCAGCAAGGAAGTCGCAACACTGTAGCAGACATCCATACAGCTGCTGCTGCTGCACGCCGTCCACAGAGCAGCGTTCAAGGAGACCACAAACAAAACCAAGATCACACAGTTTTAAAAACATTATGTTTTGATTTTAGTTTAAAACACTTTTTACATATCAGAGGACGACCATATTCACACACAGGGTACCTGAGAGTGTCTGTTATCATAATCCGTAAAAAAAAAAACGGTTGTGACGAGTTAACTCGTCAGTGGTCGTGAAGGAGTTAAAGGAGTCACAGTATCCTGTGGAGTGTCATATAGGTATATAAGATAAATAAAAGCAAATTAAGTGTCCCAATTAAAGGCGCTCAGGCAGGCGATTTTGAAGTAATCTCGAAAGCAGCTTATGAAGACATACAGTGCACCAGCTGATCTGTCAGTCCCCTGAGTGAAATATGCAAGTTAGTCAGATAATTAGGGCTGTTGCTAGGAATTATAGGAACCCTGAAAGAATACTAAAGTGGGCCCTTGACTTTTCCACTTTTTTTCTCAGACTATGTATTATCATTTTTTATTTAGCCTACTTTGTTTTGATGCTAATGCAGCGTTACTATGAGTTGCCTATTAGTCAGATACAACGGCAGATAATTAAAGGCATAGTAGCATTTTTTTAAAGTGGGGTTGTATGATCTACAAATAGCCCCTGTGATTGCAATAGAAGACTCTCTGCACTCCTCCCGTTAGCAACGCCAGCCCATAATAGCCCTGCCCAGAGATTTACAACATACATTGTTGTGAATGGACCCAAAGAAACGGACTATTTTCTCATCCTAAAAGAGGTTTTACATGAAAAAAATACACAGTTCCATTAAAATACACGATGAAAAGAAAACGCATTGAGCCGGTGTTGGAGTTGAGCACAATTGAAACCCTAGAAGCCTCTGGCCCAGGTGAACCAATGGATTCAACCTATGAACCAGAAAGCTTTGTCTCACAGGAGAATGCATGGTATTGTCTATTTGTATGCAAGTGTTTTAAATTGATTCAAATTTATGTCCTAATTGAGACAGTAGTGCATAGAGTAGGTGCACAATTGTAGTTCAGCTCCAGTACTTCCTTGAGGAAGCTCACACATTTGTTGAAACACAATTTAACCAAGTGATTAATCACTCGTCCAACAGCCTATGATTCAGTAACTGAAATACAAATATGCCATTCATGTTGAGGTGTGCTTCATCTTATCTGTTTTCCTCCAGCGCATATGAAACCCGCAAGTACCTTGTGTACGAGGACAACCTGCTGCAGCTGCTGAGGAACTGTCCCACTTGTTTGCGCCCCTGCCAGCTGCAAACCTTTGAGGTTGGAACCTTGCTGTCGGTCAAACGGGTAATGGCAACCTTACTACGGACATATTGTAACACTGGGTTACTCAACACTGTCTTACGTGCTGGTTACATAAACCTTACTTCTTTTCTTACACAGACATGCAGCCACTGCGGTTGGAACAGTAAATGGGAGAGCCAGCCTTTCATTGGAAACATGCCAGCCGGCAATCTGCAGTTGTCGGCTGCAGTCTGTTTCAATGGGGCATCATTTATTAATTTTCAAAAGGTTTGTTTTTTGTATTATACATACATTATTCTATGTACTTATTCTCTATGGAAAATTTGTCAGTTAGACATGGAAAACAATGATTTTATGATTAACTCATTCACTGCCATTGACGTCTATAGACGTTAATCTATTTAGTAACGCCCACTGCCATTGACGTCCATAGACGTCAATTAGGCTTTTTAATGCGGGGGGCTGGGGAAGGGTCTGGTGCAGCTTGTCAGTTAAGATCAGGCTTGTAAATTATTTTAGTAAAGTTTTATAACCCTAAATCAACAGCAGGTGGCAGCAGCGAGTCTCCGGATGAGTAAAAGACGAGAGGAAGTTATCCGGTTTGGGGGGGAAATGGCAAGGCGGAAGGCGGACCTGAGGTACAGGCATCACTAGCACAGAATACGTCCATGGCTACAAGCAGAGCGATAGAAAAACAGAGTGGCGACACTCCCATAGGACTCCGTTGTTCAAAGATGGCGGGTCGACTTCCGGGTCATGGAGCCCTCAATAGTTCCAAACATTCCTCCCGTGGCGCTGGACCACGTCCGTTTCTATGGGTGCACAGCAAGAAACTCCTGAGCTAAACTGATGAAATACTGACCAATTTTAAGTCATAAAGTGGTAATAATCTTTGCTATGTACAGTAACTATGCTGACTTAACAAAATAAAATTTATAAGACTGATCGGTTACTTAAAAAACATGTATTTATTTACGGTAAGATGATGATTTCAGTCCGTAGCCCAGAGGTAGTCCTGCTCACTTTTCATTCAAACAAACTAATGCCACTGCCACAGTTGTTAAATTTAATCAATGAGACCAACATTAATCTCCTACAAAGAGTTTAACCAGCCATCGGTAAACGTCTGAAAGCGTGCGGATACGTTACTTGGCTCGTTATCTACCCCGGGAGGACGAGAGACTGCCGCCTAGAGATGGGATTTATGGCTCTTTGACGGGATCCGGATCTTTGCGATCCGTTCCTTTCAAAGAGCCGTTCAAAAAACTTGCTCTTTTGGCTCTTTTTAAAAATATTTCTGCAGTTTTCTGGATGTCATTTGGATTTATTATTTACTATAAATAGTCCATAAGGTGGCTCAGCTAATTTGCATAACTAATTGGGCACGCGCTGCTCACGTTATCGGAGCAAGAGCAGTGCACTTTTTTTTCTTTTTTGTGGGGGTAGGTGGTTGCACTCACGTGAAGACAGCATGCACAACTCATTGTCACTGAATGACCTGCTCCTCCTCCCATTGTACCTGTAGCCTACTGGTCAAGAGCAAAAGAGGAGCTTTTGACACATACTGGCTCACACACACACACAAAAGAACGGCTCCCAGCTGCGACTCGGTTCTCATCGTTCATGTTAATGAACCGTTCAAAAGAATCGGTTCGTTCGTGAACGTCACAACACTACTGCCGCCGGCAGATGAGGTCAGTAGAGCGGCTGCCGCAGCTCTGACAGCCGCTGCCCTGGTGCTCGGTCGCGACTCTGCACTCCTCCCAAACAAACGCCGATGCAAACTGATCCCAGACTTTGGATTAAACTGTGACTTTCTGGCATGAAAAAATATTAGAACTGTGACGTGTTAACAGCGCTAAAGCCAGCATCAAAACAGGTTTTATCAGCTTTACTGCTATGGCTGTTGGTTGCCGCGGAATGGCGATAGCGAATGCTAATTACTGTTAGCCCGTCTATGAGATTTTACATATACATTAGCATTAAGCTAGCGGGCTTTATGTTGAGTTGTGATACTGGCTCTGTGCGTTTTGATCGTTGTTTGAAACTATGTGGGTTTGATTCAACATCTTTGATGCTATTCCCGCTTAATATATTGCTTTACTCCTCTTTTTATATTTTACGTATGCCATTTTTACTGTAGGGCAGGCTAATCTTCAATTTGGAGTACAAATAAAACCTTGAAGCAAAAAGATTTTGCCTTTTGTTTAAAAACTGACATAGATAATTCAGTAACAGTTGTGAATATAGCTTTGTACGGTTTATTTTTTAACATTTTACCGTCCAAAAGCAAGTTTATTACTGTCTGTCCCATAGAAGAACATGACAGTGGCAGCCTAGTTTGGAACTATTGGGAGCTACATGAACCACGTGACCACGCTGGCGGCGAGATCAAAAGCTGTCGCCACTCTGTTTTTCTATCGCTCTGGCTACAAGCAGCTAGCGATTGGTGAGAGTTTGAGACGTCGCAAAGACGAGGGATGATCAGGGTTTGTTCTGCGTTATAAACTTTGAGGCGGCCGCCGCGCTGAAGTTGTCTGACGCCGCACTGGAATCTTGAATCTAATGCGGGCTACGGTAGTTCTGCTCCGCGGCGGCGGCGGTGTGTTCAACTCGGCTCAACTCGACAGCAGCAGGAGTGTGTTTGATTTCTACTCGGGGTCGGCCAGCAAGATGCCGTTGATGCGCGGCTTGTTCCCTGCTGTTTGTGTGCCCGCGGGGGCGGGGTGCACTGTGACTTCGCTCCGGTCAAACGTGGTGCAGAGTACGCATCCACCGGCGCAGACCGCGGAGAGAGAGAGATAGAGAAAGAGAGGAGAGAGAGAGAGAGAGGAGGAGACGGAACTGCAGCTGCTGTGAAGCCGGTTCAGTGGGTCAGCGAGGTCTGGGTCTCTCCTGTTCTAGAACCCGGCTAGATCTCCCTGTATGTTCAGAGTTTCATCCTAAACTCGGCTATAAAAGCTGGATATGTGCAAATAAATAGTTATTTTGCCATCACAAGCCTTTTTCAGTGTTGTTTTTGTTGTTCTATAGAAGTGAACAACTATTCAGATGTTTGAGGTGTCACTGGAACAAAAAAAACATGGAGTAATAAGTTATTAGTCTCCATTCTGCTTCTCTGCAGAAAAAGCTTGTTTTCTCCGTTTTTTGGTCAAAATATGGTGTTTTTGCTGAAACAACCCTATGTTCTACTGCTGATTTCTAAACAACCGAGCAGGCTAGAAACAAACTTTTTTTTCTGGTAAAAGAAGAAAGTCTACACTTTCTTTAGAGATGTTTATTGTTCATGTCCTCATAAAACCCAATACTCTGTGAGTCTTGACAGTTCAGTCAAAATCCTCAAAAATGGGTGGCAGTATGGGCGTCTCTTTTCTGAAAATGGCTGGCAGTCAATGAGTTAAGTGTGTTTCTTCATTTTCTTTTCCAGGTAGGCCTACTGTCATCACTCAGAGTGGCGAGCATCTGTCCCCGCACATTCGATAAATACCAGAGGACCCTTCTCCAGCCAGCCATGCTGTGGCAGTGGAGAGAGGAGCAGCAGCGCATAATTCAGCATGCAAAGCAGTCTGGCAGTCCGGTCACACTAGGACGTGACATGCGTGCTGATTCACCTGGTTTGTCACTTTAAATTAATTAATTTTCTAATATGAATAATCAATGCTAAATACGATTTCATTACCAATTTTTACAATTGAAGTATACACAGTACAATGTGAACATATACACACAATTATTATTAACAAATATTGATCTTACAGTACTGTAAAAATAAAATATGTAGACCAACATTGTTGTGAGTATGAAATAACTTTAAAATCAGCTATGCACACCAATGATCAACTATTCTCTCATTGCATTTCCCTTAGGTCATTGTGCAAAGTATGGCTCATACACAGTTATGATCCTAGACACAAGCAGGGTTGTGGACATCCAGTTGGTCCAGGTAAACTGTAGTTATAGTTGTCACATTATTCGTAATATTGAGTCTGTCTCTTCAGGATTAATGTTTGAAGCACTATAGTTCCTGAATCTGAGAGACAGTAACAGCTACATACTGATTCATTATTCACAGAGTAATGAATCGTTTTTTTAATGAAGATGACTGGATCACCATCTACTGCACTGTAACTGCAGCCAGAGTCAGAGCAAGTTGCCCGTTTCAATATGGCCGACTGTGAGCGCCGCTTGCCTGTAGTCTGATCTACCCCCTTGAGTACAGGTGCCTGCAGAGGGGGCGTGGCCTGGTGAGCAGTTACTCATTAAAGGGACATGCACTTGAACCAGCCCAGGGTGGCTTTTGAAGATCACTGGCCCCGCCATTCGAACCACTGGCCCAGGACAACACGCATCGATCCCCATATTAACGAAAAACAACATATTCAAGCCAATTCCTGCAGTTTCGCCATCGAGGCTGGAACTTTCTTATATACTGATAACAATACTAGTAAATTTCCACGATTCTTGATACTTATTCAATACCACGATTCGATTTAAGAAGGACAAAAAGTGCTTCTAAATTCATCAGGCTACTTTATTTAAAGGGATAGTTCACCCGAAATTCAAATTTCACTCATTATCTACTCACCCTCATGTCTACTAAGAGCTGTGAGAATGGACAAATACTGCTGCGTGGACCCCCAATAACTCAGAGAAGGAAGGAGGACTCTGAAAATTCTCACAGCTCTTAGTCGACATGAGGGTGAGTAGATAATTTGAAATTTGAATTTTGGGTGAACTATCCCCTTAATAAATAAATAACTGTTTCACATTAGACTTACACAGTATTTAGCCTCCACTGTGGTTTAACAATGAGTTAAAATGGTAAATATGCCTCAACACAAACATGACGTTATGTAGTCATTACTTTTATCCTCCAAGTAGTTCAGTGGTATAACTTGTGTTCTCATTCATTCACGTTTAGGCTGTTTCCACAGATTGGTGTAAAACTGACTCATTATTTCATTTTCAGCTCAGTTTTGCGTTTATACATGTTTTTTTTGGTTGTTATATGGTCTAAACGTCACGTGCACCACCGCTGTGGCGCACACCAAACAGCTGGCCCTCAAGCGCGAGCTCTGGCCCGTGTGTAACGTTCGTGTCGGTCCTGACAGGACTCGACCTGACGCGCTGAGGAGGAGGGATGTTTCATGGTTAGGAAAAAAGGTTTTTATCGGTTCTTGAGACGATCCTCTAGCAGCAGTGAGCGAGCGGCGCGCGTTCCGCGGGAGTGAAGTGAGCGAGCTGCAGCTGCTTGCAGGTGGTGCTGACGGGCCAGGGCACAGCGCTGGATGCGCACAGAAAGTAATGTCTCTGTCGGCGATCGGGTCGACTCTTACCTATACTCTTACCTCCTAATTACCGAGACGATTTGACAGTTATCATTTCAAACCAGGGGATTTAATGTGAAATTAGTTTTTTTTTACTTGTTATATTTTTTTCAAGGCATTTATTTTCACTGGCCCCACCGGGCCAGTGTTTGGAGCCTTCTGGTGGCCCTGACGGTTTGAAAAGTACGTCCGGGCCACCGGGCCATTTATATTGTCGACCCCTGCAGCCGTTCTGAACTTAAATCTCTTACAGATTACTTCAACCTTACTCATTTAATCACCAACCGTTCACAAACCAAAATTGATCTAGAGTTTACAACCAGACCTGAAAGAATCACTCAAACTCACAACCTTTTGAAAGGATTATCAGACCACAATGCAATTTTTTTTCCAAAGATAACTCACCAAACAGTGTTTGATTGTCTGATTGTATGCCACACAAAGAAATCCCAAAGAGCCAACAGCATAATTTAGAAGTGGCAATAAAGGAACTTGACTGCAATAACATATTCCTTCACAATGAAGATAGCCCTCAGGGAAATTGAGGCTCCAACAAGCAGCAGCACAGCACCATTAGAAGACACATTAAAAGAAGGATAAAAGGATAAAATAAAATAAAATATAAAGTGCAATCAGTTCAAAACAATAAATACATATAAATATGATACCAATATTCAATATTCCCCATCCCCACTCCCTCCGCCCGCCCCCCCCCCCCCCCCCCCCCAGTGCAGAGTTATAGAGTTTGATGGCTCGAGGGACAAAGGAGTCCTTCAGTCTGTTTGTTTTGGATCTGGGGAGAAGCAGCCGTCCACTGATCCGGCTTCTCTGTGAACTGATGACAGTGTGCAGGGGGTGACTGGCATGAATGCTCAGGCAATGAAGCTCTACTTTGTGTTGGTCTGTCACATAAAACCCCAATAAAATACATTTAAGATAGTGGTTGTAATGTGACAAAATGTGGAAAAGTTCAAGGGGTGTGAAGACTTTTGTAAGGCACTGTAGCTACCTGACACAACAACATCCCACTACACTGCTGTAAAACAAGAGGTTTGGTTCAATGAGGTGAATTTGATCTTCCCTGTAAAACCAGATGGTTTAGACTCGGTGATGAAAGTTGAGTAATAACGAAACTAAAGTCGGAGTCTGAGCCCGTCTGAGCCTGTCCGTCCGTCCGTCATTGTCAGTTTGGTGTGGGCAGGTGAGCTTTCTGATCAGGTGTGGTTGAGGTGACAGTCGGTGCCTGCACCTGTCAGACGTCGCTCCAGGTGTGTGTGTGTGTGTGAGAGAGAGAGATGTTGGTGTGGTGGCCGCTGCTCTGTGGGATCCTCTGGCCCCGTGCGCTCGGCTGCGGGGAATTGGAAATCTGCATCACTGGAAAAATCAAGGTGAGTGATGATGATGATGATGATGATGGTGATGATGATGATGATGATGATGATGATGGAGGTGAGCAGTAGCTGGTGGTGAAATTGATTTGGTTGGCTAATATAATAAATAAAATGGTTAACACAGCAGTAGCTAAGTTACATCCCATCGGACTGACTTACACAAAAGTATAGCAACTACACTACTGCATGAAGTAGCTACACACAAAGAAGGGTGTAGTCCAAAAAAACATTGGATATCTGCCTTTCTCACACACACACACACACACACACACACACACACACACATTTGTCTCTACTCTTTTGCACTCTCTCTCAGTCACACACACATACACACAACAATATGCTTTTATATCAATGGCCTTTTTGGGATGCAATGTTTATCACCATGAAGAAAGGAAGGAGTTCCACTGCACACAATGGGCCTGATCTACTAGCAGTTTGCTTGTATTAAAACGTGTGCAAACATGATGTCACCCGCAAAAAAACGTGCAAGCTGATCTACTAACTAACCCGATGCACTGAGGATTGCGTAGGAGGAGGATTACAAAAAAGCATGCGTGATGTATTTAGCGCGTTTGCCTTGATGAATATTGGGAGGAGTAGATGCAAATAGATTTGGGGAGCATACGTCAGTCCGACTGCCCCAAAGTCTGACTGCTCATTTCTCCGACTACCCATTCTACAGCATTAAGGTTAGGTTTAGGGTAAGGAAAAGGGTTAGGGCTACTTAAGTCGGAGAAATGGGAGGTCGGACTAATGGACACAAAAATAAAAAAGTGTATGGTCGGAGAAATGGGTATCGGACAGATGTGTGGTCGGAGAAATGGGTAGTCGGACAGACGCCATGCGCCCAATAGATTTAGCACACACAGCATGATTTATCAAACCTGAAACAGATTGCAGTGGAAGTTTTTGCGTTTTTTATTATCTGACACAGCTTTTTTTTCTTTTATTGATTTAATTTAAGGCAAAAGCTCTTACATCTCTGCATTTCCTCGCATCAGGGTCATTCCAGCAAACTGTAGCAGTTTTTTTTCTTCACATGTTTAAAGTCATTTAAGCGCCGTTATGCACGCCACACGTCTCTCGTATGTGGCTGCCCAGCTGCGGGACCGGAAAATTAGACCTCTGTCTTCACCCCGTCTTTGATCCCTCTGGTCAGTGTGTCCAGTTCCAGGGTGCCATTCCGAACGTTTACTTTAAAGCAGATATCAGCGGCACGGCCGTTTCGGCTAATGCTGCGTTCAAGGCAGGCTTTTGAAACCGTAAGTTACAGCTTCAAGTCACAACTACGACTTTGTAGCGTTCCAGGTAACTCGTAACTCGTGTTTTTACCGTCCTGTTGTCTGTGAAAGTCACTATAACGGCCTCTCGTAACTTCCAAACCGTGAACTCGTACCAGATGGAACTGGTATGACTTCACAGGATGGAAAAACACAAAGTACGAGTTTCCTTGAATGCACCATGAGTTAGCAGCCCCCGCCCTCGTCAGGCATCTATTGGTCCTCGTGCTACGTCACCACATTCACGCGCAACCCTTGGCTGCACACACAGCCCTTCATGCCGTTCTCTCTCCTCATTGGATAACACTTGTATCCTACAAGGAAAGTTTTCTCCTGGTTTACAGCAGAGCAGAGTGACGGAGAGACTCGTGTTACGGCTGAAACACTCCATGTAAGTGATTGCTGACGGAAAATACGACTATTTAGGACTTATATTAACAAAAACATTCCACTGATATCTGCTTTAATGTGTCGGAATGCCGACCCTTATTTATTTATGGGAAAGGGGTGCCATTCCGAACCTGAAAAAAGTCCGCCATTGAATGGTTTAGGGCACAGGGTACAGGACTTGTAGTGGTGCTGTGATAGTACAGTCGTTAGAGTATCTGTTTTTGACGTGGGGGATCAGGGTTTGACTCCCAGAGGAACTACATATTAGCAGAGATTTTATTGGCCTCTACCTAATCTTTTTACTAAACTTAACCAACTCCTTTCTACATTGCCTAAACCAAACCAAAGCACAGAGCAAGGACATTTATTTTTCAGCAGGAGCGCCGTGGCTGCATCAGACTCGCACCTGGGTGAAACTTTGGAGGGGGAGGGGCAGGGGGGTGCTGTCCCCGTGGCGCGTCGTGGCGCTGTCAAGCCGGGCAGGAAGTCAAACCACGAGAGAATCCGGTCATTTTTCAAAATTCAACACATTCGGAACGGCGGCCCCTCGGAAGTTCGTAATGACGGACCATCGGGAATTTTCGGACTGGCAGACCGTCGGAATAGCAGTCCTTCGGAATGGCAGTCCCCCCCAGCTCTCTGTCCACCGCGGAAACCATTACCACGCACAAACCCTCATTTAAATACTGCGGAATGCGTTTGCTGTTATTTAGCGTGTTACTCTTAGTAGATCACCTGTTTTTCATGCGCTAAACAGACACGCACATTTTTACCATGAGCACACAATTTTGCGCCCCTTACCTGCGATCTTAGTAGATCAGGCCCAATGTGGTTATTTCAATACTGATTTATTATTAAAAGTTAAGCAACACGAAACAGGCCCAGTATTGAAATGACCACATAGTGTGCAGTGGAACTTCCTTTCTTGATGTACTCATTTCCTGACACCACCGGCAAGAATGTGAGGATCTGTGCGGTGCAGGGCAATCTTTTCAATTTTATGTTTATCACCATGTCATTTAAGTCTGGTTCTCAATACAGACCATACCTGATCAGGCAAAGCCGGTGAGTTTAGAAACTAGAATCTCACTTTGTTCATGTTAGCAAAGACAGTTCAGAGCAGTAAAATATGCTAATGCTACCTGTGATGCTAGTGCCTAGCGCGGCTGTTTCCTGTCTTCTCCCTCCCACAACAACCAGTGTTGCCAGATGTCCCAAGAGAAACAAGCAACTGGAACTATGAAAACAAGCCCAAAACACCCCCCCACCCCACGCAAAAAAAATAAAATAAAAATAAAAATCCACAAATCCTTTTTTGTTTGTTTTGGTTCCAAAAAGAGAGAAAAATAAATTAATTAAAAGAAAAACCTTGTGGAAAACAGAAATGTAGAGTAAATTTTCCATGTAGAACCCCTGGCTTTTATTTATTTATTTTAGCTACTTAAACCAAAGATAGCTTGTTATTCTATAAAACCTTTGCTTCAACTGCCGAACTGACCCAGTTTTAATTAGGGACAGGGGTCAAACCCGACTGCTCCTTCTCCGTTGGTTCTCATCTTGCTGTGTTCGGCTGGAAATTATGGTCACATCGGACCGTGGGCTTCCCTTTTTCTTTTTTTGGGCTGGTGCTCGTGCATCAGGTCTGAGGTTCAACAACCACGGCGATCGTGGGCTTTGAAAGATTTTGTTCACAAGAACTTGCAGAAATTAGAAATTGAACCGGCTTCTGAGACCAGCTTTTATTTGAGAATTTACAGTAACGTTAATTCTCTTGATCAGTGGAGGAGAGTGTGATGAAAGCCAGCTGTCCCGGGATGCAGGTGAGGGGGGACACCTCCGCTATCGCCGTGGCAATGTGTGTGTACGGGGGAAAGAGAGGGGCGGAGGGGACAGGGTTGACAGATCAAGCAAGAGGATAAACTAGCTTGCATTTAAATAACATATTGAAAATATCTTCAGGACAACTCATGGAGCTGGAAGCAAGCCTAAATAAGCAACTACACTTTCACAACAAGCCCCAAAAAACGCAACCCGCAACGACCAATATTTAGAAGCGACTTCACAGAAAAAGGAGCCCAAAGTCGCTAATAAGCGAACTTGGCAACACTGACAACAACACAACTTTTCCTCCAGTTCTTGTCACTGTCTGAAAATAACATTGGGCAAAATGAAATCAGCCCAAATTATGAGTAATTAAGGGGGCGTCTTAAATACGCTGAAGAAGGCTAAACACCGAAACGCATTCGTATTGACTCCGCTGCTGTGCGTAAAATAAACCTATTTAAGACATTCCGTCCTGTGAGTGCTGCTGTTTGAGCTGTTTTTCGTCAACTGGTATTTTTGAGCCGACACCCAGTTAGCCTTTACACAAGAGTCGAGCACGCCATCTCCTTTGTTCTCCTAATTAAGGGGGCGTGACATGATGCCTGTCAATCATTGACCCTGCCTCAACCCACTGCTGATTGGTCAGAATCAATTGGCCTGTGGGCTGAATGAAATTAGCCCAAATGGTCAGCAAATGGCGAGGGCGAGACATGGTACTTGTTAATCATCCACATTTGGAACATGAACGAGCAGACTAGACATGCTCAGGCTGCATAAAATTAGCCCATTCAGAGTTATACTGTTTTTCTTGTAACTATTTCATACTGTCGCCACTTAGGTTTTTACTAAGACTTATAACCAGTGGCGGCTGGTGGTCAAATTAGTTGGGTGGGCTAGTAAATAAATCATACTGTAGCCTACCCATTTTAACACAGTAGTTACTGACTGGCACAAAAGTATAGCAACTAACTAGACCTACACACTGCATTAAGTGGAAGGGTCTAGTTAAAAAAAAAAAAAAAACTTCACCTGGTTATCTCTCAGCCAGCCACTCACACATACACAGTCTCTCTCTCTCTCTCGCACACGCGCGCGCACACACACACACACACGTAGGCACGCGCGCACACGATGATATTGTTCAATTGAAAAAAAAAAAGACGATAGCCGTACATACGCAGCTCATACTGACGGCCTGTCTGGTCTGATGTTTATCACCATGTCATTAAGTCTGGTCCCAGTGAGTTTAGAAACTACATTCTCCACTTTGTTCATGTTAACAAAGACAGTTTAGAGCAGTAAAGTCTGCTACCTGTGATGCTAGCGCCTAGCGGCTAATGCTACCTGTGATGCTAGCGCCTAGCGCCGCTGCTTCCTGTCTCCTCTCTCCCACAACAACATTACTTTTCCTCCGGTTCCTGTCATTGGCCTGAAAACAGCGGTGTTGGGGCTAAATGAAATTAGCCCCAACGGCAAGTAAATGAAGGGGGCGGGACATGACGCCTGTCAATTATTTACCCTCCGTCAGCCTGCTGCTGATTGGTCAGAACCGATCGGCCTGTGGGCTAAATTAATTTAGCCCTAACAGTCGGTGAATGGCGAGGGCGGGACATGAGGCCTGTCAATCATCCTCAGTCAGAAAATGAATGAGAGCAGACCTGGAGCAGACTCGGTGAGCTCGGGCTGATTTAAATGAGCCCATTTAGAGATATCCTGTGTTTTTCTTGAAACTATTTAATATTGTTGCTACTTCCGATTTTACTAAGACTTAAAACCATCTTTTTGTATGTTATTTAGAGATTATTTTTTCCTCATCTTTTGTTGTGTAAATGCAGGGAGGGCTTAGCCCCACTAGCCCATTGATACCAGCCGTCACTGCTTATAACAATCTTTTGTATGTTATTTAGAGAATATTTTTCTCATCTTTTGTTGTGTAATGCAGGGAGGGCTTAGCCCTGCTAGCCCATTGATACCAGCCGTCACTGGAGAGTAAGTGAATCAAAGTCAGAATGATGTTTAAATGAGGTTATCCTATATGACATAGGGAGAGATCATAGCAATGTTCCCTCTAATTTTCAAAACTCCTGAGCAGAAATTCAACCCCCCTGAGCACCCCTTGAGCGACTGTGAGCGAAAGCTCAACCATACACAGTAGCCTACGTCCACATGCTGGTGCTATGGCCTCACCACTCCAACTCCAAATATCATGATTATTATATATATATGATATAATATATGATATAATATAATGATTAATAACAGATTATTTTGACAACATTACTACTCCAGTTACAGTTAATGATAACAAGATGTTTTGGCAAAATATATTTAGCATTTATTGCCATAATGAACAATTATGTCAAAAAATAACTAACATCAAGTTGATGTCATCAACTCTTGGCATTAGAATTCTTGATATGAACATAAATTGTAGTAGCACTTTACAGACCATAGTGTGTCTGTGTGAGAGAGAGCTTGCAAAATTATAAGGAACTGTAGGCTAACTGTTATGTTTTGCCAATGGGCTCCAAACAATGAAAGAGAAGGATGGAAACATATTGTCTGCTCCACACTTTCCCCTCTGAAAACTCACCTTTTACTTTTGCGTCACTGCACGTTAGGGTTGTGCCGATCGTCCTTCCAATCGCCGATAGACGATTGGAAGGACGATCGGCGATCTTTTGTTTTCTTGGTGATTGTACACACACATACTCGCTACTTTTTTATTGATCCAATGCGCCGTCAAATCTGTTTGTTTTGTTTTAATGAAGCCGCGTCTCTGGCTGCTTGCAACAGTCTGTCAAATGACAGTGGTTCACCAATCAAATGCAGTCACTGGCAACGTCCAATCGGACGGAGCCAGGTAGTCATATGACCGCACACAAAATCTCTGTGGTAAACAGAGTGGCCACTCCGCCTCAAATTTGAGGAAAAACGTTTAGCTGGTGTTGTGGCTGTGACCAGGCTGCTGACGCCAGCCCTGTTATGTCAGCCCTACGAGGTGTTCACTGATATGACACAAATAAATTACGTCCGCGACGAACATATTTTTTCGGCTTGCGGCAACACAATATCGCTCTGTTCATTTATCATAGCGCTCTTTCTCTGTTATTAGCCCTTACACAGAGAGAGAGAGCGAGACAGAGAAGCGCGCATGCATGACAGCAGTGTGCAGTGCACGGTAAAAGCGAAACTCACAAGCTGCCGCCGCCCCCCCGTTGGCCGAACACGTGGAACGCTCCGGTCGCCCACAGAGGTCATAGATTTCACAATTTGAAGCGCACATTAGGGAGAAATAAACCGTAAACTAGTCGGGGATATTCGAGTGCGCAACTTTTTTTGTCTCTGCGCTAAGAGGTGGGGAGCAGTGCGCAATTGCGCAGTAAAACACCTTAGAGCAGTGGTTCCCAAAGTGTGGTACGCGTACCCCTAGGGGTACGTGAGCACATTGCAGGGGTACGTAGAAACATTAATTAATTTATTACCAAGATGATAGATATTCTGAGTCACTTCATAAGTCCATTACTGAAATGGTACGTGCGCCACAACTAGCTACCCCAGAAGACAACAACCTGTAGTACAGCTTTGTATAGTTGTCAAAAGTTTTGCATCTGGATACGTAACTGGTTTGTATCGATATCAGCGCGCGGCGCACCCATAGCGCTCGACATGCGCGCACTCGACAGGCAGAGCAGAGGAGAGCAGGCAGCGTCCATAGTGTTTGGATCTGAGTAGTTACACAGAACTAGACGCACGTCGGGTCAATTTAAAACGTTGATATTAACGGCAACACTCCTCTCTCGTCTCCTCTCTTTTCCTCCGCTGTCTGAGTGTACGTGTGTGTGTTGTGAGAGAGGAGGGAGCCCCGCCCGTCAGACGAGAGGAGATGCATTGTAACGAATGTAATGAAATAAGAGCAACACGCTGGAATTGCACAACTCTTAGTTAGCTTTTCATTTAATTAAAAAACAAACATCTGTTATAAGTCTATTTGATAATAAAAAATAAAATAATTGAACAATAATAAGCTGGGAGGGGAGGCACTGCTGCTGTATTGAATATGATGTCATTTTTCAGGGTATTGGCATTGAGTTTGAAATGTTAGTAGGCCTATTGTGACAATCCTATGACTCTGTGAAGACACATTTGACCACAACAAACACCACAACAGCCAGAAACAACTACAATGCAGGAGAATAGTGTAAAATGTCTTTGTACAAATTGAAGAGAGAAATTGAAATGATTTTCGTTTTTTACTCAGTTGTGTTACGTTATGACCACTTTTGGAGAATCATCAACACGTATGAGGGAGGGGGTACTTGTGGTATGGCAAAATGGCTCAGGGGGTACGCAAGACAAAAAAGTTTGGGAACCACTGCCTTAGAGGGAACAGTGGATCATAGATCAATCATTTTGATCAGCTGTGCCAGTGTGTGTTATGTGTGTGTTAAAATCAATGCAAGCTGTGGTTTTGGAGTCTTGAGCAGGAAATACCTCGGAGGAGTCTGCAGCAGCTGGACAGAAGTCAGTCTGCTTCAACCTCCAGGACACAAGAACTAAACTGAAGTGTGAGCCGCGAGGCCAAGTCCCCTCTCTGCTCCTCCCATCTTTTATTATTATTGTTTTCATCACTTGGCAGTTGACTCCTCCTCGTTGCTGCTGCTCGTTAAACTCTTATGCAACTATCTCAAAGTTGGGAAATCTCGTGGGAAAGTTTAGTTTGTTGTAACATGTTTCCAGTCTGGTGGTTAGCAGCAAGAAGGTTCTGGGTTTGATTCCTGCACGTCAGGTTGAACAACAACTCTCTATGTTGGGTCAAACACACTGTTCATGAACTCTAGTTTATTATTGTTATTGTTATTTGCACCAACGGACATTTACAAGTACAAAATCAGTAAAAAGATTATTTAAAAAAGTGCAGGAGAGATCAGTCTGAACTCCAGCTGTAACTCTACTTGACAAGCTGCAGAGGACACTGTGGACACGGAAAGACTCACTCTGTTACACAGTTGTGTCCAAACTGGACTCACAATATTCACCACAACAATGAGTGAAGAAGTGAAAACAACTACACAACTGACGGTTCAGACAAAGACTCTGAAGATCTGCTTCACTCTGTTCTTTGCTTCAGTGAGATTAAACCATGTCTGCTGGTCTGTTTGAACAGGGTTTACCACCAGGACCTCCAGGGCTGCCTGTGAGTGCGCACACACACACACACACACACACACACCCACACCATTATATGCGCTGAATGATAATTGCCCTCTTAATGCTGATGACATGTTGCTTCTTTTTACCTCAACTTGCTCTGAGATCCTGGACTCTATCACTCCTCTTAGATCAAAGCTCACCAACCCATCTAGTCAGCCATGGTTAAACAAAGTGACTCGCTCATATAGGCGCGCTGAAAGAAAATGGAAAAAAGACAGACTTGTTGTCTCCTGACAAATTCTCCATTGCTGCCTGCTTAAAGCAGAACTATGCAGGATTTTGGCTGCAATTATTGTGTCTCAGAGACACTGTGATGGTAGAGTGACCTATTATGAGGTGAATGGGGTCTCGGCCAATGCGCCCACACCGCCGGCTGAAAACCGCACTTGCAACATAATCCTCCGGACCGGTGTTACAAGTCTCGTCAATGGATAGAACTATCGCGGGAAACTGTCTTACGGCAGTGCGAGATAAGAACGCGGAGGAAACCATGGAAACATGAAATGTTTGTACTGAAGTTCAGCTTGTGGCTAACAAGGAGCTAATGCTAACACGGACACACACCATGACACACACACACACACACACACCATGGATCTTTTATAAGATATGCTTGTAATACATCATGACACGCCTTTGCGTTTTGGAAGCTTTATTCATGTGTGTGTATGTGTCTGTGTGTGGCCGTGTTAGCGTTAGCTCCGGGTTAGCGTTAGCGTCGCTAGCGTTAGCTCCTTCTTAGCGTTAGCGCCATGCTAGCAGGGCTTAGCAAACACCGCGCTACCTTCAGCAACTTCTTTGTGAACACAAGCACGTGTAGGGAGTGGAGGCGGAGGGGGCTGCGGCGAGTTTTTTTTTTTTTACGACAGTGATATGTGCCTCCCAGAACTGTGGGGGAGCTCCGGAGAGGGTAAAAAAAGAGAAACCAACGAAGGAGTGAGATATTTCCAGCCGACTGCATTGTTCTGCTTTAACTACCAGAAAGCAGTCAAAACTGCCAAAGCATCTCTGCCATAGTCTCCAACAATAGCCACAAGCCCCAAGTTTTGTTTAATGTTCTTAACACCCTTATTAACCTCTGTGATGCCCCATCCCTTGTGCCAATGCCCTCCCTCTGTAATCACTTCTTGCTTTTTAAAAAAGCCTCAGCCTCAGAGAAGTTTTTGATTCGGTTGATGACAGTATCCGACTGCTGATTAACACCAGTCTCAGATCAGGCTGTGTCCCCTTGGAATGCTGTGGTCAAACCTCTAATCAAAAAGAAAAACCTGGATCCCTCCACCCTTTCCAACTATAGGCCCGTTTCAGCTCCCCTACTTATCCAAGGTCTTAGAGAGAGCACTATATGACCAACGTTTTTTTTTTTTAACCCAGCACGACAGATTCAGGTAACTCTGTCATCCTGGTGGGGGAGCGCCGGGTCGATTGAGACACGGGACGATTGGTTACACCCCGCCTTTCCGAAGCCCCGCCTTTCCGACAATAGATTTCCATTCATCGTAATAGCGGGGTTTTCTATTTTTTCTAAAGACACCGCTATTTCGAAAAGGCTACTGGGGGAAACCCTCAGTGCGCAGTGATCCTTATTTCCTTTTTGGAGTCAAACGGATCATGTGCATAATAAACTGCAAAACAAGCAAATACTTCATATTAATAACATAAAGACCTAACGTTCATTCTGCTTCTAGCCTGTCTAGCCTCCACCTGATCTTTTTACTAAACTTAACCAACTCCTTTCTTCATTGCCTAAGCCCAACCAAAGCATCTCCCTCAGTCAGCTGTCAGCAGAGCAGCGGCTGCAGCAGCCTCGCGCCCCTGTGAGCTGTCGGAACAGCGGTGTTTCGGAACAGGGTGTTTCGGAACAGCGGGGTGTCGAAGTGGAGGTGCGTCGGAATGGAGAGCTGTCCCCGGGACGATTGATACACAGCGATTTCCTCAAAAACTACACAAGCTTGAGCCGTCAGATTTTATCACTACCTTCAGCACTCATCACCTACCAATCCTGGGAAAGCTGGTGAAATTTTTTGACTACGGAAAGTTAAATATACGTGCGGTAGTTTTTTTGTGATCCAAAGTTGTATTGTGTGTTTCATGCAATAATAATATGACCTAACGACACATGAATTCGTACATAAACAGGTCCTAATGTATTTAATGTCATGGTTTTGAAGTTTAGTGACAAAACAGGTTTTAGTGTCAGTAGTTGCTGGAGGGACGATTGATACAGCTGTTTCAAATGGTTACACCCCGCCTTTCCGAAGCCCCGCCTTTCCGACAATAGACTTCCATTCATCGTAATAGCGGGGTTTTCTATTTTTTCTAAAGACACCGCTATTTCGAAAAGGCTACTGGGGGAAACCCTCAGTGCGCAGTGATCCTTATTTCCTTTTTGGAGTCAAACGGATCATGTGCATAATAAACTGCAAAACAAGCAAATACTTCATATTAATGACATAAAGGCCTAACGTTCATTCTGCTTCTAGCCTCTCTAGCCTCCACCTGATCTTTTTACTAAACTTAACCAACTCCTTTCTTCATTGCCTAAGCCCAACCAAAGCATCTCCCTCAGTCAGCTGTCAGCACGAGCAGCGGCTGCAGCAGACTCGCTTGTGAGCTGTCGGAACAGCGGTGTTTCGGAACAGCGGTGTTTCGGAACAGCGGGGTGTCGAAGTGGAGGTGCGTCGGAATGGAGAGCTGTCCCCGTTTCAAATGTCCCTCACGCTGCCGTGTGTAGTACTGTACATGTAATTATGGTCACAGTGCGCGATCAATAGCAATCACTGAATTAATGGATCAATTGTTTTGAATGAACAACAACCGATTTAAATGAACATGTATTTTTAATAAACACCACATATTTTTAATGAACAAAACGTGTTCATGACATGATGAATGAACAGATATTCAGCAAAGTGAGGGGAAAATGCCGAGGGGTAAATGACAATATGATCACTGTGTATCCATAAACATGATTTAGGACAGGGAATAAGTCAATGAAATGAAAATGCAGTCATCCAACAACTCGTACAAAAGAAGAAAGGCGAGTTTAATTGAAATGCGGATCTTGATAATGACGCATGGGACAAAAATATTAATTTGACCTATTTATATTGTGAGAAATGATGTGATATTTTGGCAGTGATGAGTACACTAGTGTGTTGTCTGATATGCTTCATAAAAACGGGAGTAATGTCAGTAGTTTGTGTTTAAAACATGCTGTTTCAACCATCCCTCCACTGTGTCTCAAACGACCCGCATAGGTGGGGCGTTTGAGACAAATGACAACTTACGTTTAAAGTTATAAAACAGCGCGATCATCCAACATATGTGTTAAATTACACTTGTAACTAAGAGACTACACATGTGAGTTGTTGATCACATGATAAAAATGTTTGTTTACATAACGTCATCTTTGAAAAAGACGTTAAAATGAAAAGTGTATCAATCGACCCGGCGCTCCCCTACTGTTAGACTTGTCAGCCGCCTTCGATACAGTTGACCACGCGATCCTTTTACATAGCCTCTAGCAGTCCTTGGGCATTACAGGCTCCGCCCTTCGCTGGTTCAAGTCTTATCTGACCAATCAGAACTTTTCAGTGAAATCAGGTCTCTTTTCCTCTCCCTCAGCCCCACTGACCCACGGCGTCCCCCAAGGGTCCATTCTGGGCCCCGTTCTTTTTCTGTTGTATATGCTGCCCTTAGGGCAGGCATGTCAAACTGAGTTTGGGTCTGGGGCCGGATCAAGACCTTCTGATCTCATGTGGGCCGGACCAGTAAAATAATGGCAAAATGTCGACTCCAAATCTTTAGCTTTATTTTTTAGTACTATGCTTTATCATCAAGCCTACATTTGTAACCTACATGTTATGATTACGGATCACAAGGGATCTATTCTAACAACACATTTATTCACAAACAATGGAATTGATCAAAATAAAATGATTGGTTTATTAAATACAGCTGAGTAAACCACTGAATCAACTCACCACACTAAACAAAGTGGGAGCTATGAAGAAATTATTTTTGCCTTAATTGACATACTTTGAAAATGCACATTTATCAAAAAACAAAACAGACCATTAAGGCTGGACCTATTGAGGCAAAAGTTACAGCAGTGCAAACAAACAACTTTGTAGGCTGGACCTACAGTGGCTGAGAATTATATACAACTTCAACATTGTATTTTAATATGAAACCATATTCATCTTATTTTTCTATTTGTGGTCTATTCATGTGTGCAAACAAAATCCACCCTTTTCCCCCTTCTCCCTCCCTCACTGCACTCCTGCAGTGCTGCTGCTGGCTCCTGAAACCTGGCATCTTTTTTCCTTCACGAGTGCATCAATATCCTGAGTAGCAGCACATTTAACAATAGGTGCGTTTCCATCAGCTGTTTAGATGCGCATCTACAGTAGTTGTATCGCATCGTAAAATGATGATGGAAACGCCGTGATTCAAATTAAAATACATTGATTAGCACAATCTGAAATACGCTCGCTATGGCCGGGTTTTGGTTGATTGGAATGGGATGGAAACAGCTGTATGCGAATGAAGTGTGACGTAGCGCACTTTCACCCCGTCGTCTGCTCCGTGTTTACAGTTCATTCACAAGACAACATCAGGGTTTCCGCACCGCCACGGCAAAATAACAGTCCCCACACACCTTCATGTTACTGCACAGTTCTTCATAGTTCCTCCTCAGTAAAAACTAAACTTATCAACCAGCGCATCCAGCGTTTATCATCTGTACCGGCCGCGACTCTCTCTCCCTCTCTCTCTCTCTCACACACACACACGGACAGGTCGCATAATGACATATGCGCTAAATCGCGCTAATGTGCTCAAATCAGACCGCAAGTTTGGATTTAAGTTCGTCCACTGGGCTGCCCTCTAGCAGCTGGAGGGAGTATTCGGGCTTTGGCGTATTTCTTTTAAAAAAATCCTAACTTTTGATAGAAATGAGCTAGAGACTTGCTTTTTTTTTTTTTTTTTTTTTTGACATACTCAGAAATTTATACCGGGCCGGATGAAATCATCCGGCGGGCCGGATCCGGCCCGCGGGCCGTATGTTTGACATGCCTGCCTTAGGGGCTGTTTCAGGAAGCACTGTTTCGCCGATGACATCCACATTTATTTGCCACTCAAGCAAGGATGTTCAAGTCTTGGATGAGCTCAAATTTTTAAAATCTCAATGAGTCCAAGACCGAGGTTATCTTGTTTGGAGGGAACACGTCCCCAGACAGCTCCGCAGATTTCCTGAGTCCCTTGAACCCCAAGATTCAATCCTCTGTAAAGAACCTTGGTGTGGTCTTTGACAGCCAATTAAACCAAACAGATCAGTGCTGTCGTTAAATCTATCTTAGAGAACTGATTTAGCTCATTTTGCCTGTATTTGGACTCTGACACTCTGACAGTGTTTTTCTAATCCACAGGGTGACAAAGGAGAACCAGGAGCACCTGGAGAAGATGTTAGTCCCCTTCATGTTGGTTTAATATGTTCTGTCTGTCTGTCTGTCCCTCTGTCTGTCCGTCTCTCTCTCTCTCTGGCTGTGTTGCACACAAGCTGCAGCACCTGTGGATCAGCTGCAGATGCACCAAGAGCAGGTTCATCTGCAGCTGTATTGACCCTACGCACTGTGCCGTCGTGATGATCCGCGTTATTCATTCACTCATTCATTCATTCATTCATTTATTTGCGGCTGAACGGTTGCATCGTCAGACAGCCGTTGTGGCATTGAACTTGTCAGTCCGTCACTAGCTTGAACTGTTAGTGCTGAAATTTACATAAAAAAAGCACTTTACAACAGTATTAGGCTATATATTTTTTCATATTTTAAGATTATAAGTTAATAAGTTTATTTGTATCAGGGACTATGTACCTACAACATTAGTGGGTGAGTAAAATAATTACATTTGACTAAAACATGTAAATTTGATTTGGAAAAATTCCTTATAAACAACAAGCAAATTTATGTTTTTTTGGTTATTTGGTTCTCTTACTGTACCGAAAATGAACCGAAACCGAGACCTCAAAACCGAGGTACGTACCGAACCGTGACTTTTGTGTATCGTCGCACCCCTAGTGGCCACCTGCTGGGATTTATAGTTCAGCCTCTACTACCTTGTGCAGAGTCTCAGATGTGTGACTGCATGTTTTCCAGGGGCAGAAAGGAGACCGGGGCATCGCTGGACCTCCAGGACCACCTGGACCACCAGGCAGCAGTGCTTCTGGACAGGTGCATGTCGACTCATTTAAAAAATATGAACAGTATAAACCAAGAGATCATGAGCCAGTGCCTTTGGTCAGGGGCGCTGACTGGAGGATTAGGCTAGCTGACATATTTTGAGTGGTGGGGGAAACCACATGCAAACTCCAGACAGAAAGGATTCGAATTTAGGACCTTCTTGCTGTGAGGCAACAGTGCTAACCACTGCGCCACTGTGCCATGCCACTGTGAAGCACTGTACTGTGCTGGGTGCTATATAAAGTTTTACGTACTTACTTACACTCAAGGCTGCCGCTAGTTTCCTAAAAGGGCGTGGCCATGCAGACACCCATGTGACATGTAAGATACAGGAAGCTGACTTGTCATAGGGGTCTTGGTTTATAAATCGTCTTTGGAGCACCTAAGCGGTTACCAGGGTTCTAAATTACCTTTTTTGATCACCATCCAATGTGGCTGGTAACCTTAGAAAGTTTTTAAGAAGCAGTTTCCTGTTTGTAACTCAACACTTAACAGCAGTTTGAGAAAGAGCTTTGGTGCTCGAAACGTCATGGTATCAAAATTCGTCAGAAGAAAAAAAAATTGGAGCAATTTTTTTTTTTTTGCCAGCATCTTAATCTTATCGGTTAATGGTTAATAATCGGTTAACGAGCGTCGGTAATCGGTCAGGAAAAAAAAATTCAAAATGTGCATTCCTGGTAGGTGACGAACAGCTGGACAGGCAACCGTGATTTGACACAACACCAACAAGCACTGAGAGCCAGATAGCACGTTGCTGCAGGAGAAGCAGGTCCGTGCAGAGGTCAATTCTGAGTCTATTCTTATCACATGACATGCAGTTTGCTTGCTGCCCAAAAAGTTGAGACTTTTTCTCTGTGTGCCGTGGACATGCACACATTTTAAAAAAATATTTCATGAACACCCGCCAAAATGATTTTTAACCCGCATTTGGTGGGCTGGCGGGTGTGAATTTAGAACCCTGGCAGTCACTGTTGCTAACCGAGAGGGAATAGGGAGTTGGCCATTCTGAGGTAAAAACCAAAACCCAAATAAAATAAACAGCTTCCAGCCCAGGGCATCTGTGTCTGTCGGCTGCAGCATCCCTCACGACAGTCTGGTCTGACCATCCATCCTTGTCTTTTCATTTCCTGGTGAACTCCAGGTTGCTCGTGGCGCTCCGGGAGCCAAGGGACCAAAAGGGCCACGAGGGGAGCGAGGACCTGCGGGGCCCCAGGGGGCTCCTGGGAAACTGGGGAAGGTTGGAAAACGTGGAGATAAGGTGAAGGACGGAGAGGAGTGTGGACAAATTCTCCTGGGCTCAATGTGACTGTGCTAACATCATGTCTGTGTGTCTCAGGGAGACAAAGGAGACCAAGGAAAAGATGTAAGTGTTGATGTTGTATTGATGAAGTCGACACTTGTCTCTGCTGTCCACTGAGGATCTGTGTGTTTGTGTCAGGGAGACACTGGTCCAAAAGGAGAGGTCGGACTGAAGGGTCAGACGGTAAGCTGCTCTTCATCCTTGTGATATAATATCCATGAAATATAACAAAGAATATGGAGTTAAAAGACATTTGTTTGTGTTTGTACTTGAGGGAGAACCAGGTGCGTCTGGGGACAGAGGTCCTCCAGGGGGCGCAGGAGAGCCTGGTGCAGCAGGACCTGAAGGAAAACAGGTCAGATTTACATAAACAAGGCATGACAATAACATGTTCACATTATTATACATCATGTAATGTGTTTCATAATGTGTCCTGAAGGGACCTGTGGGACCTCAAGGTGATAAAGGAGACACAGGAGAAAAAGGACGTGATGGCTCGTTGGTGAGCTTGCTCTGTCTCATTTAGAACTTTTCAATCATCACAAATCGTCATCATTTGTTCTTTGTATTGTGACATTTTGGGAAATACAATTATTTGCTTTTAAATTAGAAGGTTAATAACGTCTGTCCATTTAATATGAAGACATGTTGAGCAGCTGGTTCAGAGGAAACAAAGTGATGGAAGCTTTAACCTGCCAGCTCTCCTGAAGCTCAGGAACTACAACAATCTGCTGCTCCGCCATACTTTCACCTAGAGACTCCATTTAAACTTTAAAATGTGGACAAAAGTCTCATCTACTGATCTGGTTTCCCACATTTTGATAGATTTTATAACTTTTGATCAATCGCTGTTCAATGACCATGATCATTTTTGAAGAAATGTTGAGATTATAATGGGTGTGTATTGCGTGGAATGTTCGGGCTAGAGTGGATGACATCATCAGCTAGAGTGGGAGAAGTTGTCTGAAAATTTTCTCTTTCCAAGCTGCTTCTGGACACAAATTACACTCTACGCACATGATTTTTTCCACAGTTGTAGACAAACTTGTTTTCTCTCTAACATGTGCTCAACCAAACAGAGAGACTTACAGAATTTAAACTGTGAGCCTCTCAGTGAGGTCAGGTCCGTTCCTGCTCTCTATTGACTCTCATATAAAGATTTGAAAATGTTGAAAATGTTAACTTGTAACGGAGGTCCGCGGGTGTGCCACAGTCACGAGGGACCAGTGAGGTGAAGTGACGGGTTGTGGCGGTAGCGGTACCAGAAGTAAACTCACTCACCCTTAAAAAGACGTGCTAACCAACCTGCCAAGTGGTTGTCAACCTCTTGGCGAAGCGGTTAGCATCGTCGCCTCCGGTGCGGAAGGTTGTGGGTTCGATCTTCGCTCAGGGCAAGTCCGAACCAAACAACATCGGTCACAAACTGTTGTTTAGTGTTTTACTCAGACTCTGATGACTTTGTGCAAAATCTGCAAAAATCCACAAAAAATTGTGGTTTGTTATTTCAGGGAAAACCAGGATAGGAAGCTGGTAAATGAAGTGTAACCCTTAGAGTGTATGTCAGTGTGTTTATTGTGTGTGTGTTTGTCCCTGCAGGGTCCTCAGGGTCCTCCTGGACTGCCAGGCGAGGTGGTGAGTATGCAGTCCTGGTCCAGCTGCTGGTTCTGGAGTGGAGGATTACTCCTGAACTATAAGTACTGAAGCACTTCCTGTCCCTCAGGGTGAATCAGGTAAACCCGGAGTTCCTGGAAGAGATGGAGTACCTGGAAAAGAAGGACTACACGGATTACCAGGAAAGCAGGTGTGTTTGTGTGTGGATATATAAAATAAATAAAATAAAAGCATGTATGTTTACGCCGTGGATATGCACAGAGTTGACGGGGAGAAAGACCAAACACCCCACAACTGTTGTGATCCATCAGTTAATTGTAAAACATGTATTTATTGATGTAAATTTGGTGATTTGTGTAACGTACTGACCAGCAACCCACAACTTCTCTTTTTTTCTAAATTTATTTTTTCCACTTTGGGTCAATGCAATACAATACAATATATAGGCTATCAACAATACATAAGTGCCCCCCGCCCATCCACAACTTCTCTGATGGAATTATGTTGCTCGATCAGTTAAAATATTTATTGATAAAAAAAATATGATGATGATTTGTGTACATACAGCGCCGAGGCAGCTACTCGTCTGACCCCGCAACTGTTGTATTTCTGGTGGAATTCAATTTAATATAGATCGATCAGTTAATTGTAAAACATTTATTTATTTATGTAAATGTGGTGATTTGTGTACATAGGTAGGGTTGCCACCTTTGAGTTTTGAAAATAAGGGACACTCAACCAAGTGGCAGCCGGGGGCTACTTTTCATGTAGGCCCCTGTATTTTGTACACGATCAATTTCTTGTATTAACACAATTACAAAACTTATATTATAGCTGATATCTGCTTTAACGTAGCTATAGGCCAAGATGGACCACTTGTTTGATCCAAAACATAAAGTTGCAATATCCCACTTAAATATAATAGTCATAAATATTAATGCCTAGCCTATGTGAAGAGGTTGTCACATGTCACACGTAATGATTCCTCACAACAGTGCTTTATGCAGAGCTCCTACTTCCTGAACATTTAAACAAGCTCCAATAATGTATAGGTAAGACATTATTGGACTAACTGATTAATCCAGGTGTGTCTGACTCTGACCTCACAACAATGGTCAGACACACCTGGATTAATACATTTGTCCAATAGCCCAATATTAATAAATAAATAAAGGATCTAAGTTCAGGAATTGGTGGAGCTGTGCATAAAGCCTATTATTAACAGTGATTTACCATGGTTTGAAACACATGCAAATAAAAAAATGATCAGAAATAATTAAACACTGTGCTAATGTTCAAACTAGTTCAAGCCCAGCTGCAAATAGACAACCAGCAACAGCAGGTCAGACGACTAAACTAAGCAGCCACTGAGACAGTTTGCTTTTGTTTATGCAGCCTAATAAAATAAAAGCCTAATATAAAATCAGCCCAGTGCGTGATATAACGTTCAAGAGGAGCTTTTTTCCCCACATATTGCCCGTTCATTCATCATCCTCTGAATCAAACAGGTGGTGAGAAATCCGCAGCACTACCTGTAGTTCTCTATGATTCTTTTATCACGGGAATGAGGCGGTCAGACTAGCAGTGATCAGACCTGTACTGCGGAGGAGGCTCGAGCCAGCTTTGTGTTCATGTCAAAACCCGAAGCCCCGGTCCGAGTTAACACAGCGACGCTGGTTATCGATTTGGATTGTTACCTCCTGACGCGAGGCGGATCAACAGCTGATTTTCTCAGCTGAACATCAAACTATGATCTCTGCTTTGTTGTAGTTCTGACAAATGCCGCGGATCTTTACTGAACACATGTGGAGTGATGCTGCATTCATGACAACTCGGAAATACGGGACAAAGCCCGTCCCGTATTGATTCAAAACGGGACGTACTATTTTACGTCAAAATACGGAACGATTCCGTATTTTAAGGGACGGGTGGCAACCCTATACATAGGCTACAGAGAGCCGAGGTAGTCTGCTCGTCTGACCAGCAGCACACACTTTGACAGTGCTGTGTGATACTCGGCGTATAACTTATACGCACATGCCCACCGAAAACGCATGAATATATACCCACTAGAACAAAGCTATCTCACTGTCTATCTATGATACATGTATGAAAAATATACACTAGAACAAAGACACCACTACACCTGACTAATCATAAAGTGACTGCTGGCGTTCTGGTTCTCCCCCGGTGCTGCAGCCTGTTAGGAGCCGGGCTGCGGTGGCTGTAATCGGCTGCTTGCTCTGTGATTAGCAGCAAGCTCCGGTGCTAAGCGGCTGTGTCCGGTTGTGCACCTCTCCCAAAACATTGGAGCAAACTTCCAAACAGCCGTCATATGAACTGAACACAGACTGATCTTAACTGTGACTTTCTCGCATGAAAACACATTAGAAACGAATAAAGTAACGTATTAGCGGCGCAACAGCGGACCGTTAGCTATGGTTAGCTGCTCTGCTGCTAATACTGCTAACTTCTAAGCTAAACAGAAGAAACTTCCGGTTTGGACTTCTGGTATGGATTGGATGTATGGTGCCGCCCGTGTCCGCCATATTGACTGCAGTTGGGTCCCTCTCCAATGAGGAGGGCTAGGAAGATTGTAGCAGACAGCTCCAACACCCTAGCCAACCAATTCGAGCTCCTGAGGTCCGGGAAACGCTACAGGGTCCCATTAGCCAAGGGGACCTTTAAGAAATCTTTTATACCCAATGCCACTCGCCTCCTCAACTCAACATAAATTAAAGCAGATATCAGCGGCACGGCCGTTTCGGCGAATGCTGCGTTCAAGGCAGGCTTTTGAAACCGTAAGTTACAGCTTCAAGTCACAACTACAACTTTGTAACGTTCCAGGTAACCCGTAGCTTGTGTTTTCACCGTCCTGTTGTCTGTGAAAGTTCACTATAACGGCCACTCGTAACTTCCGACCCGTGAACTCGTACCAGATGGAACTGGTATGACTTCACAGGAAGGAAAAACACAAAGTACGAGTTTCCTTGAACGCACCATGAGTTAGCAGCCCCCGCCCTCGTCAGGCATCTATTGGTCCTCGTGCTACGTCACCACATTCACGCGCACCCCTTGGCTGCACACACAGCCCTTCATGCCGTTCTCTCTCCTCATTGGATAACACTTGTATCCCACAAGAAAAATTTTCTCCTCGGGTTACAGCAGAGCAGAGTGACGGAGAGACTTGTGTTACGGCTGAAACACTCCACGTAAGTGATTGCTGACGGAAAATAGGACTATTTAGGACTTATATTAACAAAAACATTCCACTGATATCTGCTTTAAGCATTAACATTGAACTGCTCTTAACTGTTTTTTTAAAACTGTTTAAAACTGTTTTTTCTCTCTCTCTCCTCCTCCTTTTACAATGCTATATACATGTGTATATGTTTTAAATTGCAAGTTTGTATTTTACTGCGGTGAGCCGAAGACAAATTTCCACCAAGGTGGAAAATAAAGTTTTATTGTATTGTATTTTATTGTATTGTATTTCAAATCACTTATTGATAACTCCCTGTCTTCCGTTTGTAATTGTTTCCCCTGATGTCTTTTCTCCGTTCTGTCCTTTACTACTGTATTTTTTTATTGTGTATATCTGTTGGGGGGCGACCGCCATTCCGAAGGACCGCTATTCCGACGGTCCGCCAGTCCGAAAATTCCCGAAGGTCCGTCATTACGAACTTCCCGAGGGGCCGCTGTTCCGAATGTCTTTTATTTTGAAAATTGACCGGATTCTCTCGTGGTTTGACTTCCTGTCCGGCTTGACACAACGCGCCGCGGGGACAGCGTCCCCCTCCCCCTTCCCCTCCGCTTCCAAAGTTTCACCCAGGTGCGAGTCTGATGCAGCCGCGGCGCTCCTGCTGAAAATAAATGTCCTTGCTCTGTGCTCTGGTTAGGTTTAGGCAATGTAGAAAGGAGTTGGTTAAGTTTAGTAAAAAGATTAGGTAGAGGCCAATAAAATCGTTGTTAATATGTGCCTCCCCCGGGAGTCGAACCCTGATCCACCGCATCAAAAACAGACGCTCTAACCACTACGCTACCAACACATTTGCCAAGAAATTAAACCATTAAACTTTTTTCACGTTCGGAATAGCACCCTTTTCTTCAGGTTCGTAATGGCACCCTTTTCCCATAAATAATTAAGGGTCGGCATTCCGACAAATTAAAGTAAACGTTCGGAGTGGCGACCCTTCGGAATGGCACCCTGGAACCATATCTGTTTGGCATTTTGTTTGTTTTGCTTTGTAATTGTCTCGTCTGCACTGTAAATGAGGCTTGCCTCAGTGCACAAACGAGTTTAAATAAAGGTAACTAACTAACTAAATATATCATATTTTATACGGTTATAAAGTCACTCATATTCACTATTTGTAGCTTCAAAATGTCTTGAAATTAGTTAAAATCATCTCTGAATTACTGAATAGTTATATAAAAACCTTAAACAACATTAATTAATCTAAAGAATTTACACAAATGTTTATAAGATCATAAACTGAGTAAAAATCACTTACATTCACTATTTAAAAATCTAAAATTCTCTCTAAATCACTGTTAAGTTATAAAAAAACATACAACATTAAAACATACTTTCCTAAGTTTTATTGCCTTATTTGTGAAGGAAATGCACTGTCCAAAAACGGACACTTCAGTGTTTACCTTAAACGGGCATATGATCCTTCTCAGTGTCATGATGTCATGTGTTCCTCAGGGTATTGTTGGACCTGCAGGCCAACCAGGCCTAAAGGGGGAGCAGGGAGACAGTGGTCCTCCAGGAAAGGTGAGAACCTGCTGAATCTGTGGAGGAGCCTCAGGTGAAGAGGACACTCGACATGTTTTGTGGTTGTTTGTGGATTTAATCCAAGACAGAGAATGACTTCCTGTCTGAAGGAATTAATACAAGTTGAGAACATAATGGTTCTCTTTTTAGAAATTCTACCACTTTTTCTAGAATTGTTAAAAAAAAAAATCTTTTTTTTCTTCTTTTTACCACTTTTTTTGGTAGAACATATTCACTTTTTTGAGAAATTTTACCACTCTAGAAAATTTTGTACTTTATTTATTTTTTTAATAGAAATTTTATCACTTTTTATAATAGAATTTTTTTTGTTTTTTTTGAAAAATGTTAAATTTTTACAAGGCATGGAGCATGGTACAGGCTTATAAAAAATTTTATAAATGAAAATACAAGTTTGATATGTTTAAATTAAAGATTGATAAGATATTAAGCTGTTTGAAAAGAGGGGCAGAGGGTTCAAGGTGGTTGCTCTTGGTAGCAATTCTACAGAACTTTTTTGTAGTATATAGAGCATGTGACTTTCCATGTTTCTTTAATATTATCCGAAGCCTCGTCAAATTTAGTAGTATAATATTTTTTCTTTGCAATTCTAATAAAATGATTATATTTATTTCTATATCTCTTATAGTTTGCAGCATTCAAAGGAGATGGACTTGTCATGAATTTTCTGTACATTCTATTCTTCTTAAAGGGTAACTTTCGTTTTTTACAACCTGGACCTTATTTCTAGCATCAAATACGATCATTTAATCACCCTGACAAGTTTGGTGTCATTTGGAGTCGTTTTGACGAAATTAGCCCCAATCGAGCGGCGTGTATATCCGTATAATGCGAGAACACGGGGCACCCAATGCAGCCTCTAAATAACACATAATCCGCCACAAAACTTGTTCATTTCGCCAATATTTTGTGATGATACACTAGTGTTATTCCCCTCCGAGCCCGTGGTGGCATGTTAGCAACATCCTGCTCCTCTAGGTTGACCTACTAACCGCTGACCTGGATGATGCCCGAGCCCGGCTTCATTCATTAAAAACTCGGCCCAGCCCGACCCGATACCCGGGCAGGCTGCCCGACCCGGGCGGGTACCCGACCCTCTACTCCACATGCGCTCCAACCCGGCTTTACGCACGCCCCCGAACACACCTCCCCACGGACCAACCCACACGAGGAAGTCACTCCAAACGCCACCCTGCGTGCCAACCGGCAAAACTATTCCAAACTGCCGACCAAACCAACTTAACGTGCACAAAACTCCAAACCAAACTCAAACAAAAAAACGGACGAGCCCCCATTTTGTCACAACCTGGCTCAAAAAGTAGTGACAAACGAGTTCAACGCAACGTCAAAGTGCCACAAAATAAAATAATTTATTAACACGAGATTTAAGTGAACATAGACAAAAAGATGAGGTGTGTTTGGTCAGTATTTCAGTGGTGTAAGTGCGGGTGAGTGACTGCAATATGTAGATACCATGATGGATGTAAAACCAAAAGACAAAGAACCAAATGTGCGTCAGCAGGCTGGGCGAAGAGGGAGAGCACTGAGCTGGGGCCGGGGTTTTAACCTCGTAGGCTGAACCCAGGTGCACCTGATCATCCTCGTCACCACCTCCTGCAGGGAGAAAAGGTTAAGGCCAGCAGGGCCGTGACAGCAGGAACAATATATGATGGAGGAAGAGATTTGAGTCTGACAGTGATAACAAAGAGAACTTTGGTGCATTATGGGCATGAGAGTGCTAATAGATGCAGAAGAATACTGAACAACATGATGAGATTAATAATTAAAAAAAAAAATGTGTGTGAGAGAGAGAAAGAAAGAGAGAGGGAGGGAGAGAGAGATTGTGGGTGTGTGTGTGTGTGCGCGGGCGCGTGTGCGTGTGCATGTGCGTGTGTGTGTGTGTGTGATAAAAACCAGTCGGAAATTTACCGTTAACCATTTATGACATACAACACTTTTATTTATTTGTTTTTCTGCACCTGTTCAGGCAGTGACTGGATCTCCTGGACCCAAAGGAGACCAGGTGAGTCACTGTGAATGTCATTGATCTGGATAAAGATACATAAACCTTGCTTCAGGATAAGTGTGGTGGTGAGAATACAGGTGGGTTAAAAATTGAAGTTCTTTTTGTCTTTTTTGTTCCATTTGTTTCCAGGGGACACCAGGATCTCTAGGGTCAAAGGGAGATAAGGTGAACTTTATTTCTTTTTATTTATTCCAGCTGAGGCAATTTCATAATTTGACAATATCATAGCAAATAACATTTTCTTATTCCTGGGTTGAAACGGAGCAGGGAGAAGATATATTATATCAGGGGTTTTCAAAGTGTGAGGCGCGCCTCCCTTGGGGGGCGGCAGAGAGTTTGAGGGGAGGCGCGACATGAGAAAAAGAAAAAAAACTGAAAACATTCAAACAAAACATGAGTTACATGTCACTTGCACATAGGGCTAAATGATTAATGTTTTTGCAGTAGCCTATAGTTTGCGATTATACTGCAATATGATAAAAACACTATCTTGTAAGTTCACACAGGCTGCGATTATTCTCAGCAGCATCTGGGAGCAACACTCCCGCCGTGGCATACGCTTGGTCAGAGCCCTTTCGCGTTGTGCACTGACGCTCAAGGCGCCCCAATGCAATCATCTCCGCGGCGATATGACGCTCAGAGCGAGTGATCAGAGAGACTGTTGCAGGGAGAGCGGAGCTCCGCTGGCCTCGGCTGGATGTAGCACTAGTCCGTCGGCTGTGAACTATTCTGGTTAGAAAAAGAAGAGCGTCAGGTGCTGCACAGCGTCAGGTAGGAACGAAGCTCAAGCGAGCCGGTGCCTCTCACAGTGACTAAGCTCAGATAAATAAATTTAATCAGCAGTAGAACCGCGTGTCCCCGAGCAATATACCGCTTCTAAAAAAAGAAAAGAAAAAAAAAGCTGCACGTGGTGGCGGAGTTTTCCTCTTTTACAGCTGAACAGCTGATGTGGTCGAGACGTAGTGGACAGGGGCGGAGTGGGACACAAAAATCCACCGGGACAATTCTGACTGCACCGGCCCACAACAGGCCCACAACTGGCCCATCCCCTCTACCAGGACTTAACGGAAATATGACCACTAGATGACAGAAGCCAAAATCACACAATTGAGGGGAGGAACTATGAATAACTCAGCTCAAATGTTATGCTAATTCGCAACAATGTCAAAGCTTGAGCTAACCTTTTTCATGTCAACTCACCTGCATCACTAGTTGACGCCTGGTTGTTTCGGAATAAATCCGTGATTTTTGACGATTTTGATGCACGTTATCATGAGGTGAGGAAAAAAAGAAAAAGAGATGTTGATTCGGTGGAAACCCGACTTTACAGGTGCCGGGGGGGCATCCCAGAGGGGGGGGTGGGGGCGATGGGCTGGCGCCACTCCATAAAAAAATCCTACAGGAAACACTGCCCTGTACATTTCAGGGAGATCCAGGTCTTCCTGGTTCAGATGGTCCTACAGGGCCTCAGGGGAAGACTGGTGATACTGGCCAGACTGGTCTGAAAGGAGAACCTGGGCCTCCAGGACCTGGAGGACCACAGGGGGAGAAGGTCAGTGCAGCTGCTGATCCCTCACTGCTGTGTTCTAGGCTAAATCTTATCTAACGAGTTTCATTTTCAGGGTCTCCAAGGCTCTGTGGGTCCTGCAGGAAATGTTGGATCTCCTGGTCCTTCTGGTTTTCGCGGTCCTCCTGGAGAAGCAGTAAGTTTAAAGTCCATGTAAAGTGATTTTGGATTCGTCTTCTGAGTTAATCATATCCCAGATACATGTCCTATTAACCATCCTTCCAATTTTGGATGCTAGAAAAATTTGTTTAGTAGGTGAAATTAGGTTTTAAAATCATGACTAAATGAGGCAGTTTTTGCAGCTCAGGATGGCCAATGCTCACGATGCAGGCACAGAAGCCACGCCCACTCGCTGTCAATCAAATGGCCTCCCAGCCGACTGTGCTGCTGATGCCACTGCTAACTGTCACATCGTACCCGAGCAGCTACGGTTTTGAGCTACACCTGAGCTTGAGTCTGAGTCCAGCTCTTATCTGAATGTCTCGGATACACACCGAGCAGTGAGGGAAATATGCTGGGACCGCTGCCATCAGCACATGAATCTCCACTGCCTACCCTGATAGCGTTAGCCCGGAGGCTACGTTAGCTCGGCTCGGCTAGCCCCGTTCATCCCGAGCTACAGTCCAGCCGAGCCACTGCAGCACCGGACCCACGGCTCACCGCCACAGCAACGGGAGGAGCCTTGAAAGCTACACCGCAACAACAATGAGGGCTGCCACCGTCAGCACGGGACGAACGGACCTAGCGTTAGCTCCGCGGAGCTAACGTTAGCCTCCGTTCGTCCCGGAGCTAACGCTAGCCGTCGAGCTAACGCTAACAGGGCAGACGGAGCTGCAGCTCTCCCCTGCCAGGACTCTGCTGCTGCTGACGGCGGCGGCCCTCAGTTTTGTTGCCGGTGAAGTCGTTGCTGTGGCAGTTAGCTGTGGGACAGACGCTGCAGAGGTTCACCTGGATGTGGCTGTTTCGGCTTGAAGAGTTTTACCCCCGGGCGCCGGCCGGTCCCTCTGTGGGAGTCTCACTAGTTTGTTTGAATTAAAAGTGGAGCTTCATGTTTCACATGAGAGCAGCGTGTCACTGGGATCTGTATAGACTATGTTCAACTAACACTACATTTACATAATTAAATAAATGTTTTACAAGGACCTGATAAGTCTGCATTAGTACATTTTATTAAGACAGAGACCATGCTAGTGGACTGGTAGCTCCAACTGTAGAGGCAGCAAACGGTCGCTGAAAAGTATTTATACTGCTACAGCAGCAGGGGCGGGGTTATACAAGTTACTGCCGCGTTACGTAACGCGGCAGTACATTTTAGATACGCCCAATAAATCCTGAACACAGAAAATTTGAAACAGTTTGTGAACCCCTAGCACCAAAATTCAAATCTAAATGGCTGGAATGCTTTTTACATGTTTTAGAGGAATGCATTTATGACCTATTTAATGTGTTTAGAAGAAAACTGTTGAATTCACTTTACACGGACTTTAAGTTATGGTTTTGATCCTGCTGGATTTGTGCATAACCCAAAATACAAAAATCAGAAGAAGCTTCTGATTTTTGTAAAGAAATCATCACAACAAGGACAAAGTGTTAGTTTGTGTGGCGGGGATAGCAGGCGCTCTGTGATCAGATAGTAATGTCTTTCCAGGATGTTTCAGAGTTCGGCTATCTGAGGTGATGACTACATGCAAAAACACAAAGTTTCTACTGTTTCTACTGTTCACTATATGAGTTCAGTGTCTCTAAGGATTCCAGTCATGTACCAGAGATATTTGAATGTTTTCTGAGTGTTTGTTGTGGTTGAAAGAATGGGTTAGCGTTGTGGCTATCCCTAGTGCCGGGTAGCCATGGTGTAACTCTGGTTTGCCTGCATCAATTTTAGTCATGTTTTTTGCTCCCCCAACACTGGGTGACCATCAGGACAACAATTTAGGGGTCAAAAATGTCCTGAATTCTCCTTTAAGCTCTGGCATGGGCACTGGAGAATAAAAAAAAAGGGGGAAAAAAGTGGTCTGACTAAAAAACATGAGGCTAAGAAGCACAAGCTACTGGAGGACAGGGAACACCAGCGCTCTCTGCACTTATTGTGTACACCGCGTCTGTCTTGATCCAAACTGTCGTCAGTGGCATTGTGCCAGATCAGCAGACACAGATTCAGTTTCAGCTGACTTACCTATGACAGCCCTAATATATACATAGACATATAAAACATAACAAAAAAATCATAATACAAGCATCATCAAATCATAATATACACAAGTTTGAAACAGGAGTGGGAAGAAGTAAACAACAAGCATTGTTAGGGTCAGACTTGGCACTTTAGTTGTATTTATTCATTTTTATCAGGTTTTTGTGGTATTTAACACTAGAACTGCCAACATTCCATGTATACCTAGAACCGCCAAGAGGTCATTTTGACCTCCATTCATTCTAATGCAAAAATGGTAAATGGACTGCATTTATGTTGCCATATATATTATAAACCCAGCCAGACACACAGTTCAAAACACTTTATAGTAATGCTTCACATTCATATACATACACATATTTTACAAAAAATAACAAAAGTGGTTGCTAGGCAACCAATATAGACGACTCTTTATTTTTCTATTTTCGAACAGTGTGTGTATGTAAAAATTTTCAAAATTGTTTCAAATTTTTGAATTCATGTCCATTTCTCATGAGAGCAAGGGATTGTCATTGTTATGTTCAATGTTTATGAGTAATATTAGTTTTTTATCTGTTTGACCTGTTTTAACTGTTTGACAACTTTCTAGTATCTGAACTCATGTTGTGTTGTGGGATGAGGTCAAAATGACTAACTAACTAAATAACTAACTATAACTAACTAACTGGCAAACTGACTAAATGGAAATTATTTAGCCCAGATTGCAATGATTGGAAAATCAATTAATACATTTTTATATACACACACTATTCGAACAGTAGAAAAATAAAGAGTCATCTATATTGGTTGCCTAGCAACAACTATTGTTATTTTTGGTAAAGTATGTGTGTGTATATGAATGTCAAGTATTACCATAAAGTGTTTTGAACTGTGTGTCTGGCAGGATTTATAATATATATGGCAACATAAATGCAGTCCAGACAGAAACACGGTGCATGGAGTGCTGCTTGGGTGTTGCAGAAAAATGTATTACCCCTCAGGTGCTCTTCGGTTAGGGAGATCCATAAAAGGTTGTAGACAGAAGACCGAGGCACTCGTGAGGGTACAAACAATTAAAATGCCTTTATTAGTGCATGGCTAAATCTATTAAAAACAAGTCGACGCGTTTCAGCCAGACACGGCCTTCGTCAGGACAAAAGTGTGACTTTTGTCCTGACGAAGGCCGTGTCTGGCTGAAACGCGTCGACTTGTTTTTAATAGATTTAGCCATGCACTAATAAAGGCATTTTAATTGTTTGTACCCTCACGAGTGCCTCGGTCTTCTGTCTACAACCATAAATGCAGTCCATTTAGCATTTTTGCATTAGAATGAATCAAACAAAATGACCTCTTGGCGGTTCTAGGTAAAATCTCTCTTTTTTTCGCTCTCTTTTATATCAGAATCACGAAAATGCATAAGATGATGTAGAACACACTTTAAAGAAAAGTCACCAACTGGGAGACCCAGGGTTTTTATGCAAACAGAGTTACGTGCATTTTAAGAAGCGAGAGAGGTCAAAATGACCTCACGGCGGTTCTAGTGTTAATCATGTCCTTCTCTTTTTAATCATGTCCTACTTTTAGATTATGTTTCATTGGCCCTTACTGTGTTTGTTGTGCAACTGGTGTTGTGTTTATGTTGTCTGATCTCTCTGTGCTGTTTATTGGCTGTATAATTTTTCTTGACCTGATGGTAAAAACTAAAAAAAAATGTTGATCAGTATCTTGTTTTCTAGGGCCCTCCTGGTTCCTCTGGGGTCAAAGGAGACAAGGTGACTCCCTAAGCTAAGATATGTATTCTGTCTACCTGATCAGTTGTTATTTGATACTGTATGTATGATTTCTGTTGCCAGGGTGAAGATGGTGTTGGTGTCCCTGGTAAAGACGGACAGAGAGGAGAACCAGGTCCCAAAGTAAGACAGTGGTTCTACCGCTGTAGTGAAGATGTGATGTAACATAACATGTGTCAGCACTGATCACTACACTGAGTCCTCTGACAACGTATTTATATTCAAGCTATCATTACTCTGCAAACTAAACACTACCTCGCCTCTTCTGATCCATGACTTAAAATAGGCCTACTTTTATTTATCTGTTTTTCTGCACCTGTACAGGCAGCAACTGGATCACCTGGACCCAAAGGAGACCAGGTGAGTCACTGCCAACATTAAAGGGCAACTTCGGTTTTTTTCAACCTGGGCCCTGTTTTCATATGTTTTTCCGTATATGTGAGTGATGGATAACACTTTTATTGAGGTGGCTCCAGTATTGAGCGGGGCAGGCAGCCTGCAGCCCAGCTAACACTCTTACATGGGGCAAGTGGCTCCCGTCAAAGTTCGCCGTATAAACGGGCATTTTTTTCAAACTGACAGGCTCAGATAGTTACAATGAGTGTCTGACAACATACCAGACCCTGTGGTCGGCACGGCCTCGCTGAAATTGTCTGCCGCTGCGCTGGAATCTTGATCTGGTTCAACAACAGCAGGAGGAGTGCGTTTGATTTCCGCTCCGGGCCAGGCCGCGTTGATGCGCGGCTTGCCCCCATGGGCTTGCCCCATGCTGCTTGTGTGCCCACGGGGGCGGGGCTCATTGGAGCTGGAGTGTAAACGCACCCACCGGCGCAGAGCGTGGAGAGAGAAAGGAGCAGAGCGGCTCTGGAGAGAAGGAGACGGAGCGGTGCAGCTACTGTCGCCAGTTCCAACGCCAGGCTCTCCTCTACTACAAAGGCCAGATCTCCATGGTAATTTGTGTACGTTATGTTCAGAGTTTGATCCTAAAATCGGCTGTAAAAGCGCAGCTGTTACACTATTACGGCTGGCGTCAGCTTTACTTTGAAAGTCCAGTGGATCTGGATCGGATACTCATTGTAACTATCTGAGCCTGTCAGTTTGAAAAAAATGCCCGTTTATACGGCGAACTTTGACGGGAGCCACTTGCCCCATGTACGAGCGTTAGCTGGGCTGCAGGCTGCCTGCCCCGCTCAAAACTGGAGCCACCTCGATAAAAGTTGTATCCATCACTCACATATACAGGAAAACATATGAAAACAGGGCCCAGGTTGAAAAAAAACGAAGTTGCCCTTTAACATGGATGAAGATACATAAACCTTGTTCTATGATAAGTGTGACAGTGATTGTTGGAGTACAGGTGTGTTAAAAATTACAAACTTTAAAACTTCATCTCAAGTTCTTTTTGTCTTTTTTGTTCCATTTGTTTCCAGGGGACACCAGGATCTCTAGGGTCAAAAGGAGATAAGGTGAGTGTGTTTTATTAATTTGCCTGAAACTAAATGAAAGTAATGTGATGCCCATAACCAATGTGTGCTGCAGGGAGAGAAGGGTGTGGGAGAGGCAGGTCCTCGTGGCGAGACTGGGTCTCAAAGTCCAAGAGTACGGCCCTGTCCTAATACTAACCCTAAATTTTTGCCCTAACCCTAGATTTTGCACGTTCTCATGTAGGAGTAGGGTGGTATACTGGATTCTATCGCCCTGTTTCGAACTAGAAGCTCTAAAACCCAGTCCGAACCCTGGATTCATGATTCCATCCGTTCTCTCAGGCGTTCTTGCAGGCATGCTGAGAGGAAATGGAAGAAGGATAAATTACATCAATAGGCCTAAAGCCATTTTTAATGTTCTGGAATCCATTGTCAACCCTCGAAACAGTGACCCAATAACACCTACTCTGCTCTCTGTGATAGTTTTGTTAACTTCTTTATTGACAAAATCTCTGCGGTCAGTCTCACCTGTTGCTTCCCCCGATCCCTCCGAGCCCGACTTGTGCTCTGCTGTTTTTAGCCAGTTTGAGCCAATAACACTAGAGGAACTGTCAGATGTTGTTAAAGAGCTTCGTCCCACAAACTGCCCATCTGACTGTATTCCCTCTTGCCTCTCTAAGAATGTTTTTAAAGCCTTTGGAAACCCAAATCCACAAAAGCCTTCTAACTATGTATTTTAGGGTCCTATATAATATTAACATGTAAAAATAATTAGAAAAAAGTGTTCATCCAAATTCGAAATATTTGTATTTTAAGAGTTTGTACAGTGGGTTTGAATTGGGCGGAGTTATCGCTATGATTTATGACGTGCTAAATCATAACCACTCATAAATCACTACGTCAGTTGTCTGATCCAGCCCCCCAGTGGTGGCGAACAAAACCGTTCTGCTCCCGGTCGCTGCTCCTCCTCTGAAGTCCTCACAACCAGAGCCCTGTCAGTCACTCTGCTCACAACTCTATGACAGCTCCTCATTGCTCCTTCCAGCTCCTCACAGCTCCTCACAGCTCCTCTCTACAGCCGTTTTTTTGTTGTTTTTTTGAAGGGGGGGGGGTCGGTAAATCGGCGATTAGCTTTTAGCATTTATTAGCGTTCTAGCTCGACCTGCCGTGTCTGTCTCTGTCTGCCTGTTGTGTTGTGTTGTGTTGTGTGCCCTCAACTCATCACAACACTTCACAACTCCTCTCTACACCCAGCCGTGTTTTTGGGAGCGGGGGGGGGGGGGGCGGCGGTGGTGGCGTGCATGTGTGTCGAGCATGGGGTGTAGAGTACATTAGCGATTAGCATTAATTAGCATTCTAGCGCGACCTGTCTGTCTGTGTCAATCAGCCCCTCGACGCGCTCTCACACACACACACGCGCGCGAGTGACGGTTAGAAGCATTTTTTTCTGTGCGACAAGGGCAAAAGACGGTTATATCGCTCCCAAACGAAAGCTGGTCATAGTCTAGTTAGCTAGATAGCCAGCATCGATCGATGCACAGTCCGGTGAGGACTTTTTTTTTTTTTTTTAACGGTCGCCATTGCCGTGTTGCTGTTTGAAGTGAGCGGAGCCAGCTGTCAATCATAAGCATTATCTGCCACGCCCACACTGTCCTGACCAGAGACCTCAATACATGCCTCAATGCAAAATGAGCTGTTTTAAAACCAGGTTTTCTAACAGTTATAATAAGTTATTGTCACTCAGACTTTTGTAGATGCTTAATGAGGCACTTGACTTTGATATAATATAAGCATTTTTACTATTTAAAGTCACGTTTCCAAAGGCTTTAACTCTACTGGCCCTTTCAATTTGAGATTAGTCCATGCTTGTTTCAGCTCAGGGTGTTTCCCAGCATCTCTGAAACATGCCATAGTACAGCCACTTATTAAGAAACCTAACCTTGACCCCACTGTCCTCTCTAATTTCCGACCCATCTCCAAACTTTCGTTTTTATCCAAAGTGCTAGAGAAGGTAATGGCCAACCAAGTTACTGTCTTTAATAATAGGAGTTTTTCTGTACAGATAGGTAGTTTTTCCTCAATGGTGGCCCCCCTCACATGTGGTGTACCCCAGGGGTCTATTTTAGGCCCCCTGTTATTTTCTTTGTACATCTTGCCTCTTGGATCTATCTTTCATAAGCACAATATCCTTCCATTCTTATGCAGATGATGTGCAGATCTACCTCCCTCTCCGGCTGTACGCCAAGGACCCACTGAAACCTCTTTTAGCTTGTCTTGCCGACATTAAGTGTTGGATGAGCCTCAGCCAACTTGACCTCAATGATAATAAAACTGAGGTAACTGTTTTTGGCCTTCCTGAAGGCTGTTTAAATTCATTTGAAGGACAGGATCTCCTTGCTTTTAAAACCACCCCCTTTATAAAATGCCTTGGTGTAACTCTCGATTCCAACCTTGATTTAAAAAAAACAAATCAGCACAGCACAGAAAGGGTCCTTTCATTAAATTCGTACTCTTTCAAAAGTCAAGCCTTATTTATCTTTTAATGACCTGGAAGGTGTTTATGTTTATTAAAGACTCCCATCCATGCTTTTATTAAAGACTCTCATCCATGCTTTTATATCTTGCAAACTTGACTACTGTAACTCCTTATATGTTGGTCTTGATCATAGCTCGCTTCACCACCTGCAGTTGGTATAGAATGCTGCTGCTCGCCTTTTGACTGGTACCATGTACATAGCATGTGTACATTTCTGTATGTGTATTGATATGCGGGTGTATTATTATGTAATTTTTTTTCTCTACTTCTGTGCTGCTGACTGTGACAGATCTTTTAAATGTGCTATATAAATAAAAGTGAACTTGAACTTGTAGGGAGCAAGGGGAGTGCGATTTTGCCCTTATAATCAACCCTCAAAATGTAGTAAGGTCCGATGCAGCCTTAAAACGAAGTGGAAGATGAAATTACCCATGATAGCTATATATATCATGTTTTTCACGCCCGATCACCGTTAAAACAAATCTGAAATGATTGAATAAACATTACTATACATGTCAAGTTATGTGATGTTAAGATGTGACCACAGCTCTGCCGAAACTTGAAAACGGCTGAACAACTCTTGAATGACACGATGGACAACTCAGTTCTGTTCAATCTCCAGCTTTTTTATTTTTGGAATGAAGGAGATGAATGGGATCTTTGGCAGAATAGTCAGAATAGGTTAATAACCTAGGGCAAACAGAAAAACAAAAGCATTAATAACAAATCATCTCAATTCATTTCTTAATGTAAAGAATTAAAGGATAAGTAATATTAATGTTACTTGATAAACACAACTTATTCAAATGAATTTAACTCAATCATTTCAGAAAAGGTTAAGAATTAAAGTAGTAAATTACATCAAAGGTTACAAAACAAAAGCATGAGTTACCCAAACTACTTGCGTAAATCATTATATGAGAATATAAGAAAATACAACCACAAACAACAGAAAGCATTTGGGAAAGCTTCAAACTAGAGTTTTTACTTTACCAGTGGTGTCTTCAATAATTGCTCAGGAGCTGTGGCCGCGTGGTGTTTCTGGGCACAGGCAAAAAGGCTGACTGACCCAGATCCAAACATTTTAAGCCCATGCTTCCTGAAACCATGCCCCTCCTCTTACCTGGGGTTCCACCCTCAGGTGTGGTTGCCCCCTGCAGGTCTCTGCAGTCTGGAGTGGAGTCTGGGAATGTGGTTTTTCAGTGTGATCCAGAGTTTGACACAACAATACAGGCGGGGGCGCTGTATTGGGGGCATTGCAGAGCAGCAGTTCAATAAAGCTGGTCGCTGACTACAGAGCTGGAGTGAAGTTATTGCTTCAATGCGCAGTCAGTATCGAACAATGGCGACGAGGATGACAACGGTCGACTTATAGTTAAATCTGAAAAGTATAGTTAGGCCATCGACGGACATGGACAGTCTTTTGCCAAAGTTTGACTGTTACACCAAGCCTGCCACACTGGGTCTGCGGTGGACAAGATGGCTAACCGCATTTGAGCTGTATGCAGACGGGAAAGGCTTGATTCTGGTGGACGGCGCGGAAGCTTCGGTGAGACAAAGACGACGGGCGTTGCCTCTACGCCACGCTGGCACGGATGTACAAGATGTATTCGCAGTTCTACTTAATACAGGAGGACCAACGGAGTATGAAGCGGTGGTTGCGGTGCTGAACACCTACTTTGTACTGCAAGTAAACACTGCCTTCGCCCGCCAATCCTTCTACCAGACAACGCAGAAACTGGGAGAAACGGTACAGCAGTTTGTAACCAGATTACACCAGGCTGCTAAAGACTGTGCATTCGCTGCAGACATGGAAAACCAAATCAGAGATGCAGTGCTGAATATATGCACGTCGGATTATGTGAGGAGAAAGTTTCTGGAGGAAGTTAACCTGACGCTTGCCTGTGTCCTGGAGATTGCAGCGCAGTGTGAGCGAGTGGAAATGCAAATGGATGCGATGAAGGTGAGCGACAACGTCGGCGCGGAGGGCGGTGAGACAGTACACCATGTTTACAAGAAAGGGGGAAAGTTCCAGCGGAAAAAAAATAAAAGACCACAGAGATGTGAAAGAGAAAGCGGAGAAAGTGTGCTTCAGGTGTGGACGCGGAGGTCACTTTGCCAAGGATCCTGCCTGCGCAGCAAAAGGACAAACCTGCAGGAAGTGCAACGGAAGAGACCACTTTGCCAAAATGTGCAAATCAAAATGTAATAACAAACAGACACTGAAATGTGTTGAATCAGAGACCCATTTGTAATGAGAGATTACTCATTAAGGTGCATCAAGTAAGATAGTGGATGAAGATACATGGGAGATGCTAAAGAATAAAAGAGTAAAATGTTTGTCTTCCAAGGCAACTGGTAGACCCCTGTACCCCTACACTTCCAAAGTGCCTATACCAGTGAATGGTGTGTTCAAGTGCCAAATGCCAAATAAGTATAGGAAAACGCAACACCGAGGCCGAGTTCACAGTAATTCAAGGGCATGGAGAGCCATTACTCAGCAAGGAAACTGCTATCAAGCTTGGGGTACTGAGAGTTGGTGCGAACATAGCCACTGTGACTGACACCAAAACAGAGATTCAGAGACAATATCCAAAGCTGTTCCAAGGTGTCGGAAAACTGAACACTAAGCAGATAAGTCTGCACATTGATGAGAGAGTAACACCGGTAGCCTCTAAGACGTGTGCAGTTTCATTTGAGAGAGGCAGTGGACAAAAAAATAAATCAATTCATTCAGGAACACTCTCGTCATGATTAAAACCATTTATAGCCACAAATGGAATACAGTTGGGCTTGGCGCTGAAGCTCCACTCTGGGAGCTCCCTGGATGGACAAGCGCATGCTATGTCGCTCCAGGGAGACAATTTAAACCCCCCAGAGTGGAAGAAAGCACTGAGACACTGAGAAGGTGGAGGCTGGGGTGGAGGAGGCAAGCTTTTCCAGCGCAGCAATGCGCAGCGATTAGAGCGGTGTAGAGGGGGAAATCAGTGTGACAGCCTACATTTAAATAGACCGCCTATGGTAGAGGCATGAATGTGATTGGACAGAGACTTATGGGCTGGCTGTCAGCTGACTACAGCTGGGGCTGGCGACTACCGTGCCCTGCATGAATTTACGCAGGCTTCATTTCATTCAGGAACACTCTCGTCATGATTAAAACCATTTATAGCCACAAATGGAATACAGTTCGGCTTGGCGCTGAAGCTCCACTCTGGGAGCTCCCTGGATGGACAAGCGCATGCTATGTCGCTCCAGGGAGACAATTTAAACCCCCCAAAAACAATGGAGCCCAACGCCAGCCTATAAGCCCATGCGGAGCATCAGCCACTGCTATGTGTAGCGGCAGCTTGCCGCAGACCTCAGAAATTATGTTTTAAATGGGTGCAGCATGCAACCCAGAGGAGGTCATACTACCTTATGTGCCTACATATGTGTCACAGAGGCTCTCTGCAGACCTTAAATTATATGTTTTCATTGGGCGCAAGCATGCATCCCGCGAAAGGTCATCCTACCTGAGTGTGCCTAAATATGTGTTGCAGAGGCTCTCTGCAGACCTTGAATTATGTTTTAATTGGGCGCAAGCATGCATCCCGCAAAAAGGTCATTCTATCTGGGTGTGCCTATATATGTGTGGCAGCCGCTGGCTGCTGACCTCTGACCCTCTCACCTCTGAATTGCTAAATGAGAGCAGCATGCTACTCAGAAGAGGTCATACTACCTTAGTGAGCCTGTGAGATGCAGCGCCTGCTGCAGAAGCAGACCTCTGAATGCGCAACAAACGAGGTCATGACTTTAACAAATGCAACTATCCCAGCCATCTCCTCAGAACAGCGTTATTTTATAAGCTGCTTGTTAGAGTTTGCAGACTCTAATTAATTTGATTCTGATGATTCTGCATTATTGCTATGGAGGTTGAAACCCAGCGCGAATAAGAATAAAGCAAACCGTTCCTTGTGTGATGCTCCGACCGCGTGGCAGCATGGCTGGCAACAGAACCTCCACAGCCCGGAACCGGACCGGCCGCCGTCAATCAATGGAACAGCTGAGACGCCGCCGCACCTGCCAGGTGTGCCCCGCTGGAGAGAAGCAGCCCCCCCGTCGTCGCAGATGGTGTCCTCCGTTCGAGAGCTTCGCAGCGGCCCCATGACACGTCAGCCGCCGCCGGTCCGCATCGACACAAGCAGCAGCAGGGCGAGCACGAACACGAGCAGTAATCCTTCCCTCACGCGGAAGCCCGTCTCGCAAAACCGGCGGCGGAAGCAGCAGCAAGAGCCGTGTACACTAACCATGACACTTAAAGCTATAGTGCATAACTTCAACGTGTCTAACGTGTCCAAGCTTTTCCAGTGCAGCAATGCGCAGCGATTAGAGCGGTGTAGAGGGGGAAATCAGTGTGACAGCCTACATTTAAATAGACCGCCTATGGTAGAGGCATGAATGTGATTGGACAGAGACTAATGGGCTGGCTGTCAGCTGACTACAGCTGGGGCTGGCGACTACCGTGCCCTGCATGAATTTACGCAGGCTTCATCTGTTAAAAATGGACATTATTGAAAGAGTGGACGGGCCCACACCGTGGGTGAACCCGGTTGTGGTTGCTCCTAAAGCAGCGGAGGATGACATCAGGATGTGCCTTGACATGCGGAGAGCAAATGCAGCTATCATCAGAGAGAGATATCCCCTTCCCACAGTGGATGAGCTCCTACAAGGGATGAATGGATCAACCATTTTCAGCAAACTGGATTTTAAATGGGGATACCACCAGCTAGAACTCACGCCGGAGTCCAGAGGTATCACCACGTTTGCCGTCCACACAGGTACATTCAGGTACAAAAAACTCATATTTGGTGTTTCCTCATCAAGCGAGCAATATCAACATGAAATTGCAACAGCCTTGACGAGCACCGAGGGGGTGGAGAATGTCTCTGATGACATCATCAATCATACATGGACCAGGACCAAGAAACCTATGATCAACGGTTGCATGCAGTTCTGTCGAGACTGGAGAGGTGCGGCCTGACATTAAATGCAGATAAATGTCAATTCAACATGGATAAGCTGATCTTCATGGGCATATTACTGTCACAGAAGGTCATCGGCCCCACAACTGAAAGAGTGAGAGCTGTAGCGGAGGCCCGGGAACCTGAGAGTGCAACAGAAGTACACAGCTTCCTTGGTTTAGCTGGCTACAGTAGCCGGTTCATACCCCAGTTTGCCAGCATATCAGAGCCGCTGCACAGACTCACTAAAAAAGACACACCCTTTGGTTTCGGGCCGGAGCAGAAACAAGCTTTTCAAGTGCTCAAGAAAAAACTAGTTGAGGCTGGTACTCTGGCATATTTTGACAAGGAGGCTCCCACCAAGGTCATAGCGGATGCAGGACCAGTTGGCATAGGAGCTGTGCTAGTGCAAGAACAACAACGGCAAATGGTACCAATATGCTACGTGAGCAGAAGCCTCACAGACTGTGAAAGGAGATATTCACAAACTGAGCGTGAGGCACTGGCACTAGTCTTGGCCTGCGAGAGGCTGCACCCCTACATACTGTATATGGGAAGAAATTTGACTTGGTGACTGACCACAAGGCATTGGAGGCAATCTACAGTCCCACATCAAAACCATGTGCACGTGTTGAAAGGTGGGTTCTGAGACTTCAACCATATGACTTTAGAGTGGTTCATATTCCAGGAAAAGACAATATTGCAGATCCCCTATCACAGCTGCTGGGAAAGAGTGCCACAGAACAGTTTCATGAATATGGAGCAGAGGAATACGTGAGGCTGGTTGCTGCAAGCGCCACTCCCAGAGCACTGACTACAAGAGAAGTCGAGGAGGCTTCAGCAGCTGTTGATGAACTGAGAGAGGTGAGAAAAGCTGTACAGGGTGGCTGTTTTGACAGGTGCCAGTCATATGCACCAATAGCATATGAGTTGGGTGTGATTGGACAATTAGTGTTGAGAGGGACACGCATCGTTTTACCACACACACTGAGAGCCAGGGCTCTATCACTGGCCCATGAGGGACATTTGGGCATAGTGGGCACAAAGCAACACCTCAGGAGTAAAGTGTGGTGGCCAGGAATGGATCGGGCTGCAGAGAGACATGTGAAGTCCTGTCATGGATGCCAAGTAGTCTCTCGGCCTGATGTGCCTGAACCACTGCGCCCGACAGCGTTACCAGATGGGCCATGGCAAGACGTTGCCACCGACCTACTGGGCCCATTGCCCACAGGACATTCAATACTGGTAGTGGTAGATTATTATAGCAGATATTATGAATATGAGATCTTGCAATCAACTACCACAGACAAGGTGATAGACAGTCTGGAGAACATTTTCAGTCATCATGGTCTCCCAATCACCATCAGATCTGATTGTGGTTCACAGTTCATATCTTCACAGTTCCAGACATACTGTGAGGACAATGGAATACAGCATGTGAAAACAACACCCAAATGGGCCCAAGCCAACGGGGAAGTGGAGAGACAAAACGCCTCACTTGCACAATCTGAGGGACTGGACTGGAAAAGAGAACTCTGGAAATACGTCACAGTCTACCGATCTATTGACCATTGAACTACGGGGAAAAGCCCGGCAGAGCTACTCTTCAGGAAAATACGAGGAAAGCTCCCTGACATAACACCACAAAGGGATCTAGAGACATAGACGCTGAAAGGAAAGGAAAATCAAAGATCTACGCCAACAACAAGAAAAAAGCAAAACACTCGGATGTGACGGTTGGAGACCAGGTTCTACTGAAACAAGATAAAGTGGACAAATTCTCCACTACAAAAAAAAAAGTACAAAAGTACTACACTGAGGACATTGCTCCACAAACATCTGACAAAACACAAATGACATGGACTAAGAAGGAGGGGCAGGGAAACAAACAGGCTGCTGAGTCTGAAGCAGAGTCTCTAAGTCAAACTCACAGTAGGTGCGTTTCCATTACCCCTTGAAATGCGCAAAACCTAAATATCGAAATGAGAGACTGGTAATGGAAACACCTACATTTCGAAAAAACTCTAAAATATCACAAAAAAGTTTTTGCGCTCTCATGAGGTGGTTTTTGAGACATATCGATACAATCGTGTCTAGTGCTGAACTATGACCAAGCGCGCTGTCCGCTGCCTCGGTGCTGAAATGAATGACAGCGTGTCACTGAGAGAGAGAGAGAGAGAGAGATCGCGGCGGATGCATTTTTATCCAGGATGCGTTGCGAGCGGCTCTGACTCTTTCTTTTCTTTCTTCCCACCAGCTTTCCTGTTTGTGTACACATTTGTCTTTCAGTTTATGACTCCTGCCCTCCCTGCAGATTGACAGCTGATTTGAGAACCTAATGCATATGATTTACTATTGCACATTTCCTTTTGCTGCTATAATAAATATTTGCATAGGAGTGATTGTGATACAAATAGGATGGAAACTGGTAACAAACGTGCATTAAAATGACAGAAAGAAGTGGCAGGCAGGTTAGTGAAGTTTTGCTCGGTGCAGCGGGAGAGCGGCATGAGTAGAGCAGCAGATATTCTTCTTTCCAGTTATGTTGATCTGTGTGTAATTGTTAATTATATGCTGCCTATGATAGGCGCGTGCAGTGAAATACACAGACTAAGTAGCGACTTTGTTTATTGCTTCCCTGGACAAACCAGTAGCGCGAGCCTATAGGTCCGCCTGCAGCAGGACGACGTTGTGCCACTTCTCCTTATATCCTTATTATAAGGGGAATTGTTACAAACTGACATCGGAGTGTGTGATTGTAAATGGCGAGACTTTGTGTTTGTTTATTTATTAAGCTTCCACTGACTGTATCACATCTGTACGCATGTCTTAAAATATAAAAAGCCTTGTCGGAATGGCGGGACGAACCTGTCGGAATGGCAGGACGTTTTTATGTCGGATTGGTGGTATGGAGGAATGGTGACATGTCTGAATAGTGGGATGTCGGAGTGGCAGTATGTCGAAGTGGCAGCATGTCGGAATGCCAGCATGTAACCGGCTCGCATCCCTCCCACTCCCTCCTGTGCTGAAATGTCTCCACATAAACCAGTATCTGTGTGTGGACACAACCACCTATAGCTACTACTGTCAGCACCTCATTACCGCTGGTGTTTAAAGGGCTCCGTTCTTTCTGCGGGGGGCAATCGCCATTCCGACATGCTGCCACTCCGACATTAGGCCCTTGTCGGAATGGCAACACTTAACCCTTTAATTAAACGTCCCATCATTCCGACAATTTTCGTCTCCTAAGGTCGGAATGGCGGTATTTTTTTCTTTTTTAAACGTGTTGCCATTCCGACAAATCTTTTAACCCCCCCCCCACCCCCCCACCCCCCAGACAAGTGTCTGTGAGCTGTCACAGCAGCTGAGTGGAGCTCATGCGTCTTTACGCACATAGCAGAGTAGCCTACATACAGTATTGACTCTCATCTTCAGTATTTTGACGGCGCCACAGTCCACAGATGTAGCCTACAGATGTGATATATAGTCAACAACAGTAGTTTACAGCTAAACATTCACACATGGAGGTGCGCGCTATGGCACAGATCTCAGGGGGGACACTCAGGCCACGCGGATCTAAACGCCCCCCTCCCGCTGTCCATTAAGTCTGAGTCCCCGCTGAGGGAATGAATGTATGTGGAGTGTGTGTGTGTGTGAATGCGCGTGCACGAGCGCACAGTCTGTCTGTGCAGGCGTGTGTGTGTGTATGGGGGTGCGCGGTCGCAGAGTCAATGTTCATGCAGGTGTGTGTGTGTGTGTGCGTATTGGCGCGTGGTGAGGGCGAGTGTGAGAGAGAGCTTGTGAGGAGAGGAGAAGAGCGCACCGGACCAGAGAGGTGCGTTGTGCGTAACAGCGCTGTATCGCTTCACATCCGTACACATCTCTTAAAACATGAAACACACACACGTTATGGAAACGCCTTGTCGGAATGGCGGGACGAAACTGTCGGAATGGCAGGATGTTTTTATGTCGGAATAGTGGGATGTCGTAATGGTGACATGTCTGAATAGTAGAATGTCTGAATGGCGGTATGTCGGAGCGGCGGTATGTCGGAATGGCAGCATGTAACCCTTTCTGCAGTCAGGTAGCGCACATCCACTCTGGACCAGTCCCAGCCTGGTCAGATGTGTACACGAACTGATGAAGCCTCTTGGATGAGAGGTGAAATGTCTTCCCCAAGTCCAGTTGCTTAAAACTCCTTTGAGATACTATGACCTGGACAAATGAGAATATGCACAGGCTTACTGGTAGAACTGTCAACTTGTGATGTATGTTAGCATGTTTGCTACGTTCACTACGCAAATTTGCATATAGTGGTAACCCATTTCCATAGGGAAAGATTTTCAGCCACTTCCCTCAACGAGGGGAATATGGTTGAGGGCACTCCAAACCAAGTGGAAGTTTTAAGGGGGAGAAATGGGATGGGGCATAAGTCACAGCAGAGGATGATTTGATCCTATTAACCTCTGTTATCAATAAAAGTTTGACCTATGGCCCGTGTGCTTTCATTACAGGGGGAACCAGGTCCTTCTGGTTCAGCTGGTCCTCAGGGGACACAGGGAAAGACTGGTGATACTGGGCAGACTGGTCCAGGAGGAGAACCTGGACCTACAGGACCTGGAGGACCACAGGGGGAGAAGGTCAGTAGAGATGTTGATCACCAACTGCTGTGTTCTCTTCATCTCTGTGTTGTGATCAGTATCTTGTTTGTTTTCTAGGGCTCTCCTGGTTCCTCTGGGGTCAAAGGAGACAAGGTGACTCTCTAAGGCAACACATATATTCTGTCTACCTGATCAGTTGTTATTTGATACTGTATGTATGATTTCTGTTGCCAGGGTGAAGATGGTGTTGGTGTCCCTGGTAAAGACGGACAGAGAGGAGAACCAGGTCCCAAAGTAAGACAGTGGTTCTACCGCTGTATCAGTGAAGATGTGATGTAACATGGACCTGTCTCTGGAGGAAACTAACACTGTCATGTTTGTGTTTCTTCTTGTGTCTGTCCGTCTTTATCATGTAGTAACTCTGTTACAAAGTCACTAAGTGACTTTTTGGGGGAAGTAACTAGTAGCCTAACTATAACTAATAAATGCTCCTAAGTGGGCGTGGTCACCCGTCCCCTACCTCCTGTTGTGAACGTGAGAATTCATAAAACTTGTCGGTAGAGGAAAGTGAGCTATTTATATTTTTGTATGATAACATTAAATATTTACACAGCTAACAGTCATATTTAACGTTAAGAAAATAAGTTAGCACGGATGTTGGCGAATGTCAGTTGATGTTACCATGGAGATCTGTGTCAGATCTGTTGAGAGTGTGTTGTTGAGATAGAGATAGGGCTGGAACAAAGTTCATATTCTCCTGATTTGTCTGAAATGTGTCCAGTCCATTTTTGCAGGGCCAGCCCGTGGTATAAGCAGTATAGGCAAATGCTAAGGGCGCCGTCCATCCAGGGGGCGCCAGCGCCACAAATGGGAAAGAAAAAACAGTGTAACTTTAACTATTTTTTAAAACTAGTTGGTACTATTATTTATTAATAAGAAATAATAATCTCATGTTAATTTAAATGCAAAGCAAAACCTATTAAAAAGTAATAATATAATATGTTACAACATTACTAAGTGAAGCGTTTCGAACCCGCAGAATCGTTGACAGATAACATTTATACTCGAAAAGCAATTTCACAAAATTTCGTTTTAACTTGTTTTCCACACTTATCTATTAGCCTTTATTTATACAATATATTCCACTGCTTTTGTGAAGTCAAGACTTTCGTATTTCAAGCTCCAAAACAGGTTGTTCTCATGACTGTAGAGAGACTAATTTTTAATTTCTAATTTTACTGATTGTTGTGCAAGTTTTGTATCTCAGGATCAGATGGGACATACAGATACACTGCTATGTTATCCTTATTGATAATCATTATTGATCATTGTTGGGAGGGGGGCACCTGGGAGTAATCTCGCCTAGGGCACCAAAATGACTAGAGCCGGGCCTGATTTTTGTGTCAAAATGTTCAGAAGAGATGTGTCTTGTGAAAAATGACTCCAATATTTACTTCTGTGACTATGAAGTGAAAGAATCAATCATAATCTGAGCTCACGTTCACTTCTTCCGGAGTCTTATCCACCTTATTTTCGAACGTGGAAGTAAGGTGAATACGAACTTCCGGAATTTTGTACGGCACCTCCGGTCAGCCGCATTCCCTTACCGGAGGAGGAGGCGAAGGAGGCTAAACATAGCCAGGCTTTGTGTTCATAATACAGCTGAACAAAACCTAAAGCCCCGGTCCGAGTTAACACTGTACTACGAAGCTGGTTTGTTAATTTTCATGCTCTGAAGCAACGTGTTGCAAGAGAGGATGCTGCTTAAAAAAATCCTGACAGCTCTACATTGCGCTACTTTTAAATATGAAGCTCAAATAAATAGAGCAACAACAATTGTCATTGTTAAATTGTGTTTTATTGTTTTCATAGTCCTGATCGCAATTATGGAATGCGATTAATAATATTATCGCATCAAGAGTGCTGGACCGGAAGTGTCGCACAAAAGGCTGCAGCCTCCATGATTCCGTGAAAAATAAGGTGGATAGACTCAAGACCTGCTGGTCTCCTAAAGGGTGCGGAGTCATGGAGAAACCCATGTGACACAGATACAGGAAACTGACTCATCATGGAGCGTCTCAGTTTTTAAACTGTCTTCGACAATAAAGATTTGGAGCTTCGCCTGTTGTTTGTGTGTTTGTTTATAAAGACGACAGTGACACAAAAATGGAGGAGGATGGCAATGGGAGGTGTTTTGTTGCAGTAGCTATTTGTGAAACAGCCAAAGGAGGAATGGTCAGTGACCACTTACATGTGTCAAACTGATTGTACTTTGTTGTAGTTTTATCTTGTTGTGTCATGTTGTCTGGTTTGTGTTGCAGGGTGTCAGAGGGCGCAGAGGAGTGCAGGGGGAGAGAGGAGAGAAGGGTCCAGGTGGACCTCCAGGGACACAGGTAAATGAGTTTGTTCCTGTTTGGACAGGTGTGATAGTTTTAGAGCTGCTACTTGTGGTCTGAATATTTCTGTTATCTGTTAAATGTTTGTCTGAGGAACTGATGAATTGTTTGGTGACGGAAATGTCTGAACATAATCACATGGATTTCTTGTCTCAAGAAGGTGTCTTGTTTCATTCAACAGCAAAACACAAATTTACTAAATTTCTCTATTAAAAAACTCTGAGCACATTGATATGTGGCATGTTCCCTCTCTAAAGGCTCTAAATGGAACTTTTGTCACAGTCCACTCGAACTTAAGTTCTAGTGTCGTGACATTTCTGTTATTCGGAATTTGCTCAAAAGTGAAAAGTAAAATGTTTTAAGTTTTAGTTTTTAAAAATGTAAACTAATGGCTAGGCTAACCTTCTTCCTAGGGGTGTCAACAATAATCGATTCGGTGATGCATTGCAATGTGGGACATGCGCGATTCAGCATCCATGCGGCAACGTGCCATAATCGATTATGTCCCTGTTTATTTTCTGGCCTCAAATAAAGTTATGAAGTTTCAATTACCTCCGGGGGCCTTTCCGGAGCAACGACATGCGCAGCCTGTACATGCTAAGCGGCAGCAGCACCAGCAGTAGCAGTGATGCTGCTGGCTTTCTTTTTCTTTTCTTTTTTCTGGGGCACAGCACCCACTGCTAAAGGTTGAAACAGCGCTTTTGACAAAAAAAAAGAGAGAGAGAGGGACTTGCTGTGCCATGTAAACAAACAACAACAAAAAAGTGTCACTACTTCCTGTATCTGGCCCTTCAAAATAAAAGCTCCATAGACTTTCAGTCACATTGATTTTGAGTTTTTGACAAGACAGGGCACCAAAGGTTTGTTTGTTTTTTCCTGCAACCAATCGACTAATGATTTTTTGGTCGATATTTGGGTGCAGCCCTAGAATTGATTTATGTTTTCTTTTTCAGGTTTGAAAATGCCAAATCCAATACCCTGTATCATTCAATTTTATTTTATTTAATGACATTTATGTCAAAGATACAAGAGAGTGATAGGCTAATACTAACATAGCAGCCGATAAAATCTGGTGTTCAATATCTCATGATTGATGAAAAATTTGCCGTGTTGTGTGCAGTAGAATTTTGATGCATTGCAATGCATCACAATGCATCGGAGAATCGAATCAAATCGAATCCTGCTGAATCGTAATCAAATTGAATCATGAGGGCAGTGCCAATGCACACCCCTACTTCTTACTATTTTTAAAATATATATTTTTTTGCCTTTACTTGATAGCACAGTGAGATAGACAGGAAAAGGGGAAGCAGAGAGAGGGGGAATGACATGCAGGAATCATCTGGCCGACATGGGATTCGAACCAGGGACACCTGCGTTGAGGACTGCAGCCTCTACATAAGGTGGCCACTCTAACCACTGCGCCACACACTGCATCTTACTCTTTTTAACAAGTTTTGTCCCTTTAAAGCTAGTCTACTGTCAGCCATTTTTCAGTCAGTGTAATTAAAGTCTGTTGCAGAGTGAATGTAGATCACTGCTGCGTTAGAGGGCTATGCCCCAGAACCTTTGTCAGTGGACTCGTGTTACCCCGTCCCGGTAAAATAGGCACACCTGTTGTGTTGCATCCACAATGTTCTGCCTACTGGTTAATGTGTGTATGTAGCTGCAAATGTGAGTAAATGAGCAAACACGATATCTGACATCTGCGTGTATTAGCTATTGATATGAAAGTCAACCATTCGGGTTAGTAGAAGTCCATAGACTTTCTGTCAACTGTTATTAATCCCAATCTCACAGTGATTCCAAGCACTGCAGAAAAGGCAATTATTGTGTGTTGATGTTTTGGCTTTTAGGTGAATGCAGATGTTTACAGCTGTACTGTACTGTCACTCACAAGGTGACACTGTGCTGGTAGGAGGACCAGACAGTGAATTTAACAGAAATTTATTTCAAACTCAAACAAACAAACAAGATTTTTGAAATGACTTAGGCGTTCACTCTGACAGTTTAATTGAAGTGTTTGGGCATCGGTGGACAGATTAGATAAATCGCATATTTGGCGGCTTGAACGTGCTCGAAAATGCATGATTTTTGGTACGCACATAGGGGCTGGCGAAAATGTACGTATTTTAAAATCCTACAATGTGGGTGGGGCAAAATGGCTCAACAGCACCCACTAGAAACTAAAATTCAGCCCCTCATATGAGTTTCACCAAGACGTATGACATTTAGTAGGCTCATAGAACATATTAAGATGTACCAAAAAGCCTCAAGGACCCATGCCCTAAACCTAACAGGATATTGCGCCTTTTTTGCGATTTCCACATCTCGTATTTGAAAGAACTTGTGCTAGGGATTTCACCCAATCCACTTAATCGACAAATTTTTTGGACGGTTTAAATTAATATTTTGTTTCTATGCAAACAATAAATACAGGGCCTATGGGAAAGAGACATTAAACATTTAACATTTCAGGGTGGTTTTAGCTCAGTTGGTAGAGCACCCAGTGCCGGCCCATGTGTTGAGGTTATAGTCCTCACTGCAAGCGACCCCAGTTCAAATCCTGCATCAAGCAGTCCTATCCTGCGTGTCATCCCCCCCTCTCTGCCTCCCATTTCCTGTCTCTCTCTCACGACTCTCCTATACATTAAAGGCAAAAAAGCCCCCAGAAATACTTCTGTCTGACTTTGACCAGAGTATAACTGTGCCTACATTGCAGGGGGATCCAGGTTTTCCTGGTTCAGCTGGTACTCAAGGACCACAGGGGAAGACTGGTGATACTGGGCAGACTGGTCTGAGTGGAAAACCTGGACCTGCAGGACCTACAGGACCTGGAGGACCACAGGGGGAGAAGGTCAGTAGAGATGTTGATCACCAGCTGCTGTGTTCTCTTCATCTCTGTGTTGTGATCAGTATCTTGTTTGTTTTCTAGGGCCCTCCTGGTTCCTCTGGGGTCAAAGGAGACAAGGTGACTCTCTAAGCCAACACATATATTCTGTCTACCTGATCAGTTTTGATACTATATGTATGATTTCTGTTGCCAGGGTGAAGATGGTGTTGGTGTCCCTGGTGACCAAGGACAGAAAGGAGAACCAGGTCACAAAGTAAGACAGTGGTTCCACAGCTGTATCAGTGAAGATGTGATGTAACATGCGTCTCTGGAGGAAACTAACACTGTCATGTTTGTGTGTCTTGTTGTGTCTGTCATGTTACAGGGAGAGCAGGGTCCTGCTGGTTTGAATGGAGAGAAAGGTCCAACAGTAAATATAACTGTTTATCCATCGCCCAGGAACAGAAAAAACATCAAATGAAGCTTTGAAGCAGAGTTTAAGGATCTCTCTCAGACTCTTTCTAATGTCTCATAGAGCAGGAGACAGACTGGATAAATATTTAACTCTTGTAGATTTCCAGTCTGATCCACTTGCAGGAACTGTTTCATCTGTTAAACAGCACACACATTGTGTACCTGTGTGTGACATGAAAAATTATCTCTTCAAATGACCAGACAGGCCACTGACCACAGTATAACTGCACCTGCATTTCAGGGAGATCCAGGTCTTCCTGGTTCAGATGGTCCTACAGGGCTACAGGGGAAGACTGGTGATACTGGGAGGCCTGGTCCAAAAGGACAACCTGGACCTCCAGGACCTGGAGGACTATTGGGGGAGAGGGTCAGTGCAGTTGCTGATCCCTCACTGCTGTGTTCTCTTCATCTGTGTGATGTAAATTTGAACTATGGAATTTCATTTTCAGGGTCTCCAAGGCTCTGCGGGTCCTGCAGGAAAGAATGGTCCTCCTGGTCCTTCTGGTCCTCCTGGTCCTCCTGGTCCTTCTGGTTCTCCTGGTCCTCCTGGTCCTTCTGGTTCTCCTGGACAAGCAGTGAGTTTAAGTCATGGTTTAATTCCACTGTGAGGAGTAAAGGTATGCTCAACCAGGATATAAGTTCTTTAGCCTCAATATTTGATCCTGATGTAGGCTACTTATGAATAGTTGTTCAATACCATGTCAATACTATCTCTCCTTCCTTCATCCACATGTATGGGAACTGACCCCACTGGGGAAGCTGTTGTGCCACCTACACACTGGTGGCAGATTCTCAGCACAGGGAGGTTCAAGCAGCAGAGATCTATACTCTCTTAGAAGGAGAGCCATTAGGGAGGTTACGTAGGACAATCAGCATGCTGGGTTTTATTCACGTTACTCCCTCATTCCCACAAAAGATGGGAGGCCCAGATGGGGCTGAACATGTTTTTGAGGCCCCTACTTTGCAAGATGTTGCCTGTGCCAATGGTTTGACAGACTATTCTCCAAGGTGACTGGTTTGCTACCGTCAACATTTTTATCGGTGCTTAGAGGGTTGCTCCCTCTTCCAGGAGGTCGGGTGGCCCTCCATGACATTTGGAGATGGTTCTGTCAGCCTTGTAGCATGGGCTGGTCAAGCTTCAGGAAAGAGTTGAGCTGAAATAATTGTGTCGGCAAGAAGGGTGGGTGAGCTCCAGGCCCCTGCAAGGCATAAGGAATGCTGCCACTTCTTGCCTGGGGATGCTGGGGTGATGCTATGCCCAAATCCTGCGCTCCAGCTTAAGGTCTGGTCTGAGCCCCGCCAGTCAGATTCTTGCTCTTTCTGGACTCTTTCCACCCTCCTCAAAGTGGTGGAGTTAGGTTGAGTGGGGGGGTCACTGTTGAGCCTTAATGCTGTATTTTCAGCTGACTTGTGCCTTCAGGACTACAGGCTAGCTCTTTGTCTGCTACAGGATTTACACTCATGGGTGACCAATCTTGAAGGCTAGGCATATAAAGAGGCAGGTAAGCCTACCCTGGCAGGGGTGTGTGCACATTGCTCACGGGGCCACACTACCTCCTGGGCCCACAGGTGCAGTATGGTCTGTTTGGTTTCCTCGTGGTGCCCCGATAGAGTCCCCATACATATGGAATAAGATAGAGAGATGATAGAGAATGGATGGTTAAATGGTAACCTAGGTTCTCTTTGTCTCACCAGCTACTAGCCATTCTGAAATGTGGTCCAAACAAGGTTAACTGTCGTGGCCACACAGGTATGTAGCGCTTATATAGCCGCAGGTTGCCAATCAGTGTGTGGGCTAAACAGGTGTCTTAAAAAGTAATCCACAGCAGCTGCCCCAGTGGGGTCAGTCCCCATACATCTGGAATATGTAGGATGGAAAGACAGTCTTTCCACTCACCATGTAACCATCCATTGCTGTTTTCAGGGAGTTTTCTGGGGTTTAATCAGTACTTGTGCTAATGTTAATGTACTGTTAAACAAGGTTCTTAAGGTGAGACACGGCAGGCAAAAACATTGTTTTTTCATGCACTTATCAATTTTGAGATTTTGGGCTATTTTGCTTCTATAACATGTCTTCTGTCCGACTAACACAAAGAAATGGTCTAAAATACACATTATGGGTGTGTATTTTACTTCTCTTTGACTGGTGTCGCCTGTAAATTCCTCCTAAATTCACCAGAACTGAGCGTTCTATCGCAGCCACGGAGCCGCGTCTGTTCAGACTCCTGTCATAGCCTATCATGTATCGCTGTGAAGCTCTCTCTCTCCTGCACTAATGTGTCGGCTCCAAAAATGGTCATTTCCTTTGTACCAGCAACAAATCGTAAAATTACGAGGGAGAGTATCATTGGCTGATGTCGTTTTCTGACAGCGTGATTCGTTTAGAAGCATCACGTGACGGCGCTCTGAACAGCACGGAGGGACTTTTAAAAATGGAGAAAGGAAATCGATTCAAATCCTCACATAAAATAAAAACAGCGATTCTCACTTGCTAGACAACAAAAGACACAGCACAGAAACTCACCAAGCGATAAGATCCCTTTACAAAGTGCGTCATCGCAGAAGCTGTCTCCCGTGTTTGGATGCCGCCGTCAGAGACCGGCACGATACACAGCTGTGTTTTTTTTTTTTTTACACACATCAGACGTCGGAATGAACTGATTGGAGATTGATATGTCCAAATTGCACTGGTGCAGGGTTTAAAATGAGCATCGATCCTCAGAATCACGTGTTGTGCAGTAGTTTACTCCTCAGTGACAGAGGTGAAACGGATGTGACACTCTGATTCTGACATGGGCCAGAGATGATTAGAGAAATTAGAGAAACTGAAAACATTATATTGGTTGTCATTACAGATGAGCCCAACTACACCTACAGTGTTTTTCTTATTTGTTTGTTCTTTCATTTTCTTTTCTCTGACCTCCCGGCCCACACCTGGAACCCACAGAGACCAGACAGCCTGTTTCCAGTAACAATGAGCTGTATGCACAGCTCCACAGGAAGCTCTTTTATTTACTGAACAACTGATTAATCTAAGTTTGTCTTAGTAGTCACAATGGTCAGAAACACCTGGATTAATCAGTTTGTCCAATAATATAAGACAGGAATAAAGGAGCTGTCTTAAGTTCAGGAAGTAGAGCTGTGCATAGAGCCAATTTGTGGAATTTTTGCAATAGAATCTTCAGAGGCCGTTTTCTCAAAATGAGCTTTTTCTTATACTCTGGACCCAAAATCTCCAGTTCAGCAGCACTTACAGACACCAAACTTTCCAGTTGTATACCTGCCTATATTCTGAAGATTTTTACAGAGGGGTTTGTTGATATATCATTCACAGCCTGATTTATACAACAATTTATACCTAAAAACAGGGCGAAATTTGATTTTTTAGGGCTGGTGACAGTATTTTCTCATTTACAGAGTGATAAAAAGAGATATCCAAAATCCCCTCAGTAAAAAGTTTTGACTTTAATATGTCAACAAAAAAACAAGAATTTTGAAAGTGGTTTTATCCAATCTTCAGATTTTGGGTCTGGAAATGTACACAAATTCACGCATATTTAATTAGATAATGTCTCATTTCCATATTTAGGCCCGAGCGGCGAGTAGCACTCGCCCGGCAAAGGTCTCTTGAAATCGCGCTGTTTCTTCTTATTATTATTCTTGCCCGGCTTCATGCCCCAATTTCGCCCCTTTCCCAAACTGGAAAAGTTGTCCAAATTAACTCGTCCAAAATGATTCACCCGACCGGCTTCAAATTTGATAGATGACATCTTCAGACCTAGCTGGGTAAAGATTGTGCTCCGTAGGTCGATACGTCAAAGGGCGTGGCTTCCAGTGGGCGCCAAACTTAGGCTCGATCGCCACCCACATTCGGTTGGCTGTCACGCCAACGTACTTTATCCTATCAACTTCAAACTTGCAGGAAATTATGGCGGTGAGTCCCTGATTCGCCCGATATATCAATATCCCACTTTACTCAAAGCGCTCCCTGGTGGTAACAGGAAGTGACCATTTTTTACATTAAAATCTTTAACTCCTCCCACAAATTTTGCCCGAACGACTTCAAATTGGCTACAGATCATCGAGATGCCATGTTGATCCAACGTTGTGCTCCATAGGTCTCTACGTCAAAGGGCGTGGCTTCTGCGGCCTTGCCAATTTTTGGCGACTTCACGTTTGCTCACCATTTCAACTTCTAACACCTCTAACGCCCACATACTTCATCCTATCAGCTTCAAACTTGATGGACATGATGATGGCTCCACCCCATAGACTGTAAAAAGAATGGACGTAGCATCCGTGACGTCACCCATTGGTTTTGTGCAGTCGTTTTTGTGCCTCAAATATGGCGGTTTGAACAGCGCCATGTTGGATTGGCCGGCCGAGAACCCGCCCACTGGCCTCGAAGCAGCCTGTCTCTGGGCCGCTCGGGACCTGTAGCTGAATGTTTCTGCGCCCTGATTGGCCAGAATCTAATCCTAATAACAGTAAAACGGTGGCGTTAAAAAAAAATTCACCCCCCTCAGAGTGTGTACGGGGGTAGAAACTATCAATTGAGACCAAAAAAATAAGATGTACCAGGCTGTAAATATGTTTTTTTAAGCTGTAAAGTCGGCTATTTTAACATGGGGGTCTATGGAGAGTTGCTCCCTTCTGGAGCCAGCCCTCACAGGAATCGGCGGGGATTGCAGTTTTTTGAACGCGGAAGTGAGCTTCACTTCTCAGACCGACAACTGCCTCCTTGTTCCACCCTGAACGTTCTGATGTATGCCACGCCCACTTTACTCAATGCGCCCCCCGGTGGTAACAGGAAGTGACCTGATTTACACTTACATTGTCCGATCGAATTGAAATTTTTCCTGTTTGATGAGGCTCCACCCCTGGACACACCTGTCCACATCTGGGTTCACACAAATGCGCCCCCTGGTGGTAACAGGAAGTGACCTGTTTTATATTTACATTGTCCGATTCACTTCAAAATTCTGGTATTTGATCCCGGTCAGCCCCTGAACGCCCCCCCTATCTGGCTTCGTAGCGCCACCTAGTGGACGAACCACATATTGCGTTTTTCCGCTCATGCAGCGCTTTTTCGCACTTCTCACTTCGCGCCACGGCCCCCGCGCGCCTCAGGGCCCCGCGGTTGCATTGGCCGAGCGAGGGCTGACAACGCCGCTTGCGGCTTTAATTAAACATAACATTTAAGAAAACATGTTATACAAAAAATAATTGTCTCAATGTAAGTAATAAACATAGAAAGTTTCATAGCAATAGCTGTTAGTTAATTTTTTTTACCCTATTCACCTGTAGTGTCTCGCCTTAAACAGGTATTGTGTCAGAAGGAAGAATATGAAGATATATAATTTATGGTTTTATATGATCAGTATCTTGTTTTCTAGGGCTCTCCTGGTTCTACTGGGGTCAAAGGAGACAAGGTGACTCTCTAAGCCTACCTCCTTTGTCCACCTGCTCAAATGTTAATGGATGTTTTTGAAGTTTAGATTGGTGATATATATGCTCTTTTTGTTGCTAGGGGGGACTTGGTGTCCCTGGTTCCCGAGGAGAGACAGGAGAGCCAGGTCTCAAAGTAAGACACTGGTTCCACAGCTGTATCAGGAGACAGACTCTGTTCTTTACATTAAAACACTGTCCAGGCCATGACCACTGCGGTTAGAGGCTTTGTGTTGTCATGGTGTCACAGCATCTGTTTTAATTTTTTTTTTTTTTTTTTTTTTTTTTAAAGTATTTTTTTTGGCGTTTTATGCCTTTATTTGATAGATCAGTAGAGATAGACAGGAAAGGGGGAGGCAGAGAGAGGGGAATGACATGCAGGAAAGGTCTGCCCGATGCGGGACGCGAACCGGGGACGCCTGCGTCTGCATATACATGGGGCGGCTGCCTTAACCACTGCGCCACGCACCGCCCCATCTGTTTTAATTTTAATCAACACAGTATTTCAGTAAGGATTTGAGGAAGTTTTTCAAATTTTGTACAAATATTCATTCATCTGGTTCAAATTTGCAGGTTAAAGGTGACCTCACAAAACACATTCTACCTATTTAATGGAACATCTCAGGGAATACACTGGTTACCACTATAGTTTTGGCAAATGTGTTCATTTGGACTCAAAGGTTAACTGATTAGATTATGACAGAGGTCAAAGGTCACTGTGACTCAATGAAACATGTTTCTTTTCTGTGCCTCAAGAATTTATACTCCAGAGAGGTGCAACTGGAGTGGTTGGTGGAAGGACACAACTGCAAGCCTGTAGATCTAGATAATCTGCCTTGTGCAACAGCTTGAAAAGTGTCAGACAGGTTACTGACAGCAGTCTGTGCCTATATTTCAGGGGGATCCAGGCCCTGCTGGTCCAGCTGGACCTTCGGGGACACAGGGAAAGACTGGTGGTGCTGGGCTGACTGGTTCAAGAGGAGAACCTGGACCTACAGGACCTGGAGGACCACAGGGGGAAAAGGTCAGAGGAGCTGCTGATCACCAAATGCTGTGTTCTCTTCATCGCTGTGTTATGATCAGTATCTTGTTTGTTTTCTAGGGCTCTCCTGGTTCCTCTGGGGTCAAAGGAGACAAGGTGACTCTCTAAGCCGACACATATATTCTGTCTACCTGATCAGTTTTGATACTATATGTATGATTTCTGTTGCCAGGGTGAAGATGGTGTTGGTATCCCTGGTGACCAAGGACAGAAAGGAGAACCAGGTCACAAAGTAAGACAGTGGTTCCACAGCTGTATCAGTGAAGATGTGATGTAACATGTGTCTCTGGAGGAAACTAACACTGTCATGTTTGTGTGTCTTGTTGTGTCTGTCATGTTACAGGGAGAGCAGGGTCCTGCTGGTTTGAATGGAGAGAAAGGTCCAACAGTAAATATCACTGTTTATCCATCGCCCCCAGGAACAGAAAAAACATCAAATGAAGCTTTGAAGCAGAGTTTAAGGATCTCTCTCAGACTATTTCTAATGTCTCATAGAGCAGGAGACAGACTGGATAAATATTTAACTCTTGTAGATTTCCAGTCTGATCCACTTGCAGGAACTGTTTCATCTGTTAAACAACAAACACATTGTGTACCTGTGTGTGACATGAAAAATTATCTCTTCAAATGACCAGACAGGCCACTGACCACAGTCTAACTGCACCTGCATTTCAGGGAGATCCAGGTCTTCCTGGTTCAGATGGTCCTACAGGGCTACAGGGGAAGACTGGTGATACTGGGAGGCCTGGTCCAAAAGGACAACCTGGACCTCGAGGACCTGGAGGACTATTGGGGGAGAGGGTCAGTGCAGTTGCTGATCCCTCACTGCTGTGTTCTCTTCATCTGTGTGATGTAAATTTGAACTATGGAATTTCATTTTCAGGGTCTCCAAGGCTCTGCGGGTCCTGCAGGAAAGAATGGTCCTCCTGGTCCTCCTGGTCCTCCTGGTCCTTCTGGTTCTCCTGGACAAGCAGTGAGTTTAAGTCATGGTTTAATTCCACTGTGAGGAGTAAAGGTATGCTCAACCAGGATATAAGTTCTTTAGCCTCAATATTTGATCCTGATGTAGGCTACTTATGAATAGTTGTTCAATACCATGTCAATACTATCTCTCCTTCCTTCATCCACATGTATGGGAACTGACCCCACTGGGGAAGCTGTTGTGCCACCTACACACTGGTGGCAGATTCTCAGCACAGGGAGGTTCAAGCAGCAGAGATCTACACTCTCTTAGAAAAGAGAGCCATTAGGGAGGCCTGACTCACTGTAACCCCGGATAGCGCCCCCTACCTGTAGAACAGCGTCATTACACCCAAGAGCATCCCTGTAAGAGTGACAAACAGTCCATACAGATTAGATAGATTAAATCTGTCTACAACTAACCTTAGAAACCCTCTCAATCTGGTCCCAGTCAGATCTTCCTCTTGCCTTATAACCTGCCCATCAGCTATTACCCATCCAGTCTCTAGTTCTCCTGAGTCCAGATGCCCTGAGTCCAGATGCCCTGATTCGGACACAAATATGGCGGCGCAGAAACACAGTGACGTCATGTGAATCTAATGAATAGAATCTTTAGAGGCCGTTTTCTCAAAATGAGCTTTTTCTTATACTCTGGACCCAAAATCTCCAGTTCAGCAGCACTTACAGACACCAAACTTTCCAGTTGTATTCCTGCCTATATTCTGAAGATTTTTACAGAGGGGTTTGTTGATATATCATTCACAGCCTGATTTATTCAACAATTTATACCTAAAAACAGGGCGAAATTTGATTTTTTTAGGGCTGGTGACAGTATTTTCTCATTTACACAGTGATAAAAAGAGATATCCAAAATCCCCTCTGTAAAAAGTTTTGACTTTAATATGTCAACAAAATAAAACAAGAATTTTGAAAGTGGTTTTATCCAATCTTCAGATTTTGGTTCTGGTTCTCGCCTTAAACAGAGACACCTTTGACCTCGTGAAAATAGACTTGTGTCGAATAGACTTTTTCACTCCACTGCGCTTGCATTTGCATTGCTGACACCTCCTGAAAGACAAAATATTGACAGAGGAACAAATTAGCATAGCTTACACATTCTGTACAGGGTTCAGTCCCCACCCCTAAATGAAATGTGATGGTATCTTGGATATCAATATAATATTTTTAGATCTTATGTAACTTAAATAATAATAATAACAGCACTAATAACAATAATCATAATAATAAAAATAATAAGGGTTGGGCTGGACTGAGCTGACAAGACACACACATTAACACATTAATATCCTTTCTATCCTAGTCTTTGTCAATATGAGACAAAGACTATTGTATCAAAGTGTAGATTAGTTAGTCTTTAGTGTCTCCCTTGGGATAAATTCGTCCTGGACAAACCAGAGACTCTAGGCGCCATGAACACATATAGCTATACAAAGCAATACATATAAGACCACAACAAATAACACATCATCATATCCCCCAGCTCCTTGCACGCCCCCCCACAATGTCCTGAAATCACCTATACTCACAAAAAACCCCAATAATAATTAAAGCCGCAAGCGGCGTTGTCGGCCCTCGCTCGACCCATGCAACCGCGGGGCCCTGAGGTGCGCGGGGGCTGTGGTGCAAAGCGAGAAGGGCGAAAAAGCGCTGCGGGAGCAGAAAAACGCAGCGTGTGGTTTCTCCACCAGATGGCGCTACGAAGCCAGATGCGGGTAGGGGCGTTCAGGGGCTGACTGGGATCAAATGCACCTGAAGTTTGAACTCAATCGGACAATGTAAATGCAAAACAGGCCACTTCCTGTTACCACCAGGGGGCGCGTTTGTGTCAATCCAGATGTGGACAGGTGTGTCCAGGGGCGGAGCCTCATCAAACAGGTAAAATTTGAAGTTGATCGGACAATGTAAGTGTAAACCAGGTCACTTCCTGTTACCACCGGGGGGCGCATTGAGTAAAGTGGGCATGGTATACATCGGAACGTTCAGGGTGGAGCCATCATCATCTTCAGCAAGTTTGAAGCTGATAGGATGAAGTATGTGGGTGTTGTAGCTGTTTGAAGGTGAAATGGCGAGCAAACGTGAAGTCGCCAAAACTTGGCCAGGCCGCAGAAGCCACGCCCTTTGACGTAGAGACCTATGGAGCACAAGGTTGGATCAACATGGCATCTCGATGATCTGTAGCCAATTTGAAGTCGTTTGGGCGAAATTTGTGGGAGGGTTTAAAGTTTTTAATGTAAAAAATGGTCACTTCCTGTTACCACCGGGGGGGCGCTTTGAGTAAAGTGGGATATTGATACATCGGGCGAATCAGTGACTCACCGCGATAATTTCCTGCAAGTTTGAAGTTGATAGGATAAAGCATGTGGGCGTGACAGCCAACCGAATGTGGGTGGCGAGCTAGGTCTGAAGATGTCATCTATCAAATTTGAAGCCACTCGGGCGAATCGTTTTGGACAAGTTAATTTGGCGCCAAAAACGACCAATTCAAAATGGCCGACTTCCTGTAACATTTCACCATGACATTAAGAGGCTTTTTTGTATATCTGGGTATGGTACATATAGGCAGGTTAGCGCCGCCTAATGTTTCCGGCCAATTTCATTTGCCTCAACCATATAGTCAGGTAACTAGTAATGCGTTTCGGTTTGGCGGACGGACCAATCAGCGAACAGATGGGGAACTGAAGGCGAAGCCGTTGAACTCAAGCGTCAAGCTAACCTATGAGCTTAACCGGTGTATAGCCCACGTGACCACCAAGCAGCAGCGATTAGTTGAAGCAAACGTAAGCAACCGCCTCCCGGAAGCAAACGAATCCCTATGGCTCGTGTTCAGACGCTATATGAAATGTAATGAAATAAGCGGCTGATGCATCAGGCTATGGTACATACTGTATGTGCACCGAATTTTGTAGGTCTATGTCAAAGTAACCGAAAATCCCTATGGGACTTTGTAGGGAAATTTGTAGGGGGCGCTATTTCGCCATTTTGTGTCGGACATGTGCCACCACAAATCTCGAATTTCGTATCAGGCCGGACGTCCCCGAAAAAGTTCACGCGTTTTCGAAGTTGGGAAAGGGGCAAAATTGGGGCATGAAGGCGGTGGAATAATAATAAGAATAGCAAAAAAACAACACAGTTTCAATAGCCCCTCGGGCGAGTGCTACTCGCCGCTCGGGCCTAATAATAACATGATACCCATCTGACCCCTTGCTACAGGATCATTATTGCACATTCCTCCATACATACAGCAGTACACTCATTATTGCACGTCCCTCTAGGGCTGTACATACAGCAGATAAGTTATATCAGAATTTCTATTCAGTTTCAGGAGAGAACATACATGCATGGAGAACATACACTTAACGTTAGCTTCACACAGACAATGCAGCTGTAGTAGCCATTTATTTTAAGTTACACTAATGTATTTATGTTCAAGGATCCCCATTAGCTACATCACTAGTCTCCCTAGCCTACAATGATCAGAATAGGTTAGCCCATAACATTACCTACAGTAGGTACTACTTCAAAGTGGCCATTTCACTCGCGCAATACGTGATTCACGCGTTGTGTGAAATTGTAGGTAACATTGTAGCCACTAGGTGGAAGCATCGTACTGAGATGCAGCTCAAAATATTTTGGAGTAATTCCGCGTTTGACCACAACGTAGCTGCAATGGAGAGTGGCGCTGTTCTCAGGCCACAGGCTACTTCACCTGCAGCTGTGGTCGAGAGAGCTAGAGAGTGAATGGAGAGAGGGACCGCTACGCCGGTCAATCACATTAATGTTGTTGTTTATTGTTTCACAGTGGTTACAGTACATACAACAGGATTAATGGTTCTCATGGGGGGTCTTGAACCGGGTCTGGCTCCGAGTTTGAGCAAATTGTCTCACATCTATTTCCTGTAAGTTCTTGTGAATGTAACAATCCGCTCAGAGCCGACGGCCGCTTGTTTAAACAGTTTCTAAACTGCTTCGTCCGCCAGCAGCCTGGACCCGATGCGACTGGACTCACGAGCGGAGCATACACATCTGTCAGCAGCTGCTCCAAACACACAAGTTGAAGGGACACATTAGATGTTGATTTTGATAGACTACTTGAGCGACAACGGGCTGATTTCAGCCAAGAGCAGCAGGTTGTTTTAATGGAAAGACGAGCGATACAAAAAAGCTGATCACAGCCTGAAGCAACAGTTGCTGCAAATTAACAAGTGGAGGCTGCTTTTAATTTCTGACAGCTGCACATTGCGCTTTTAAAAACGAAGCTTATCAAAACAAAAAACTATAGCCAACTGTCATTTTTAAAATTTGTGTTTTATATTGTTTTCATAGAATGCGAGTGTGTTTTATTGAAAGCGAGACTTGGTGTGTGTGTATGAAAATCATGAAATCATGAAAATCAAAAACATGGACCAAAACGGCTCAGTAATATGCACAAAAATCCAAACGAAACGAAAATGAACTAAAAAAAAAAACGAAACATCATGAAGTGGTCTCAATCTGTGTTTTAGGCATGGCTCTGTGCTACTAGGAACCGTTTTTTCTGTTCAGGGCAAACAGCTGTGAAGTACTGTGAGGGGGAGGGTGGAGCAGGACTTGTCTGAGAATGAGTGAAGTATCCACAAACACCCATTGGTCAGAGATAAAGAGGATGCTAATGTATCGCAAATGTGTTCCATTGTGTCCAGCTGTCGTCACAGCAATACAAGCACACCTATTGGTCATTGATAATGTCTATTAAGATCATTACTTTCAATAGAGCCGAGTAGGTGGAATATAGTAAAATAATTTTCATTCTAGTTTTAGAGGCTGTATTTTAAAATTATAGGCTTTAAATAAAGTTACTTTACAGGCCCTAGTTTCCTAGACCAGTCGAAGTCAGGTCGTAGCGCAGCTGCGCCCCGCCAGCTAGGCGTGTCCAGGCGCGTTTTGTGAGAATCGTCGGCAGCAAAGCCCAGCACAGACCGGCGCAAACGCTGGGAGGGAGACAGGAGGAGGATAGAAAGGCGTGAAGTGGGATTAACACAGCTGATTCGCATCTTCACCAATCAAATGAGCTCCTCTCCTCACCTTTAACTGAGCCGCGGTGATGTCATTTCCTACTTTTACATGGACGGAGGAGAGGAGGAGACAGCAACGCCACAGGCCGAACCTCTCCCAGGAGGAAACAGCTGTTTTGGTCCGGAGGTCCGAGCTCAGAGTGGCTGAATAATGAGTTTAATATCCTTAAACAGGTTTGATCTGATACAATGAGAACCGCTGGCCAGTGTAAAAAACAACTAATAAACTAATAAAGAAACTTACATTTATTCAAACCCTGTGTAAAGATGAGAGATGTACACTAATCACAATTGGATTGAATCTGCGTAAAGGACGCGCTCTCTCTGTGTGTGTCTCTCTCTCTCTGTCTTTCTGTGTGTGTGTGGGTGTGTATGTGTGTGTGTCTGCTGAGTATAGGCTGACTATCTGACACCGAGGCTGTTGTGGTTGTTTGTTTTTCATTACAGCGGCCTGACGTCGCTGGTCCGTTGATAAATTAATAAGTAAATAAATAAATAGGCTATACCCGTAAAACTTAAAATAAAGGCCCGGGCTTTATTTGCTTAAATCTCTCAAATCAACTGGCGTTTATTAATAAAGTGTTCAACCTGCTTCCTTCTGGGGAAAGAGGGCGCGTGGCGACTACCCATTTCTCCGACCATACATTTCTTTATTTTTGTGTCTATTAGTCCGACCTCCGATTTCTACGACTTAAGTAGCCCTAACCCTTAACCTTACCCTAAACCTAACCTTAACGCTGTAGAATGGGTAGTCGGAGAAATGAGCTGTCGGACTTTGGGGCAGTCGGACTGATGTACAGGGACGTGCACATGATTATAGAGGGGCAGGGGCTCAAAGTCAGAAAAGGGCAGGACATTTTTTTTTGGTCCTTTACACAATATGGAAATTAATGTAAAATGTAATTTGCTAATAGGAAGCTAACTACTTAGCTGTGTGTCCTTTGTAGGTAAAAGTGATTGCCATTTCTTTTGTGTCAACAAATTATTGTCATAATGAGTTAATTCACATTATCATAGGCTTGGAAGACATTATTATTATTGTTATTATTATTATTATTATTATTATTATTATTTTGTTAACCCACCCTGCTGAAAAATCCAGTAGAATACCATTAGAAAAAACCATTAGGAACCATTAGGATCCTAACGGTCTAATGGGAATTGGAACCTCCATTAGGAACCATTAGGAAAACCATTAGGAACCATTAGGATATGAAACCATTAGGAACCATTAGGATATGAAACCATTAGGAACCATTAGGATATGAAACCATTAGAAACCATTAGGATATGAAACCATTAGAAACCATTAGGATATGAAACCATTAGAAACCATTAGGATATGAAACCATTAGAGACCTAATGGTCCCATTAGGATGTTGAACCATTAGAAACATACTGGTTCCATTAGGAGCTAAAACCATTAGAAAACCTGTCCCATTAGGATCTGAAACTATTAGAAAAACATTGAGAAACCTACTGCTGCAACAGAAATTATACAGAGTCCTAACACTGGGCACCAGAGACATGTCTATATGTGTAACTGTGTATGTATTCGGATATTTTCCCCTCCGAATTGGGAACAGGACATACGGGGCTTGACAACTCCTTGTAGTTTGTGATTTTAATTACATTTTTTCAGATAACATGAACCATCAAACCATCACGAAGCAAGTGAAATCCTTAAAACATATTGAACAAATATAAAAAGACAAACACGGGAGGTAGACAGGGACATGGGAAGTGTGGTGTAGACAGCACGGCCCATCATCCTGGAGGAAGATGAAGTCGAGGGTCTGCAGGGATAGCAGTTTACTCCAAGTGCTGAGAGTCTTGGTTTTCCCTGGAGAGGAGTAGAAAAAGAGACAAAAATATTCACTTTTTAGTCAAAGTCCGACTTTCAAGAAAAAGGAATTTCAAGAACATCTCAAGACCGGAAGGGGGAGTTTTTTTCCATCTACTTTTATCTAATTGAGTGGTGGGATTTTCAATATTTGCAATTGCTCCAGTAAAGAGCGAGGGACTCTTGTTGAATATAATTGAAGTTGCAAAACAGGGTTATGTTGTATTTTTAAGTGCCATAACAAGTATTCTATACTGCATCCCAACTATCACTTTAAGATACATTCTCACCTACCACGGTTGGTGTCCTTAGTGTCTGGGTGCATCTTCTAGTATTGGCTATGCCGGACCTTCACATTAGGACGGGTCCTCGAACGAACGAGTCATGCCTTATGAGACTTTTGAGAGAGAGAGAGGGGGGGGGGGGTTAGAAATACACATATGACTTGATGTGTCATGTGATGTGCACCACTGACTTTCTCTGTCTGGTTCTTGCAGATTCTAATTACAAGTTAACATAACTCAAAAAAGCTCTGAAAGCATCAAACACACACTCACCTTGATGCGACTGGGTCCTTGAGATTGTTGATGAACTAACTGAATTTGGTCTGGTGTCTGCGAGGTCTCACTCAACTGTTCACTCAAACCATCCACATTATCTGAAAAAAGTAAACAGAGAGAGATGAAATAGCTGCTCACTTGACAGGAGAGTAGTCAAGATAAACTCATAAATATAGGATCAGATACTAGCTTGTCCCTAACCCAAAGCATGTCTTAACTGTGCTAAATTAAATTCAGTAACATTCAGTGTTACCTCCATAATAGATCAACAGTATGAGAACCCAAAGCCCATGTCAAAAATAATGACACAGTTCAACATTAGACGATCTAACTGTTAACCTCCAGCTGGGACAGGGCACACTGGATCTGACTCTGATCAGCCGTTGTAGCGCAGATGTGTTTTAGAACAGCAAAAACAACAAAAAGAAAAAAAACTGCCAATGTTTTTAACAGTTGATGTGCGTTGGTTAATGGCCATTTAAAAAAGTGCATCTACTTCTCTCTCACACACACACACACACACAACATCCACAAAGCTGTCTCGAGCGCAGCTACTGTAACAGTAGTTAACGGCCTCTTTTTTTTTTTTTAGGCCGTTTTTACATTAGCTGAGCTGACCATGGCTAGACGTAGCACAAATTTACATACTGAGAGGTAGAAAAACTTTAGCAGGCGAGCTACATACACTGCCTCACTTTGTAACCAAGTTATATTGGTTAAAGTTTAATATTAGCAACGTTAGCGAGTGAGCTACAGGCCCGTTTGGTGTTGCCAATCATGCTAACGTTAATGCTAATGCTAACGCTAACGTTTTGTCAACGGACATGACACTTCATTTAAATTTAGGTTTAGTACCGGTACCTCTGAATCTCTGGGCTTCCTCTCCTCTTCCTCTCCGGCCACATCCACGCATCCACGCCTGTGTCACACGTCCTTTTTCATATAGTTCCTCCGTGAAAAGGACAGGGAGCCGTAGCTCCGGTTCCTTCTCCTCCAGCCGTTGACGAAGTGCGAACTGTGAAAATCTCCGGAGATCGTTGGGTTTTCAACTGCCAAATCCAACAGCCAATCACAGTGACGCTGCACGTTAAATGAACCAATCAGAAGTCGAGCTGGCTAAAGTACCCCAGCAACAGGCTAGCAACAGGCAGAGCAGCAGCACCCCCCCTCCCCCCCAACATTTACCTGCGTTTTGGTTAAGTCGCAGATAGTTAATCTTACTGCAAATTATTTTACGTGTGTTGATTTTAATTTTCATATAGTGAGTATTAAATCAAAATTACAAAATTGACTGGAACTTCACTTCATATAAATTTGCTCCAAATTTTGCAAATTGCTCTTTTATTTATTTATTTATTTATAAGGTTTCAACTAGCTCAGAAGTTACACTCTCTTGAATAAATAAAGATAGCAGTAAATCTTCAAATTAAAAGGAATCAATCATTTAAAAGACCGACATTTGAAAGAAGTTGGGAGTGCTTTTAAAGGCCGTTTCACACTGGGGATATAACGAATAGGCACGAAATTACGAAATAGTTAGCACCTCCATTAGGTTGTGTTCTTTTCCATCCTGGATGGATGAGTCATGACATCTGTGTTCCTCCATCGCAGAGACCACTGCACCCTGTAGTGATCACTAGACCACTAGTGACCATTAGATTGGTATAGAAACGCCTGTAGGAACTTCTGTTGAAACCATTAGACTCCTGTAGGAACCATTAGACTAGTGTAGGAAACCATTAGACTCCTGTAGGAACCATTAGACTCGTGTAGGAAACCATCAGACTCCTATAGGAACCATTAGACTCCTGTAGGAAACCATTAGACTCTGTAAGAACCACTAGTAGGGACCAGTAGGAGATAATAGAATCCCATTAGAAAAACAAAACAAACCATTAGGAAAACACAAGTAACCATTACAAACCATTACAAACCATCAGGAACCATTACAAACCCATAGAGAATTCCTAATGGTTTCTCTGATTTTTTTCAGCAGGGCACACAGTAGTAGCAAAGTCACAATAAACTTTATATCTAAACCTCTACTGTGAGAGAAATGTGATCCGCCGTAAACACAGTGCATATTATTTTGAAAATTAACCCGGTGTTTTATTTTGTATTTTCTACACTACTTCCTGTCTCGCACGATCTGCTCTGCTCTGTGCGGAATTGATGTGCCGTGCTCAATTGATGCGCCGTGCTCCGACGTCCGGCAAAAACAGAAGCTGACACATTGAATAATAGAATAATACAGCGTTTTTCTGAAATATTACCCATATTAAATGCTGAATAAGTGGACTGCGACTAGACCATAACTCACAGGTTCAAGTTGCTCCACTGTCACGTCTCCTCAGTTATCCATGGGGCGCAGTTGGCTCTCTCTCCTCTCACTTACTCACTCACTCGCCCTCTCTCTCTCTCTGGCGGAAGCGGCAGGCTCAAACAACCCGGTATTACAAGAAAACGTGGAGTTTTTGTACCGCTGTTTTTTTTTTTTTTTTTACTTACATCCCTGACAGGAATTTATTAATGTTGTTAAAAAAACAAAAACACACACACACACAGGCAGAGGGCACTTTTTAAGACGAGGCAAAAAAGGGCCATAGGGCCCTATGTGTGCACGTGCCTGCTGATGTATGCTCCCCGGAGAAAGAGAGGCTTCACTCCGTGGCGGCAGGTGGCGGAGGAACGATGTGTTTCTCGAGACATTACTGTAAATACGGCCAGGGCGGACCGCGTGTTGCAACAACCCAGCGGACGGCCAGTCCTCCACTCCTCTCCCTCACTTCAGCACCTGTGTTGGCTTGGTCCACCATCCTTTTTTTTTTTTAAATAATGCAACGTATAGCCCAAATACGCTTATGAGTAGCCTAATCAGAGAGCAGTAGGTTGTTAACGCTACTTTTAATAAGTCATTTACAAGGAGCGAGCCGAGCCAGGCTGACACTGTACAGACAGGTGCTGAAGTGCGGATGAGAGGAGTGGACAGACCCCCCGCGGTTAATTGGGACCGACGGCAATTTGAAGTTTTATGGTAGGCTAAATAAATAACGTGGATCATCACATCTCAACATGGTGACATGCAGTCATTCAGCCTCACAGTCCACAATCCGCAGCTGCTTTTCAGTGCCAGTTCATCCCTGCTGAGTTAAATCAGGTGGAGTTTTCATTACGCTGCCAACAGCCTTTGATCTGATGTCAGATGTGACGGGACAATCTTTACGTGTTGATTCCATTAGTTGCATTAAATAGCGGTTATTGTGGTTATTTATTGCATCTAAATGCGTCTGGAACAGTGGAAACCTGTCTGTGAGGTTTTGCTGACGTGTGTGCACTGCTCGCCAGACAACCAATCTCCCTCTCCGCCCGCTGCGCTTTGCCTTACGCCGAGATTAGACCTGCTTTGAGGTGGTCTGCTTTCAGCGCAGATTCGGCGGGACATTTTCGCACGAAACTTCCACTTCACCAAGCTGAATCTGTGACACCTCCCCCTGCTGCGCCGCCACACCCATATTGGCGCAGCACAGAGGAGGCTGGTCCATTGAGGCAGAGGAGGTTGGTCCTCCTCTATTTTTGAGAGGCAAGAGGGAAATGTATTTTTTATTTAAGAACGATTAACTGGTTGAAATAAATCATTACCAAATCTCAGTATAATTTATAAAATATTATTTATGTATTTTATCACAAAAAAGTTTGTTTTTTGGAAGAAAATCCACTTAAAACGGTTCAAAGGCGCCGCCAGCAGCTCAGGAGACAGAGCAGTCTGTGTGAGGAGCAGGGAGCAGGAAGGTAGGGGCTCTACGGAGGTGCTAAGATTTTTACTTCCCTAACTGGCCTTGGGGCGGGATCTCCTTCCATTGACTCAATGCATTTAGGATGTCTTCATCCTGACCTGTGATTGGCTAAGACACGTAAAATTACGTCATTACGGAGGAGGCTCTCCTGCGATCAGAACACAAGATTGACAGCAGGTTGGTCCAATGACAGTCCAACCCCCTTGGTTACTGTTGCTATGTGCGCCAAACTTTCACTCCCTGCCGCGCTGCTCGTGCTGCTCGTGCTGCTCGTGCTGCTCTCAGCACAAGAAATACGAGTTTTCAGGGATATTGGCATTGATTTGAAAGTAAATATCAGCAGATTTCTGGATAAACTGTTGGGAGATATCAGAGAGAAGCAGTCAGGAGATACCACTAACAGGATAAACACTAGGTAAAATGCAGGTAAAATCTGGCTATAAATCATAATTACATGTATATTATGTAAGTGTTCTTGGAGTGGTATTGTTAGGTAGGCTATACAACTAGATTTGGGCAACTTTTATCATGAGCAGTTCTGTTTTATCCAGTTTTGCTGTAAATTTTTAGTTTCACCGTGCTAAACCTAATCTATTATTCACATTTAATTTTCATAGTGCAACAGTTGGAGGGAAAATCTTTTCCTCTTGTGTAACAGCTCTGCTAAATGTCAACTCACTGCTGTTGGACAGAGAGTGACAGGTCAGTTTTTAAGTTATGTGATTATGTGAAGACATAGGCTACACATAATTTTTTAACATGAAATGTTCTCTTCTGGCCAACTGAGCAGAGACATGTGGTGAGTAGAGAAATCTAAAGCACACCGGATAAACTGTTGGATTGTGTCTGTGATGAGTTTGATGAGGGAAACCAAGAAATCCCATGAGCCTTCGTAGCGTAGCTCTGAGCAGCTCGCGGCTCTGTTCCGCCGTTCTAAAAATAGCTTGCACCGACAATTAAAGGAATGTTGAACTATCCCTTTAATAAGTATAAATGCTTAGCTCTGATAACTTATTCTGATGTCCATTTAGTGTGCAAAACAATCCATGATGTTTCTCTTTCTGAACTGACTATCAGTATCAGTACAAAGCATCTTTTCTCAATCTGACACTAATGTTATTCTCTGATACAAATAAACTTATTAAACTAAACTAAAGAACAAAGAAATACAGAAAAATACAATTGCATGCATCAACAATGCAACAATCATGTCATATTGATCATGACATGTTAATATTTAATAGAGAAGCTGGATAAAAAGAGAAATAAAGTAATAATTGTAAGGGGAAAGGGGAGGGGGGAAATATTTAGGGCCCAAGTGGTGATGAAGTCAGACGGAGGATCCTATTGAATCACAAAATCATGACCTCAACCCAACAGGAAGTCGGCCATTTTGAGATTGATCTTCACTGCTTTTCTCAAGTACTTGTGGATTTGTGCCATCATTCAATTGTTGCTCATTTAACATATACATAATATTCTAAAGAACAACAAAATGAACAGAACAGGCAAGGCAATGTTATTTGTATAGCCCGTTTTTCACAAACAGTTTCTCTCAAAGGGCTTTACATCACATCGCAACAACATCCTCTGTCCTTAGACCCTCACATCGACTGAGGAAAAACTCCATGGTAAACCCTTTTAACAGGGAAAAATCAGAGAAACCTCAGGGTGAGCAACAGAGGAGGGATCCCTCACCCAGGACGGACAGACGTGCAATAGATGTTTGGGGTTTTTTTTTGCTGTGTTTTGTTTTTAAAACAAAATAGGTGGGAGAAACCAGAGCACCTGGAGAAAACCCAATGTTGGCACTGAATCCATTCATTTAGTTTGAGAGCACCATGCTACAGGAGGAGTTGTTCAGGTGGTGGTGGGGGTGGAGGGTAGTGGGGGGTTGAGGGTAGGGAAAGAGATTTCATAGAGAGATAGTTGGTGGGATCTCTTGTGGATTTGTGTCAACATTCATTCAGTTGTTGCTGGTTTAAAGCGGATATCAGCGGTACGGCCGTTCCGGCTAATGCTGCATTCAAGGCAGGCTTTTGAAACCGTAAGTTACAGCTTCAAGTCACAATACGACTCTGTAGCGTTCCAGGTAACCCGTAGCTCGTATTTTTACCGTCCTGTTGTCTGTGAAAGTCACTATAACGGCCTCTCGTAACTTCTGACCCGTGAACTCGTACCAGATCGAACTTCACAGGAAGGAAAAACACAAAGTACGAGTTTCCTTGAACGCACCATGAGTTCGCAGCCCCCGCCCTCGTCATGCATCTATTGGTCCTCGTGCTCCGTCACCACATTCACGCGCACCCCTTGGCTGCACACACAGCCCTTCATGCCGTTCTCTCTCCTCATTGGATAACACTTGTATCCCACAAGGAAAGTTTTCTCCTGGTTCACAGCAGAGCAGAGTGACGGAGAGACTCGTGTTACGGCTGAAACACTCCATGTAAGTGATTGCTGACGGAAAATAGGACTATTTAGGACTCATATTAACAAAAACATTCCACTGATATCTGCTTTAACAAACATAGATTCATTATTTTATGTTTGTTATCAAGAACAACAAAATGAACTGATTTTTTTTTCGTAATGAAACAGGTGGGAGAAACCAGAGCACCTGGAGAAAACCCAACGTTGACACTAAATCCATTCATTTCTAGCAGGGGAGGAGTTGTTGGGGGGGGGGTTTCTATTCCTCCACTGTCCTTTCCTCTCTCTGTCCCTCCTCTCTTTCTCTCCTCTCCCTCTTCTCGTTCTGTTTTCTCTCCTCTCTTTCTCTTTTCTCTTGTTCTTTCCTTTCTTTCTTTTCCCTCTTCTCGATTTTCTTTCTCTCCTTTCTTTCTTCCCTGTCTTGCTCTTCTCTCTCTCTCCTCTCCCTTTTCTCATTCTTCTCTCTCTCTTCCCTTTCTTTCTTCTCCTGCTCCTTCTGCTGCTTCAGCTCCTCTTTGAGCCTCTTTTGCTCCTCTTTCCTGATCTTTGCCTTCTCCTTGTCAGTCTTGCAGGCCAGTTCCTGCAACTCTGTGTTTTCAGTGGCCAGGCTCTCCATTTCCCTCTCCATTTGTGTTGTCCACGACGACCAGCATCTCTCATCTCTATTCCATCTCTCCTCGATGTCCACCGTCTTCCTGTGGAGCTCCTCTTTCTCTTGCATCTCCTGACAAAGCCTTTGCTGCAGGTCCTCGACTCTGGCCTCAGAGTTCTTGGACGTGGTCGTGAGGACCTCCAGTTCCTGTACCAGCTGTTGTTTTAATTTGATCAGTTCGTTGTTTTCGTGTATGAAACTGGAGATCTTTCTGTCCTTCTCTTTGACCAGGAGCTGAATTGTCTTGCAGCTCTCCTTGAAAGTTTGGAGCTGAACTATTATTTTGTCTTTGTTGGTAGCCGACAGCTGCAAGGCCTTGGTTTTGTCCTCACAGTCAGTTTGGCATTTATTTAGCTTGGTCTTCGTGTCGAGGAGCTCCAGCCGGCATTCTTTGTTCATTAGCTCCAGTGCCATGTTTTCACTTGTGACCCTGGAAATCTCCTTGTCCTTCTCACTAATGATGAGCTCAATTTTCTCTTCGAAGCTCTCCTGTAAAGCTCGGAGCTCAACTGCCATCTTCTCTTCCTTGGAAGTCGCCTGCTGCAAGGCCTTGGTTTTCTCCTTGCAGTCAGATTCATATTCCTGCAGCCTGGTCCTCATGTCGAGGAGTTCAAGTCTGCGCTCATTGTTCAGTGTTTCCAGGGCCATATTTTCATGTCTGACACTAGAGAGCTCTTTGTCTTTCTCGCTAATGATGAGCTCAATTTTCTTTTCGAAGCTTTCCTTCAAAGCTTGGAGCTCAACTGCCGTCTTCTTGTCCTTGCTGGTCGTCATCTCATGCAGGGCGTTGGTTTTGGCTTCCAAGTCAAACTCGCATTTCCGGAGCTTGTCCCTGGTTGCCTGGAGGTCCTCAATGCCGTCCATGTGCATTTTCCCCAGTGCTGCGTTTGCACCTCTAACAAAGGAGTTCTCTGCATCTTTTTCTTTAATGATTTGGTCAATCTTCATGTTGTAACTGTCCTCCATAGCTTGGAGTTCAGCTTCCTTTGCTGTCATGAAGCCACCAAGTGACTTGGCAAAGGAGTCCTCCAGCGATGCAATCTTCTCGTCTCTTACCTTCAGCTGGTTTTCGAACCAGCTGTTTTTGTTTTGGCAGACAACGAGATCGTCCTTGCAGAGATTGAGTTCGCAGGTTTGTGTAACGTACAGATTTTTATACCAAGACTGCAATTGATTCTTCTCCTGCATCCAGTTGTGCTTTTGGCTCAGCAGCTGTTGCCTCAGAGCAGCATTTTCTTCAGCCAGCTCCTTCACAACATTGGTGTCCAGAAGTGGTTTTTGAAGGAATTGCTGCATCTGAGGGTCATTCCCCAGTTGCTGGTTTCCGGTTGCTTGACCAGATGACATTTTGTCACGTCCTTTCAATTTTGCTGAACAGAGCACGGTTGTAGATGGAAGACAAAATGTGGGCTGTAAATTAATTACACTTACGTATCACTTGTTATCAATAATAACTTGTAATATCTTGTAATTAACAGCAATTAATCACTTGTAAGTTTACAGAGAGGTCAGATTTTCTGCCGTTCACTGTGACGATCAAATGAGTAATGTGTCTGTGAAGTCAAGTGCTAGCCTTCTTCAGCAGAGATCAAAGGAAGTGTATGACATCACACAGGATGATGGGAACATTCTGTATGACATCACACAGGCACATGCCATTGGAATGTGATGACATCATTGGAACCCAGTGGGATGATGCATCATGTGACTTTACATTTGAAAACAAACAAACAAAAAACAATCCTGTTTGACAAGTGACATGTTTGATTTATCTTGAAAACAAAAATACAAAAAGCACAATATCAAACTGTATAATCACTTAAAGCCTTTTTTTTAAAATGCCAGTGTAAAGTTGCAAATATCAACACATCATGCATCATTGCATCGTCCATTGGGGTGGACGATGCAATCATCTACATGTTGCATCGGATTTACTCCTTCCTGGATGAACCTGGGCGATATGTGAGACTGCTGTTTCTAGACTTTTCCAGTGCCTTTGACACAATCCAACCTAGTATTCTGAGAGGAAAGCTAGAGAAGATGGGTGTAGATCCAGCCATCATCTTGTGGGTCTATAACTATCTTACAGAGCGGCTACAGTATGTGAGGCTGGGGAAGTGCATGTCAGACATAGTGGTGAGCAGTGTAGGACACACTGTTCACTGCAGATTTCACATCCACATCTGAATCTTGCCATGTTCAGAAGTACTCTGACGACACGGCCATAGTGGCATAAGAAGGGACAGGAAGATGAATACAGGGACCTGGTGGGGGCGTTCACAGACTGGTGCAACAAGAACAACTTGTTGCTTAATACATTAAAGCAGTTTTTATAGCCTACATCCTACATCCATGATATCATTGGACCCGTGTTAATCCGAAAACACTACGATTGAATAAAATTATGTCGTTTTTACTAAATCTTGTAAGACATTGTTTTACTGTTTTCATTGACTATAACAAAGTAGGGATAAGTAGCCTACTAGTCAAAATAACATGCTGTGGGCTGGTGTTCCTGTCCTCCCCAATTTTTTTAGTCACCAGCCGCCACTGGTATATATATATATATATATATATATATATATATATATATATATATATATATATATATATATATATATATATATATATATATATATATAGGAAAAAGACAACCACTGCACACTGATAGGACTCTGCTGATACTATACTTTATTCATGAACAACGCGTTTCGCCTGTAGCGTCGTCAGGTTCGCCTCTGGCGTTGCAAACAAACTTGTGAGTATAGAACATATGTACAATATAGCAACACTCAAATAGCTAAAAAGAAGCAATTCACCCGTAATATACAATAGAATACCATAGAATAGAAAAGACTAATAGTAGATAGCGCAACGTGGTCACAACATGGGAACAATGTATCAAAGTGCAACAATCAATGACACAAACAATCAATAAATGACACAAACAAATTCATAGAAAGCAGCTCAGATCCTGTGAGTCATTCATTCCATGTGGCTCGATCGTAGAGAGTTCGTTGATCCAAAATGCCTCTCTTCTCAGCAGTTTTTTAAAATATATATATGTATATTGCTGTAAAGCACGCTGTGGTTTGTAATCACGCTGCAGAAGAGTGAGTTTGGAGCTGATGAAAGCAGAGAAAAAAGAGGGTTGTGCCACGGCAAAAATGTTCTCATTTATGAGAGCGGCAGCAATCAGCTGTAACTGTGTGATGGAGGAGAACACACACGCTAAAGACTCTGTCTTTAGTCCGGACTGTGTTCCGGGAGGAGCTTTCACACCTGTCAATTTAATCCGAACTATCTGGAAAGTCTGTAAATCTGGACCAAACGAGGTAGGTGTGAAAGCCCCCTTAATCTGTGTTGTGATCAGTATCTTGTTTGTTTTCTAGGGCTCTCCTGGTTTGTCTGGGGTCAAAGGAGACAAGGTGACTCTCTAAGCCAACACATATATTCTGTCTATCTCATCAGTTTTGATACTATATTTATGATTTCTGTTGCCAGGGTGAAGATGGTGTTGGTGTCCCTGGTGACCAAGGACAGAAAGGAGAACCAGGTCCCAAAGTAAGACAGTGGTTCCACAGCTGTATCAGTGAAGATGTGATGTAACGTGTCTCTGGAGGAAACTAACACTGTCATGTTTGTGTCTGTCATGTTACAGGGAGAGCAGGGTCCTGCTGGTTTGAATGGAGAGAAAGGTCCAACAGTAAATATCACTGTCTATCCATCGCCCCCAGGAACAGAAAAATGAATCATCAAATGAAGCTTTGAAGCAGAGTGTTAATAGCCTGGTTGTCACGACTTTCCAATGTTGATACTCAGCATTGGGTCTGGCCAAGACATTAAGAGAATCCATTTCTCAAAGCGCATCCTTCAAACCTGGTTTGCCTGCCCCCCTCAAATGCCTCAGTCTGCTATTGGTCGAAGCCAGAATAGGCGGTGTCGAAGCTTCTACTGCTGCTCTACTGCATCACTCACTTGAACACGCCTCTACCCAGAGCCATTGGAGAGGCTCAACGTTGATTGGCTCTCGAAAAATAGGGTGGAGTTCCCGAAAATTCGGGAGACAGAAATCCAGTAAATAGTATGGTTGGCCAGACTAGCAGTCAGCCGCGCTTTTGCAAGGTGTGACGTCACTAGTGTGGGCGCGACCAGGCTAGAGTGTTATGGATCTCTCTCAGACTCTTTCTAATGTCTCATAGAGCAGGAGACAGACTGGATAAATATTTAACTCTTGTAGATTTCCAGTCTGATCCACTTGCAGGAACTGTTTCATCTGTTAAACAACACACACATTGTGTACCTGTGTGTGACATGAAAAATTATCTCTTCAAATGACCAGACAGGCCACTGACCACAGTATAACTGCACCTGCATTTCAGGGAGATCCAGGTCTTCCTGGTTCAGATGGTCCTACAGGGCTACAGGGGAAGACTGGTGATACTGGGAGGCCTGGTCCAAAAGGACAACCTGGACCTCCAGGACCTGGAGGACTATTGGGGGAGAGGGTCAGTGCAGTTGCTGATCCCTCACTGCTGTGTTCTCTTCATCTGTGTGATGTAAATTTGAACTATGGAATTTCATTTTCAGGGTCTCCAAGGCTCTGCGGGTCCTGCAGGAAAGAATGGTCCTCCTGGTCCTCCTGGTCCTTCTGGTTCTCCTGGACAAGCAGTGAGTTTAAGTCATGGTTTAATTCCACTGTGAGAAGTAAAGGTATGCTCAACCAGGATATAAGTTCTTTAGCCTCAATATTTGATCCTGATTTAGGCTACTTGTGAATAGTTGTTCAATACCATGTCAATACTATCTCTCCTTCCTTCATCCACATGTATGGGAACTGACCCCACTGGGGAAGCTGTTGTGCCACCTACACACTGGTGGCAGATTCTCAGCACAGGGAGGTTCAAGCAGCAGAGATCTATACTCTCTTAGAAGGAGAGCCATTAGGGAGGTTACGTAGGACAATCAGCATGCTGGGTTTTATTCACGTTACTCCCTCATTCCCACAAAAGATGGGAGATGGGAGGCCAATATGAGACTGAACAAGTCTTTGAGGCCCCTGCTTTGCAAGATGTTGACTGTGCCAATGGTTTGACAGACCATTCTCCAAGGTGACTGGTTTGCTACCATCAACATTTTTATGGGTGTGTAACGGAGGTCCACAGTCACGAGGGACCAGTGAGGTGAAGTGATGGTTGTGGCGGTAGCGGTACCGGAAGTAAACTCACTCACCCTTAAAAGACGTGCTAACCAACCTGCCAAGTGGTTGTCAACCTCTTGGCGAAGCGGTTAGCATCGTCGCCTCCGGTGCGGGAGGTCGTGGGTTCGATCCTCGCTCAGGGCAAGTCCGAACCAAACAACATCGGTCACAGGTGCTTAGAGGGTTGATCCCTCTTCCAGGAGGTCGGGTGGCCCTCCATGACATTTGGAGATGGTTCTGTCGGCATTGTAGCATGGGCTGGTCAAGCTTCAGGAAAGAGTTGAGCTGAAATAATTGTGTCGGCAAGAAGGGTGGGTGAGCTCCAGGCCCCTGCAAGGCATAAGGAATGCTGCTGCTTCTTGCCTGGGGATGCTGGGGTGGTGCTATGCCCAAATCCTGCGCTCCAGCTTAAGGTCTGGTCTGAGGCCCCGCCTTGAGACGCCCCAACAGGGCAGGCAACCCAGGCAATTGCCCAGGGTCTCGAGCTGGAAGGGGCCCCAAGTCAGAGTTGGCATTGGTCCTTATCAATAACAAAATGATTTAACTGCTTTAGACACTGAAACGTTGATGCACCAGGAAGCCCCTGCATAGGGCGTTTAGGGAGTTTATTTAGGAAAATATAAAGTTTAGATTTCAAGATTTGACAAGGCTGTAGCTTGTAAGTGGTGAGAAATAAATCTATGATGTAAATGAGAAAGATAATCATAATGACCTAAAGTTTGTGATGGGAGTAAATTTACTCATCTAATTTGCATATGACGTCATCAAGTGGCAGCCCCATTGGATTACGTGACTTTCAGTAAAACTGAATCTTGAACATATTTACACAGAAAAAAAATATATTGACATCCTCAAAATAAACCTACCCACAGACACACAGCTGAGGGGCCGAGGTGCGGCATGGAGAAATGCACATCTGGTGGCGTGCCCCCCAGTGGGTGCTCAACCCGGTTAGTGGGTTACCATACTATCTCTGTCAATTGTGTGACAGCGACTGTTCCTGTTTGAGAAGGTGCGCTCGATTTGCTTGTCCAGCTGTCCAAGAATAATATAGCCTATGTTTTATTATTTTGTGCGCTCGTTATACCTATGTCATGGGAACGAATTAATATTTCGTGGGAACAAATTACTATTTCATGGGAACGCCTTTTTTTCTTTTTTTTTTACATGTCATATGCAGGGCTCCGTACAAACGTGTATCATCTGACATAATTAAAAAAAAGTTGTGATGCCACTTTGTCCCAGTCTCAAGCACAAGTTTACAGCACATTAACAGCTTATTTAAAGCAGAACTATGCAGGATTTTGGCTGCAATTATTGTGTCTCAGAGACACTGTGATGGTAGAGTGACCTATTATGAGGTGAATGGGGTCTAGGCCAATGCGCCCACACCCCCCGGCTGAAAACCGCACTTGCAACATTAATCCTCCGGACCGGTGTTACAAGTCTCGTCAATGGATAGAACTATCGCGGGAAACTGCCTTACGGCAGTGCGAGAGATGACGTCATGCACGTCATGAATCGTGATTGGTTTGAGTTCGGTAAGTCGGAGGAAACCATGGAAACATGAAATGTTTACTGAAGTTCAGCTTGTGGCTAACAAGGAGCTAATGCTAACACGGACACACACCACACACACACACCATGGATCTTTTATAAGATTGGCTTGTAATACATCATGACACGCCTTTGCGTTTTGGAAGCTTTATTCATGTGTGTGTGTGTGTGTGTGTATGTGTCTGTGTGTGTCTGTGTGTGGCCGGGTTAGCGTTAGCTCTGCTAGCGTTAGCTCTGCTAGCGTTAGCTCCTTGTTAGCGTTAGCGCCGTGCTAGCAGGGCTTAGCAAACACCGCGCTACCTTCAGCAACTTCCTTGTAAACACAAGCACGTGTAGGGGGTGGAGGCGGAGGGGGCTGCAGCAAGTTTTTTTTTTTTTTTACGACAGTGACATGTGCCTCCCAGAACTGTGGGGGAGCTCAGGAGAGGGTAAAAAAGAGAAACCAACGAAGGAGTGAGCTATTTCCGACCAACTGAACTTACATAGTTCTGCTTTAAACAGTAATCAACAGTAGGCTAACTAGTAACTAATTTGTATTTGGAAGAGGAAGATATACAGTATATCTCCTTGAATTTTCTGGTAATATTAAAATATTAACATGGAACACTTAAGTTGTTATTGCAAATGGCTGTTGTAGGAGACTAGAAACGCCCCTGCTCCCGCCAGTACGATTCTTGCTCTTTCTGGACTCTTTCCACCCTCCTCAAAGTGGTGGAGTTAGGTTGAGTGGGGGGGTCACTGTTGAGCCTTAATGCTGTATTTTCAGCTGACTTGTGCCTTCAGGACTACAGGCTAGCTCTTTGTCTGCTACAGGATTTACACTCATGGGTGACCAATCTTGAAGGCTAGGCATATAAAGAGGCAGGTAAGCCTACCCTGGCAGGGGTGTGTGCACATTGCTCACAGGGCCACACTACCTCCTGGGACCACAGGTGCAGTATGGTCTGTTTGGTTTCCTCGTAGTGCCCCAATAGAGTCCCCATACATATGGAATAAGATAGAGAGATGGCCTTGACATGATAGAGAATGGATGGTTAAATGGTAACCTAGGTTCTCTTTGTCTCACCAGCTACTAGCCATTCTGAAATGTGGTCCAAACAAGGTTAACTGTCGTGGCCACACAGGTATGTAGCGCTTATATAGCCGCAGGTTGCCAATCAGTGTGTGGGCTAAACAGGTGTCTTAAAAAGTAATCCACAGCAGCTGCCCCAGTGGGGTCAGTCCCCATACATCTGGAATATGTAGGATGGAAAGACAGTCTTTCCACCCACCATGTAACCATCCATTGCTGTTTTCAGGGAGTTTTCTGGGGTTTGAATATGTACTTATGCTAATGTTAATGTACTGTTAAACAAGGTTCTTAAACAGGTAATGTGTCAGAAGGAAGAATATGAAGATATATAATTTATGATTTTATATGATCAGTATCTTGTTTTCTAGGGCTCTCCTGGTTCTACTGGGGTCAAAGGAGACAAGGTGACTCTCTAAGCCTACCTCCTTTGTCCACCTGCTCAAATGTTAAAGCAGATATCAGCGGTACGGCCGTTTTGGCTAATGCTGCGTTCAAGGCAGGCTTTTGAAACCTTAAGTTACAGCTTCAAGTCACAACTACGACTTTGTAGCGTTCCAGGCAACCTGTAACTCGTGTTTTTACCGTCCTGTTGCCTGTGAAAGTTCACTATAACGGCCTCTCGTAACTTCCGACCCGTGAACTCGTACCAGATCGAACTGGTATGACTTCACAGGGAGGAAAAAACACAAGTTACGAGTTTCCTTGAACGCACCATGAGTTAGCAGCCCCCGCCCTCGTCAGGCATCTATTGGTCCTCGTGCTATGTCACCACATTCACGCGCACCCCTTGGCTGCACACACAGCCCTTCATGCCGTTCTCTCTCCTCATTGGATAACACTTGTATCCCACAAGGAAAATTTTCTCCTCGGGTTGTAGCAGAGCAGAGTGATGGAGAGACTCGTGTTTCGGCTGAAACACTCCATGTAAGTGATTGCTGACGGAAAATAGGACTATTAGGGACTTATATTAACAAAAACATTCCGCTGATATCTGCTTTAATGGATGTTTTTGAAGTTTAGAATGGTGATATATATGCTCTTTTTGTTGCTAAGGGTGTCCCTGGATCCCGAGGAGAGACAGGAGAGCCAGGTCCCAAAGTAAGACACTGGTTCCACAGCTGTATCAGGAGACAGACTCTGTTCTTTACATTAAAACACCGTCCAGGCCATGACCACTGCGGTTGGAGGCTTTGTGTTGTCATGGTGTCACAGCATCTGTTTTAATTTTAATCAACACAGTATTTCAGTAAGGATTTAAGGAAGTTTCTTCAAATTTTGTACAAATATTCATTCATCTGGTTCAAATTTACAGGTCAAAGGTGACCTCACAAAACACATTCTACCTATTTAATGGAACATCTCAGGGAATACACTGGTTACCACTATAGTTTTGGCAAATGTGTTCATTTGGACTCAAAGGTTAACTGATTAGATTATGACAGGTCAAAGGTCACTGTGACTCAATGAAACATGTTTCTTTTCTGTGCCTCAAGAATTTATACTCCAGAGAGGTGCAACTGGAGTGGTTGGTGGAAGGACACAACTGCAAACCTGTAGATCTAGATAATCTGCCTTGTGCAACAGCTTGAAAAGTGTCAGACAGGTTACTGACCGCAGTCTGTGCCTATATTTCAGGGGGATCCAGGCCCTGCTGGTCCAGCTGGACCTTCAGGGACACAGGGAAAGACTGGTGGTGCTGGGCTGACTGGTTCAAGAGGAGAACCTGGACCTACAGGACCTGGAGGACCACAGGGGGAAAAGGTCAGAGGAGCTGCTGATCACCAAATGCTGTGTTCTCTTCATCGCTGTGTTGTGATCAGTATCTTGTTTGTTTTCTAGGGCTCTCCTGGTTCCTCTGGGGTCAAAGGAGACAAGGTGACTCTCTAAGCCAACACATTTATTCTGTCTACCTCATCAGTTGTTATTTGATACTATATGATTTCTTTTGCCAGGGTGAAGATGGTGTTGGTGTCCTTGGTGACCGAGGACAGAAAGGAGAACCAGGTCCCAAGGTAAGACAGTGGTGGGTTCTACAGCTGTATCAGTGAAGATATGATGTAACATGGACCTGTCTCTGGAGTGGTTGGTGGAAGGACACAACTACAAGCCTGTAGATCTAGATCAGGGGTCTCAAACTCAAATACGCCGAGGGCCAGATTTGAAAAAATGGCACAAGCCAAGGGCCACATGGTTGTTTATTGAGAACTTATTGAAATGACCTTTTTGCACATATTCAATCTAAAACTAATAAAGCTTGTAAGTTATTGCATATAAAACAACAATAATCATTAAATAGGCCTAAATTTAAAAAAGAAATGTTGCATTCATTTCTAATGGCTCTATCTGCAGCTTTCCATAGTCATTTCTAATTAGGGATGCACATGATTAACCATTAACCAATATCAAGAACTTTGATTAATATCGATTCTTTTTTTTTCTTTTTTTTAACTTAACTTGGGGCTTGACGACACGTGCAGACTTACATCGTGCCTTCAGTCATATCAGTCATTCGTTTCTCAGCAGGAAGTTAGACATTTGTGACAGTTCTGCACATGGATCTATAATAATATAATACATCCATGGTTATGCAGCGCAGTCCAGTGACAGACGGTCAGACGACAAACGTAAAGGGACGTCTGTGTGTGCATCACCTGTAACAACGACGCTACTGAAAAAAGGGGGTGGGGGATCCGGTACTGTGTTCTCCAGCGTTCCTCAGTGTTGACCTGCAGCTCCACAGAGGAGCTGTCAGAGGAACTCTGCTGTTCGGCTGCACTCGCGCTGTGTTTCATAACGGCAAGAAGAAAAAGGACGTCGTCAATCGCCCGCTCAATTGACAACAGAGGATCAGGTTGCTGGTGCTGATGAACAAGTGGGACCAGGACTCGCGCTCGCGGGCCTCAGATAGCCTACAGACGTGCACTGGCAGTGCATTGTGGGATTTGTAGTTTTAGTGGTACTACGTGCAACATACCGGCGGACCATAAATATCATCATGCGGGCCAAAGATAATTGGACATAATTAAGCACACGCGGGCCACATAAAATGACGTGGCGGGCCTGATCTGGCCCGTGGCCTTGACTTTGACACCTGTGATCTAGATAATCTGCCTCGTGCAACAGGTTGAAAAGTGTCAGACAGGTTACTGACCGCAGTCTGTGCCTATATTTCAGGGGGATCCAGGCCCTGCTGGTCCAGCTGGACCTTCGGGGACACAGGGAAAGACTGGTGGTGCTGGGCTGACTGGTTCAAGAGGAGAACCTGGACCTACAGGACCTGGAGGACCACAGGGGGAAAAGGTCAGAGGAGCTGCTGATCACCAAATGCTGTGTTCTCTTCATCTCTGTGTTGTGATCAGTATCTTGTTTGTTTTCTAGGGCTCTCCTGGTTCCTCTGGGGTCAAAGGAGACAAGGTGACTCTCTAAGCCAACACATTTATTCTGTCTACCTCATCAGTTGTTATTTGATACTATATATATGATTTCTTTTGCCAGGGTGAAGATGGTGTTGGTGTCCCTGGTGACCGAGGACAGAAAGGAGAACCAGGACCCAAGGTAAGACAGTGGTGGGTTCTACAGCTGTATCAGTGAAGATATGATGTAACATGGACCTGTCTCTGGAGTGGTTGGTGGAAGGACACAACTACAAGCCTGTAGATCTAGATAATCTGCCTCGTGCAACAGGTTGAAAAGTGTCACACAGGTTACTGACCACAGTCTAAAGCACTTTTCACATAGGACATGGTGTTGAAACAGCATCAGGAAGTTCTCCCCCATGTCTACGTAGGGAATTCTGTTGCCATGTGTATCTGACAAATAAGCAGAGGAAAATCCCGCTGTTTCTCTTACAAGTAGAGGAGTAGCAGCAAACAGAAAGAGGGAGGGAGTGGGTTCACATAATCGTCGGGGCTCAATCCAGAGAGTTTCAACTCATCCTGGTTCAATCTCCATGCAATGTGGAAGAGCGGCACGCGTGCCACTCCACGCTGCATGGATCAGAAGTGCATCTGCACCACGCAACACATACACAATGAATGGTAAGGTGTCTGCAGCCTGCAGTCACATGTGCCTGCGTCCTATGTGAAAAGGGCTTGTACCTACATTTCAGGGGGATCTAGGCCCTGCTGGTCTGAGAGGAGGAAGTGGACCTACAGGACTTCGAGGACCACAGGTAGAGCTGATGACCACTCTCTGCTGTGTTCTCTTAATCTGTGTGTATCTGTGATGATTTGAACTAGCTAACTTCGTTTTCAGGGCCCCAAGGGCTCTCCAGGCTGTGCAGGAAGAGATGGAGCTTCTGGAGCTCCTGGTTCTCCTGGTTCTTCCGGACCTCCCGGTCCTCATGGTTCTCCCGGAATAAGAGTGAGTGATGATTTTGATAAATTGTGATATGTGATGAGTTCAGTTACTCTATTAAAGGTAGGGTTGGAGATCTTATTCCAGAGCATTTTTTTTTACTAAATTGAAGTCCTCTTCACACTCAAATTGCTTTTTCAAAAAAATGAAAAAGGTCAGTCACCTGTTGAACAAACAATCCTGTAAAAACAGCATCTGTTATCTTGATCGCCACGTTCAAGTCAATTGACCCTTAGTTGGCCTTCTGATTGCTGATCCACCAATCAGAGCGCTTCTCCCCATGTCACAAGTTGCGCAACACTCCAAGGTTGGACAACCCTCTGAGATAGGTAGACAGCAATTTTTTCAGCAAAAAACACTTTTTATTTTTTCAATATGGTCAAAATTGTGCCTGGGGTACCTGCAATAGCGACTCATGATATCCAAAATGTATTCCCGGAGTCATATCCCATTCCCCAAACCCAAGACATCAATAAACATACTTATGTATATCAGAGGAGGCTGGTCCATTGAGGCAGAGGAGGTTGGTCCGTTGGGGACCGGAACGTTTGGTGCTGTTCTGAGCATTATTTGTGGCTGTAAGTGGCTGTTTGGTCCGTTACGTGTGGATCCGTATACTGCGCTGTCCATGGGTTAAACTTACGCTGGAATATCACTTTAAGGGGAGCAACATCTGTGTCCCCGACATTCCTGCTGATGATGCAGGAGGTTTTCTGACATTGTGGATGCCTCAAGGAATACCATGATGGAAAAAAACCTGCATCACAATAGTTTGTGTAGTTCCTGTAGCTGCTGCTTGTTGCAAAGCATCTTTGATGTTTATTTCACCTCTGATGACTTCAGTAATGTTGCAGTATGAGGATGCAGAACTGATCCAGGATGTCATGTGTCTCCAGATCAGTGCTGGAAAAAACAAATCCTCTCCACCTATCCTGGGTGTTCACCTGAACAGTACTGAGAGCTACGTATTTCATAAAGAGGCAAGGAAGCACCTTCGTGTCATGTCAGCGAGACTGCAGTGTCTGTCTGACACGAATATTAGAGCCCCACACATTCCCGCCTCTCTTTGAAATGAGACGCAGTACCAGAGCAGCAGTACCGCCACCCCATCGTTTTAAATCACTGCCCGAAAAACAGCCGTCCGTCATTTAAAAATGAAATCACAGACTGTTGTGACAGGTTTGTACCGGTACCAGTTCCCAGGTACCGAGTATCGGTACCACTAGATTCAAATGTGAATGGTACCTATCCCTACATGTGTGTAGAGAAACAGGTGTGAGGTTGGACATCGTGTATGATCAGAGCTGCTCTGTGTGTTTTCCAGGGGAATACTGGGCATCCTGGGGCCCCAGGGACCCCTGGAAAAGAAGGACTAGTTGGCCCCAAGGTGTGTACTGCAGAAAAACAAACTTTACTTTGAACATTAACTTTCTGTGTGAGTGTGAAATGTAAATGTTTGTCTTTGTGCAGGGTGCACGTGGTCCTGCAGGAGCTGAAGGACTCAAAGGAGATCAGGGAGAGAAAGGTGAAAAGGTCAGAGCCCAACTTTAACTAGTTTACAACAAGTTTCCTCTTTATAATCACATCATTGACTAAAATAGAATCAGAGCCAAACAAACCTTTGTGATGCACAGTTCACAGTCTCTGCTTCATGTAGAGTCATCCTGGTGTACCTGGTCCATGTGGCCCCCCAGGGGAGCAGGGGAAGTCCGGTCCGTCTGGCCCCCCAGGTCCAACTGGTGCTAAAGGCCCAGAGGGGATCCAGGGAGAAAAGGTAGATATTGAACTAAGGCTAGGCATATTTATTTATATAGCGCATTTCATACCAAGGCAACTCAATGTCCTTTACATAGAGACATTTTTTTTTTTTAAAGAACAGCATAAAACAACATAAAAACAAAAAACAGAGTTAAAAACAGGACCAAAGAAGAATAAAAAAGTAAAATAAAAGTTCAAAGTTATTAAAAAGAGCTCAACTATAAGAACATGAAAAGAGAAATGTTTTTAACCTGGATTTAAAAGCACTCACAGTTGGGGCTGATCTCAGTTCTGTTGGTAGTTTGTTCCAGTTGTGTGCAGCATAACAGCTAAATGCTGCTTCAACATACTAGTTTGAACTCTGTGCTCCACTATTTGACCTGAGTCAGTAGATCATAATAAATCATAATAAAACCACATCTCAGTGTGTGAAGTGAAACAGCAGAGGTTCAGAGAAACAATTGCAGTGGAAATGAAGTGAGACAGTTTCAGTGAAGCTCTGCACGTGGACAGGGAGGTTCACCTGTCCACTGACTCTGAGTGGGACTGAAGGACTTTTAACTTCCAGTATAAATGTTGTGTTGTGTTGTGTTGTGTTGTCAGGGAGCGAGAGGACCAGTCGGTCCCTTCGTGGTTGGTCCTCGTGGTATCCCAGGTTTACCAGGAGAGAGAGGACAGCAGGTGAGTGTCTCCCTGTTTTAAACCTTGGTTACGACTCACTGAGCTCAGAAAAGTTCACCGTCAACAGATACAGATAGAGGACACAGGACCAAGACTTATTTAACTGTGCCTGTACAATTTACTGTTGGTGATTTAAACCAGAGACATTCTAATATTGAGGAGACAGACCACTCTGTCCGTTTTGATTGGGGAAAGCTGCGACGCCAAAGATGTTGCATGTCCCGCCCCCTTTCACCAGCAGCCAATCACCTGCGTTGCCAGAGCTGAACTAGGCCAATCATGTTGTTGCACCAGCGCATGCGCACAAGTTGTTTTACGACAGACCAACCTACCTGGTGGCAACAACAACACGGCTGGATTCAAAACAGCACAAAGACCATTATATTTACTACATACTGCTTTAGCACCGTGTGTACTGTATGTGGTCAGGTTGAAAATTTACTCTAAGGTTTTCAGAGAAGTGGGAGCGGCTCCTCATCCTGAGGGAAAACTGTTTAATTTACCCACAGAGTTTTAGAGGTTTACTGCCGGCTGGTTAATTTGGCCGTTATAGGTTTGTCTTAATGAAAAGTGAAGCTTCAGGTGTGTGCTGCTGAACAAAAAGGCCTCCCCTCGCTACTTCGGGGCTACGTATACAGAATTCACCACATTCAATGTTTTACAATGAACCGATCAGTCCACATTTTCTTTAATTTAATTTTTAATGTATAATCTATAATCTATGTTCCCCGGGTCCTATGTTCCCCTGGTTTTATGTTCCCCTATAGGGGAATATAGGACCCTTTTTTTGAAAATGGGTTCTATGTTCCCTGTTTTCCCCAAAAAGGGTCCTATGTTCCCCGGTCGCAATACAGGGAACATAGGACAGTTTTTCTGAAAAAGGGTCTTATGTTCCCCACTGTTACCAGGGAACATAGGACCTTTTTTCAAAAGAAGGGTCCTATGTTCCCCACTGTTGCTGGTCGATGGACTCTATCTATCTGGCCTGTCTAGCCTCTACCTAGTCTTTTTACTAAACTTAACCAACTCCTTTCTACACTTCTTACTCAAAGTCACAACTCAAGTTCTCACTCAAAAATAGGCAAAAAGTATGCTAAGTCAAGGAAAATAGGGCTCTATGTTCCCCAGTCTGGACACAGAGGGGAACATAGGACCCTTTTGGGGAAAAGCGGGGAACATAGATAGAACCCTTCTTTAGAAAAGGGGTTCTATGTTCCCCAGGCCCATACAAAGTGGGGAGCATAGGACCCGGGGAAGATAGGGATGATTCCAACCGATGGATGCTAACCGCTACCAGTGGATGCTAACCGCTACCGCTAGTCGAAGTTAGCATCGAGCTACCTCAGCACAACGCCCCTCATACTTGTTACTGGTCGAGGCTTTAGTTGTCAGTGGCTCCAGCGGTTCACTCGGACTGTATTTATTTTAACTGCCTGCTCCTGAGACAGAGAGACATGCTAGCAGTCGGTAGTATCCGAGACAGCTAACGTTAGTGCGGTTCGGGGGGGCAGACACAGTCACCACGACACAGAACTAGAAGCCCATAGGTATTGATTGAAATGGGTTTCATGTAAGTCTAGCGTTTATTTTTGGGCAAATATCTCCAGACTCAAACCAATATGTCTCCAGGTAGAGCAGGGCAGACCGGTGTAGGGATGCCCAGGCTGCTACATCACAGACTCAGCCATTACAGCCGTACAGTGACGGCGGTGTCGTAAATCGTCGCACATGCGCAGTTGAGTACTCCCTGTGGAAAAACAGCGATTTAAACGTCGCCAAGATGGCCACCGGGTGGCCTGACTTGCCTAGAAGGGCTGTGTTCGAAAGAAACACACGAGAAGAAAACGATCCCCATGGCTTTTAGAGGTTTACCACCGGCTAGTAAAACTCTTTTTAGGGGATAAATGTTGGTCTCTTTGATGAAATCTAACAATTGTGGCAGTAGCAGAAGTTTGTTTGAATAATGGACAGTAGAGCAGTGCTGCCTTGGGGTCAGTGTACACATAGAAAACACCACATTCACATCAATAAATAAATGTTTTACAATGAACTGGGCCGATCTCAGAGCTGGCAAAACTCTCCGGTGAGGCATATTTAATGGTGAAATGCCGCTAACGAGACGAGAGCAGTCAAAACGGCGGTTCCAAGCTAGCTACAGCGAGGGTAGGTTCACTTCCTGTTTACAAAGTAAAAGCACCAATTGTATCATAATGGCTTCCCAGCAAACACGGTCGGACCCGGACGTGTTCGAGAGAGCCCGATTTGGTCGTGATCACGTCAAATCACAACTAGTCCGATCAGGCCCAGAATATGACCATATCACAACCGCACGAGCAAACCCGGACGTGTTCGAGAGAGCCCGATTGGGTCGTTATCACGTCAAATTACAACTAGTCCGATCAGGCCCAGAATATGACCCTATCAATCACAACTGCGCACGGATGGACTGTCTGAGAGGGGGGTCGTGATCTGGTCGTGATCGAGTCATATGGGATGTGGCAAAAAAATTATAGGACATATAGTCAAAGATAAACCGTCTTTGATACAGTGTGATGCGGCGACCTCTTTTTTATACAGTCATGATTGCGACCGAGTTTTATTCAATCAAACTTTATTAACATACAACAACATTACATTATAAACAACAGGAGGCTAGAGTACGTAATAAAAAAATCACACCGAAAGAGCACAAGAGACGTTCCAAGTCTTATTTATGAAAATCATAGGTGGAAATACAAAAAAAAAAAAAAAAAGTGAAGTGGGCGTCATCTGATGGATCTGACCTAGGACCCAGCACGTTATGTCATTCTCCAAGACGCACACACGGTGCTGCAGCTGCACGTTCAACATCAACAGGACACAGTTACTCAGCGCGAGTAAACCAGCCCTGTAAGTAACATTTTCATGATTTCGGAGTTTGATTGAAGTAAAATAATACTGTCGAAAGTGGTAGCCGAATTATCTGTATCTCGTAAACTGGGTCACACACTCACAAAAAACTATAGGCCTGCTAGCAGCCCGCTAGTAGCATTGACCGCACTCAGTCCCAACACAGCGATGCTGAGAAAATGGTCATGTAAGTTCCTTGACTGTACTATAATTTATATTATGCCAAATAGCAGCAAAGAAAATACCACCAGAACAACGAAGTACTTAGTTATTTTCTCGCCGAATTACTAAAACTAGCTCGTTGACCTAGCTGCTGCTAAGGCCTGCTGCTAATGCTAATAGCATTAGCGCTTGTTGCAGTTCAAATTGAACCGCTGCTCCTCTCCTGTCCGCAGCAGTTCATGAATCATTTTAATGAAAGAACTGCTGTTCCCATCACTACTTCATATGCTTTTACCATAAACTGCAAAAAGAAGGCTTTTACACACAGCTGTGTAAACATGAAATCTTTCAAACTCTGACATTGTTATTGATTTTGTATTACAGATGCCATCAAACACTGGGACAAGTCTGATGACAACGGCATAGGCTAAATGCTGATAATTTAATCCTCAGAAAGGTCTGGTGGAGGGAAGAACAACAAAAAGAACCCTGCAATCAACATGGCATCTGGTGGCGTCATCTTTCTGTTCCTGTTCATTTGTCAAACAATAAATGGCTCTGTTTGAATTAAATGAAAGTTTTGTGTCTGTTTTTCAAAAATATTGTAGGTATTCAAATTAATGAAATGCTACATTTTGTAAAAGACAATTTGTCATCACGTAGCCTTTTGCATATTGCTTTGGGGGACATCAGGACGTAATTTTCAGGACATGGTCACCAGGACGTCCTCTCGACGACATAAAATTGACCGGTATGTGGTCGGTCAGGGTCATTAAAAAGTCGTCGAGGTGACGTCCTGGTAAAGACGTCCTGAAAAAGACGTCTAAAACATCGCCAATTATACCCGAATTTGGCCTAGTCCGGAACGTCACCGGATGACGTCAGCTCGACGTTAACCGGACGTCATTTGGCTTGCTGGGTTTCCTTAGAAAAGGCAACAGGTATTTTATTTTGTGAAAATAACCAGAGGTGCGTTGCTCACTAGCTTGACTAACGCCGACTTCGTCGGAACAAAATTGTAAACAGCTGGTATTTTGTCAGATTTTCAACACGTTGGGGATCAATGACTACTGTCTCGTCTGAAAAGGTTTTAAATGTTGCTTAAGTTATTATAGTGGCCCTGGTCACTATATCAACGCACGCTGACGGTTTTCAGGGCTTTACGCATGCCACTGTACACCACAGGAGGTGTAAGTGCATGCAGATGGTGTAAGTATAAGATAGTCCGTTTTTGTTGCAGATTTATTCATACAATCATCTCAAATACTCACTGGCACACATTCTCTAACCTGTGGCATAACAGACACGGTCAAAACAGTTTGAGTTCCTCAGCGTGCACACCTGCACTGATTACCCACCCACATTTATGGATTCAGACCAATTACCTGAACAGCAATTGCCACCTACTGGCACAAACATGTACAACATCCCAAAACAAAGAAAATGACCAATTTGGCTCCAACAGTTATATATTTACAGAGTTTAGAGCTTAAGCGAAATCAGCTTCAGGACGGCTAATTTCGGCTCTGGCAGGAGCGAAATGCATTGTGGGTTATCATAGTATGCAGCAGTGTAAACGCTCTGCATACTGTACGATCGATTAGTATAGTATAGAATATGTAAGTATATAGTATGTAGTATGTGGTTTTGAACACAGCCAAGGACTTTGTTTAAACTTTGACTTTGCATCGAGTTCCCACAATGCACCTGGTCTCAGTCCAGTGAGTGAATGTGCTGCAGCCTCCTGCAATGAGCTGTAACATCTGTCACTGCTGCAGGGAGAGATGGGTCCAGACGGAGCCAAGGGAGACAGAGGAGAGCCAGGCATGACGGTCAGTGCTCGACCCTTCCCTCAGGGCTCAGAGTGAACATGCTGAAAACTACGGTGGCCCTGAAGTGCAAAACACAACGGCAAATCAGACAACAACAGCAAAACAGAAAACACAACACAAAAAAAGAAAACACAACGGCAAAAGAGAAAACAACACAAAAAGAGAAAACACAACAACATTAAGAGAAAACACAACAACATTAAGAGAAAACACAACATTAAGAGAAATCACAACAGCAAAAAGAGAAAACACAACAACATTAAGAGAAAACACAATGAAATTAACCAAAACGGAAAAGGTAGGTACCATCGGGCGACATGTCTAGTCTCTGATAGGCCCTTTTTACAGTGACGTGAGACAACTTCCGGGTTGGAGCGAAGCAGAGGAGTGTACTGTGAAGCCAGTTTAGTGCGTTAGCCAGCTGTGTTGAGTCTACAGCCAGGCTCGGCTGTACTGCAAACGTGGCTCTCTTTTAAGCCGGCTAGATCTCCATGGTAACTTATGCTTAGCTCATAACCTGGTCCCGACCAGGTTATGTTCAGAGTTTAATCATAAAACCGGCGATAAAAGCGCCGCTGTTTCACTATTTAACTCATTTTCAGCTGCGTCACCTTTACTTTGAAAGTCCAGTGGATCTGGATCAAAACGGAGCGTTTGTACAGAGAGGGAGAAATCAGCTGATCAGCGGCTGTTTACTTCTCCCTGAGCGTCTCTGCTGAGCTGTCTCCGCCTACAGATGTTCTCCTCAACCGTAGCCTAGACTATAGCCTATATACTTTATTGTAGGCTGTACAGTCAGTCACTGAAATAAGTTGTCCGCTGGCAGCAGGACAGACAAACAGATGATACCGGCAAAGTTAATAATTTCACTTAATGTGGCCATGAATAAATTAATTCCAATGTGATCGCCTGTTATATCAGTGTTGCCCAAACGCAAATCTTGAATACGTTTGCGCTGTTTTCACATTTAAAAAGCTCTTTGTTGTATTTGTACAGAGATGATATGAAATTTGCTGCAGCACCTAAAAAAACCCGCTGTAACCTATTGAGACTCGCTTCCAATAAAAACCCACTCGCGTTATAATTGCGATCATTGAAATAGGCCTATATACAGTGGGGGAAATAAGTATTTGATCCCTCTCTGATTTTGTAAGTTTGCCCATTCACAAAGAAGCAAACAGTCTATAATTTTAATGGTAGGTTTATTACAATAGTGAGAGATGGAATATCAAAAAGAAAATCCAGGAAATCACTTTAAATAAAAGATATAAACAGATTTGTATTTTATCTAGGGAAATAAGTATTTGATCCCCTGGTAATGAATGGCTGGTACTTGGTGAAAAAACCCTTGTTGGCAAGCACAGAGGTCAGACGTTTGTTGTAGTTAATGACCAGGTCTGTGCACGTATCAGGAGGAATCTTGGTCCGCTCCTCTGTGCAAATCATCTCCAAATCCTTAAGGTTTCAAGGCTGTCACTTCGCAACTCGAAGCTTCAGATCCCTCCACAGATTTTCGATGGGATTAAGGTCCGGAGACTGACTTGGCCACTCCATGACCTTAATGTGATTCTTTTTGAGCCACTTCTTTGTTGATTTGGCCATATGCTTATATTCCCGCATCTTCAATTGACAGAGCTCAAACCGGATGTAGTAGTTACCCTGCTTCAGAGACTAGACATGTCGCCCGATGGTACCTACCTTTTCCGTTTTGGTTAATTTTGTTTTTGTTTTCTCTTAATGTTGTTGTATTTTCTCTTTTTGCTGTTGTGTTTTCTCTTTTTGTGTTGTTTTCTCTTTTGCCGTTGTGTTTTCTTTTTTTGTGTTGTGTTTTCTGTTTTGCTGTTGTTGTCTGATTTACGCACTTCAGGGCCACCGTAGAAAACACACACACACACACACACACAGACACACAGTTGTTTTAATGCACTTTGTCGTGTTTCCATCTTGACTCTGAATCCAGGAGGATGAGATCAGACACTTCTTAAACGAGCACTGTGGTGAGTGTTTGCTATTTGTTCGTGTTGTTTCCTAGTTGTCGTCACAGCTCGAGTCTCAGATCAACTTTATCAAACTCCTGCAGCTCCATGACTCTGAACTGACCTGTTCTCTTTTCTCTCTCTGCTTCTGTTGCTCCATCCACCTGATGCTCAGCGTGTGGAGGTGAGGGAACGTTCAGCTGCAGCAGATCGGAGACAGAAGGACAGTAACTGAACCACGTGCTGCTGCTGCAGAGTTTGGAATCAGAGCACTCCCTCTCATTCATCCTTGTGTTATCATCAGAGTAAGAGTTCTTGTCCTCATGTAGTAAATGTGTCTCTGTCCTGTCTGTCCCTCTTCAGGCTCAGACGACTGTTTTCAGTTCAAATCCAGAGGTCGGCGTCTAGCAGAGAAACAGCCGGTCCAGGAGGGTAAGTGTGTCTGTGTGTCCATCCCTAACAACAGGAGGAAGCTGCTGCTTCTTGCCTGCTCTTCTCTTCCTTGTGCACGTGTCTCAGTGCGTCCACGTGCACGCTCCTGATCAGTGTGTGTGTGTTGTGTAGCTCCAGCCGAGCGGTGCCAGCTCCCCATGGAGGAGGGCAGCTGTGGACGTTTCACTCTGCGCTGGTACTTTAACAGTGATGCTCAGGCCTGCAGGCCCTTCATCTACAGCGGCTGTGGAGGAAACCACAACCGCTTCCTGCACCTGGAGGAGTGTGAGGAGCTGTGTGTGGGAAATGCTGCAGGTACACAACCACTCACACACACACACACACACACACAGACTCTGGGTGTGTCTGTCTCATGCTCAGTGTGTAACATGTTGTGTTGTGCAGAAGCTCGTCCCCTGAAGACAGCACGGTGGAGACCAGTTCTTCCTCGGCCACAGGAGCCGTAGTCTCCATTCAGCTTTTACTCTTCAATATTTTCTTTTAATGGTGTCTGTTTTGCTTTTGTATGACTATAATACCTCTTTCCCACTGGCCAAAAAACCTGTTTAAACCCGCTAACAATCGGCTTTTGGTGGCAGTGGGAAAGGCGCACTGAGCCCATATCACGTACCAAAACAAAGCTCTGCTCGCATTCCAGACTGGGATCAAAAGATCAGACAACACTGACCGAAAACGATTGAAACAAAAGAAAAGAAACTACAGTGTGTTCAACTGACGTGCTGTGCCGCGGACGAACCGTCATATGGCCGCGGCAGACTCGCTGTCCTCCGCGGTCCAGGTGCTCCACAGGTCGGCCGACAGACCTCCACTGCAGGCGGCTGTGACATGACAGTGCTTCTCGCACCGCGGATGAGAGCGGGGCAACAACATGGTTGCTCTGTCTGATCTCCCCGCGGGGGGTCAGACTCGGCTTATTTTTGTCAATGGGAAAGGGGCCAAATGCCGATTGTTAGCGGGTCGACCCGCGTTTAAAAAACCCCTGTCGACCCGCAAATTTCAGTGGGAAAACGGCTATTGATTGTAATAAATCAATGTAACCAGATGATTTTCATAAGTGGTGAGATGTTATCAGAGCAGAAACATGAACTTCTCCACACAGGAAATTATAAATATATCAGCTCAGATCAATATTGATAATCTATCACTTTATATGAAGAATCAAGCACAATATTCTGCCTTCATTTTGTACATAATGTTTTAGTGTTTGGGGGAAGTTGTGTATGATGACTGCATGTTTACCTGCCAGAAATAAAGGTGCTATAGTTTTAAAGGTATTTTTATACTGTTTATTGAAAAATGAAAACTTGTGTTTTTTGTTTGGTGCCAAACATTTTGTATCTTTTTAATAAACATTTCTAATAAGATGAAGATGTTGAAGAGAAATGTTTCCTCTCTTGGTTTTCTGATGCAACAAATATAGAAGATTTACAGATCCCAAGCGAATACGCTACAAAGCATTAATACAATGTGGATTGAAACGACTGTGTGGAACAAGAGACAGACACCAGATACACAGAGAGCAGATACACTCTAAGTTAGGCAGTTGGTGTCATCTATAACTCTAGGTTGTTGATTAGCACATAGCTGACCTTAGCTGCGAAGCTAACACGTAGAACAGCTGCAGTAACAACTGTGCTACACTAACACCACAACAACAGCACCTGACAAACTGACAGAGATCTGGATGTCTGGGCAGGTAGTCACTGTTACGTGAAGCACCACGAGCTGATGGTACAGTGGGTACTAGTTTCATTTGGACGTTTGCCTCACGCAAAGCGTGATTCACGCAGTGCGTGAAACTGCAGGTCACATTGTAGCCACTAGGTGGAAGCATCATACTGAGAAGATTTTTAAGTAATTCCGCGTTTGACCACAACGTAGCTGCAATGAGAGAGTGGCGCTGTTCACAGACCATGGCTGCTTCAGCTGCAGCTATGGTCGAGAGAGCAAGAGAGTGAATGGACAGAGAGACCGCAACGCGCTCAGTCACATCAATGTCGATTTTATTTATTGTATCACAGTGGTTACGTTCAACAGGATCAGTGGTTCTCTATTATATATCTATCTATTTTCTGCAAGTTCTTGTGAACAACCACCTCATAGCCGACGATCGCTCGTTTAAACAGGTTCTAAACTGCTTCGTCCGTGCCAGCAGCCTGGACCCGATGCGACTGGACTCACGAGCGGAGCATTTATACACATCTGTCCGCAGCTGCTACACACACAATTTGAAGGGACAGATTAGATGTTGATTTTGTTAACAGTGACTTTGTTTCAGCCAAGCAGCAGGTTGTTTTAATGAAAAGTAGCTGAGGCTACAGCGATACAAAAAAGCTGATCACAGCCTGAAGCAACAGTGTTGCTGCAAATAAAAGGAGGAGGCTGCTTTTAATTTCTGATTTAATTTATTTTAATTTACTCAACGTTGCATATAGATTAGAAGATGAGGATGATCATACAGGTTTGCCATGATGCGACTGTTATTATGTGCAGTCTGTGTCTGATGCTAGATAAAGGCCTATGGGTTGTTCAGAGTGAATAACACATGGTTTTGAACTAGGCTACTGTGGGGGGAGGGGGCAGCCAGGCAGGACTTTTGTCTGAGAAAGAGTGAAGTAAAGCAACACATTCCTCCAGCTGGCTGTTTTTCTTCCAGTTACAGATAGTATCCTATTGCAAAGTACCTATGAGTTGAGACACATTAACACCTCTATTCATCTCCGCGCTCGTAACACCCATCAACATCTGATTTACATGTCGACTGTTAACACATGGCGATTGGCCATTCACGCTGCTTTGTTCTTGGTTTCGGCCAATCAGCTTGTAAGCACATGGCTAATTATCAGCTTTCAACCAATCGCACTGTTTTATTGTGAGTGTGTGAAAGGGAGGGCGACAGAGAATAAAAGAAAAAACATCTACGCAGTCAAACAACAAAATGAGCGGTCTATTTCTCCCTTCCTCTGCCCCGTTTCTGTGTAATGCGAGGCTTTGCTCATGTGATTTAGTTTTCGAAATATTGTAGGTTAGTTTGCAGGCAGCTATTGTCCCCTTTGTAAATTGTGAGGTCTAAGTTAATTTCGTTAGGATTAGGGTACTCATTCTGTTCATTTTCGTTTCTGTTTGTTTTTTTTACAACAATATTGTTTTAGTTTAATTTCGTTAAGTAAAATCAATCAATCAATTTTCTTTTAAACTGCAGCAGCTAAAACCAGAGCACCAGTTCACTGTAGCGATTTTCACAACACTGTCACTCCGGATCAGCGACGCTGGTTATTAACTCAACCATGGCTCGTCTTATTGTGAATCTGTGAACGCGCACGTATAAAGGGTGGATTCAAGGCAGCAGATAAATCACACAGAACCTCACGCGTCCATGTGCGCTAGCCTATTTAGAAGTCTGATTAAACTTGCAATGCTAATTCTTTACTCATAATTCTGATTATTTTTAAACAGTGGCCAAAGAACCGGCAGCCTGCCTCTCGTATGGATAATCAGCGTGATTAATCCAACGGATTTGATCTGGAAAATATATATAGACTCATGTGTTGAAGTGGATACAGTACAATCACCGCAACTCTGTCCGGAGCTTCTCCACTTTTATTTTCATATACTTGGTAACAGTAACCTGGGTACAAGAACCCCCCTCCCCAGTCCAGATGCGTTCCGTGGTCCATGGCGATTTTCATACACACACCAGCCTCGCTTTCAATAACACACACACGTCTCCTTTGATGTCAACTGGCACAGAGCGTGAAGCTGGGTTGATAACTAGCTTCGTAGTACCGTGTTAACTCGGACCGGGGCTTGAGGTTTTGACCCGGACTCCTTCCAGTCCAGGCCGGCTGGCTGGCGGTGTCACCGGTCTCAGTACTGGCTGTTTGTGTTGTCTGTCAAAACATAGATGAATGAAACCAATCGACTTTGTATCGGCCGCGTCTTCTATCGAGGGAAAGTTATTTCCCCCTGCTCACCTCAGCACCATATGGGGAGCAGAGCTTTCAGTCGCTCTGCTCCCCGTCTCTGGAACTCCTTACCACCACATCCGTAACACCGACTCTCTCCCTCTCTTTAAAACAAAACTCAAAACCCACCTGTTTAAAATTGCCTATCCTCACCACCCCTCACTCTAACTTTCCCCTCTATTTATTTCTCTGTTTTATCGCCTAGCCCCAAAGTGTGACAGACCCGTTCATTCACGAGAAATCATCCAGCTGCACTCTCATACATGGTGCGCAGTGAGAAATGCGGCAATACTGTACAGTAGGCTAGTTGGCTCATTTTAAAAACACAGACGGGTGAGTTTGGAGCTGACGAGACAGAGGACCGAAAAAAGAGAGTGAGAGTATACTGTAGCTGCCGTTGTTACATTTTGTCATTGAAAGACTATTATTATTATATTGCATTCCCTATTCGTGTTCACTGCTGAGGCGTTTTATCCTGCTCACAGATGCCACCTGGCGGTTGTTTGGGCGCACTGCAGCTTCTGGTGAACTCCTCCACAAAAAATCCGCCTGGCTCTCCCGTGCCTCACGCGTGAATCTCGCGTGAAATCGTCCAAATGAAACTAGTACCCACTGTACCTTTGACTATTAGAGAGAGACACAGAGGAACTTCTGCTACCACTGTATGCCAAGGATCGAGATTGAGGGCTTGAGGGGATGTCCATCGGGGTTCTTTTTGCGATTTTAGAAGTTTTAGACACTGGGAAGGGTTAACATTAGGGGTGTAACGGTACATGTATTCGTATTGAACCGATTCGGTACGGGGTGTTCGGTTCGGCACAGCGCTGAGATTCGGTACAGAAGTTGTGTGTGTTTACATGTACAGTCCACATGCCCACATTGCCCTATGGTCAGTCTGTCACTGGCTTGAACTGTTAGTGCTGCACTTCACATGTAAAACAAATAAATAGGCTAAATAAAAAAGTTGTGCGAGAAGTTTTTCTTAAATCATATTTTATGTTTTGTTGATTTGAGAATAATTTATTGGACTTATTAGGCAGCACTTTACAATTATATTTTGTATAATGGTTTAAGTTTATAAGTTAAGTTTAATAAGTTTATTTATATCAGGTACTTATGTACTTACAACATAACATTAGTAGGTGAGTAAAAGAATTACATTTGACTAAAACATGTACATTTGGTTTGGAAAAAATTCTAATAAACAAGCAAAATCATGTTCTGCATTTGGTTTTCTTACTGTACCGAAAATGAACCGAACCGAGACCTCAAAACCGAGGTACGTACCGAACCGTGACTTTTGTGTATCGTTACACCCCTACTTAACATGTCAGTAATTCACAATTACTTTACACGGATTCACATTAACATAAAAGACTATTGAAATATATATTTTGTGGCATCTTATTGAAGTTGTAATCTTTCAGCACTGATAGCATAGTATAGCATACTAAACTAGACAAACCCCCTACCAAACTGTGCATCTGTCATCTGGGGAGAGTTGGAAGAATAAAGTCACCCGTTGTGACTAATTGGTCTGATACTGACATAGCCACACAATGATTAAACTGCTACAATGATGTGTTCTGGATGTGCATACCTTTTGTTCTTCTTGATTTTTACCAATTGTATATGCATGATGCATGCGTCGCCTTTTCATTGTGTTGGTAGTCATTTTGGGAGGAGTTGGAAGAAGAAAGTCATCTGTAATTGTTATGATTGATTTCGAGCTGGACCCTGGATGCAGACACAGAGGCAAAACTCGTTTGAAAGGTCTTTATGTAAAGCAATGGCTGAGGGGGTCAGGCGAGAGGGGAACAGGACCAGCAGGAGACGAGGACCAGCAGGGGACCAGGATACCAACGGTGATGAGGACCAGGCAGACAGGACTGGGCTGGAGCAGGGGATTGCACGCAGGGAGAACGAGGTTAGAATAAACACAAATTGTTTGCAAAGCACAAGTTGGTAAAGTGAGGCCGAGCTGTAGCTACCCACGGGAGGTTACACAACGAACTGGCAGCGAGCTGGAGGAGGAGGCCGGCTTTAAGCACCAGACAACGAGACGAGCTGCAGCTGTGATGAAGGTCTAGCTGATGCCTGATGAGCTGCAGCCGTGAGAAAGTCTGGTGGCCAGGTAGCAGCTCCGCCCAGCCTGAGGGAAAACGAAACACATGGACAGACACTGACACAAAAGGGTGGGGAGAGGGGGACAAAAAGGGAACCCTAACAGTAATAAATAGACAATCATTTAAAAAAGTACTTCACTGGTTACTGCTGTGACTAATTGGCCTGATACTGACATCATGGTGATAACTGATGTGTTCTTAACTTTTGTTATTCTCGCTCCCTTGCGAGTGCCTCGCTTGATTCTTATTACTTCTGTTTGCAGGGTGCAGGGTGTGGCGTCTTGGCATTGTGTTGGTAGTTGTGCAACACTTATCGATAAGTGTGACTTTGTTGTGAGTTTGCAGTAAAAACCATTACATCTCTCCTATGATTCCAACATAATGAGCCCACCCATGTTTTCATATGACAAGATTGTGTGACATGATGACCCACCACCAAGGTGCCACTGCCCCCTTTTGGTGTGGCATACCCCAAAAACAAAAAGCACCCATTGTGGCTCTAACAGAGAATTTTACAAACTCTAAAATTACAATCAAAACAAAACAGCTACTTTGACCACCGCACACTGAAAAAGCTACAGGCAGTAAAAGACTAGAATAGCAGTAGGCCTGAAAAAAAGGTGATAAATAGACGATAGCAGCATTACGTGACGATGGCTTTTTTTTTATTTTTAGAAAGCGTATACTGCCGGAAAAGAACAACAACTGGGGCAATTTTAAAAAAAAAACGCTCCACAACGACCTCTCCATGACTGAAACTGTTGCATGTCGCCTGTCTGCAGTGGAGACACAGCTGAGAGGGCCGAGTGAAAGGGCGGTTCCTGTAGAAGTTACTGGAAACAAGGCTATTGCCTTCAGTGCATTGGTTCCTGTAAACATATACATACCTTCACAAGGAATATATTTTTGAGACTTCTTGGTAGCCTTTTCACCTGAAATTAGTAATATTCATTCTGTAAGACAGTAGTCATCTTTCAAACAATTAGGCCTTAACCCTAACCCTGAGTTGACTGAGTGTCTAAATTGACCCTTCGCCAACACCTCCCACAAACGGCTATTGTCCAACGCAAGCGCGCGCCTGTGTTTGTGTGTCTATGTCAGCCTTAACTTCTAATCTGCCTTAACTACTGTTATAGCCCGGCCCAGCGACCACAACAAAACAACCAAACAGACATACCATAAAAACCACATTCCTGATTGAATCTTAATTTTCTTTAATGGGAACCTTATCCATGAATCCTCGGGTTGTTGTTGGTCTTTTAGTGCTCTTGCAGCTCCCTCCGTAGGCCACAATAAATCACCATTGTTAATCCAACATGATGGGACTACTTCCTCCATCTCTGCCGTTTCCTCCCTCCACACCGCTCTGCTCCACATTGTTGTGGTCTATTAGAAAAAAACAAGAGAGGAAATTCAGAAAAATTGTTATCCAACAGAATAACCATCATTACATTACAACTAAAAACCTCCAACATTAAAAGTAGGGATGGGGACAACACACCCAAAGCACCCAAAGCCAACTGAGAACTCTGATGAGGAATAAAGCAGCCTAGAAACTGCTCAAATGGGCGATTGTGGCCTATCAGAGGTTTTGTACATTCACAACAACTTGCAGAAAATAGAAATAGACCTGGCTTTTATTTGTGAATTTTCGGTAACTATTCTCTTGATCAGAGGAGAGTGTGGTAAAAGCCAATCTCAGGATCCTGGTGAGCACATGTCAATTGTCGATCGTTTTGTCGAAAAAAAAATCCCATCCCTACTTAAAAGATTAAAAACCAATAAGTGGACTAACTCTCATCTTAGCTCCTTTCACAGCCATGTAGTAACGGTAAGAATACAAATCCTCTTTTGTGGGGCAGACAAACTGCTTTGTGACTGAGACGTCTCTCCTCAATGAGCTCTCTTTTCCCGTGTCTTGTGTGATCAGCCAGTCGACAGATGTTTATCATCTTTGAGTCGCACGGACTTCTGAAAAAGCTGTCCAGAGCGTCAAGGCTGTACACTTCACAGACGCATGTCTTTTCTGGCCTTCTCTCTTTGACCAATGCAAAGGCATGTCCCAAAAAGAAGCAGGAGTCCTTTCTCTTTGTTGACACACACGTCTCAAGTGCTGCTCTCGAGACGTGTGTTTTGGTGTTGTCCATTTCAGCCATTCTCTTGTAAAGCTGCGCTATGGGGTTTTTTGCATTCCTGACACTTTTTTTTTTGAGTCTCTGCAGATGGTTTTCGAAAGGAAATGCAGAAATGTCATTGAGGGATGTCTTAAAACATCTTCTGCCAGGTGGATGAGGGCATGGACATTGTATGAGGGGAAAATTGGGCTGTAGAGCTTAGAAGATGTTTTGTAAAAGTATACTAAAAGCTCTTCAGCATAGCCAATAGATGACATAGATGTATTGGAGGCCAACAGAAGAGACATGGCAACTGACAGTGTCAAGAAGTGATGGTATAAAGTCTCTGGCAGAATGCCTCGGAGGACAACTGGTCCAGTGTACAGTAAAAACTGCCTAAATTCTGTTGCCTTCCAACGGTCAAGATCTGTTAAACCTCGTGGCTGCCGGGAAAATTCTTTTGGCATCTCTCCATTTAGCGACAAGAGGTTTTTTGAAATGTCATTAATTTGCCTAGGGGACAGCCTGCACTCCCTAGGTCCCTGTTTTAGGAAGTTGAGCAACCTCCGTACCACCCCTAGGCAGACAACATGCATATAATCAAGGACAAATGATGCGAAGCTAGTTCAGGCAGACAACTCAGGCCGCGCCCACTCTGATCAGCTGATCAGTCGCCTGCTCTCCTCGCCCTGATTGGGCGGGTTATTTAAATCCCCCAGTTTACCTGCTCGTCCCTGGCTATGCTCTGCTGCTGCCGCCCTGCTTTTCTCTGCTGCTGCTGCCTTGCTGCCCTGCTGCTCATGAGGTTTTGGTTCGTTCTCGGGTTCCTCGTCTTCTCCACCATGTCTTCTGACTCCTCCGAGCCGGAGTGTGAGGGCGTCCCGCCAGTCCACGCGCTGGCGGCTCAGGATTCCGACCTGGACGGGTCTTCCCCTCCCAGGGATCAGGATCCTCCCCGCCGTAGCTCCCGCTTGGTGCAGCGTCAGCTGCTCGATTGGCCGGTGGTCCGGATCTTGGAGACGCTCTATGCGAACGGCATCTCCGCTCCGCCCGGTCTAGAGCACGAGGATCTGCTGGATCTTCTTATCAGCCGCGTCCCCGCCGTGCTGGAGGATCCGGAGCCAGAACCAGCCGCCTCGAGGAGGAAGAGGGGTAAAGCACCGGCCAAGAAGCGCGGCGCAAAATCCGCCGCCCCCCCTCAGAAGAGACGCAAGCCGCCGGCTCCAGCTGCTGCTCCGGCTCCTGCTGCCGCTCCCGCTCCTGCTCCCGGTCCTCCGGCTCCCCCAGCCCAATGCAGAAGTGCTGGCGGCTCTGTCCGACATCAAAGCAGCCCTGGTCGGTGTAAATAATCGCCTTGTTGTGCTCGAGTCCAACAGCTTCCCGTCTACTTCCGCGTCTGTAGCTGAGCCGTCTACGTCGGCGGAGGTCCTCTCGCTGCCCCGGAGGACTCTGGGAACTGCAGTCCCTGCGCCATCCACAGGAGCCCCGTTCCTCTCTCCAGCCGGGGCAATTCCAGATGCGCTCAGGAGCCAGATCATTGCAGGTATAGCAGTTCTGTCACTCACTTCCCCCCCCTTCATTTTGAGGAGCTTTTAAGCGTTGCTGATAGAGTGTGTTGTGCTTGCTGCTTTCTTTATCAGGGCAGGATGTTAACCTGGTTAAAATCCACATTTGCGCATCCGACTCATCGGACAGGAGGCTGGTGGATTGTGGAGACTTTTCAGTGTTTCTTAAGGATAATGACCAGAGGCTGTCTAAATCTCTCACGCTGGCCGAGTTTAACGTAGCGTTCGGCGTCTTCAGGGACACACAATCTGCGAGGTGTTTCCTGCGTGCAGGCAAGAGCTAGATACGTACCTCGCCATTATCTCCGACCTGGCCATGTCCTACGGCGGTACTCTTTTTTACGAGTACCATAAGAGCTTCTCGTCAAAGTCCGTTATGTACATTCGAAAATTTAACCAGCGGATCGACTGGTCAGTGGTGGATCTCGCCTTGATCAGCAGGCATTTCACTGGCCGCCAAGCCGTGTCCTGCGCCGTTTGTGGCGCCTTCAGTCACAGCTCCACCCTGTGTCCAAAGTCGGCGTTCCAGGGGAACGCTCCTCGGCTCCAGGCGCCGGCCCCCGCTCGCAAATCCCAGGTGCCCTACACTCCAGGAAATAATACGCCTATATGTATAAATTTCAATGAGAATGTGTGCACTTATCGTAATTGTAAATATATGCACATTTGCAGCTGGTGCGCGGACAGCCACCCGAGGTCTGTGTGTCCAAGACGGGTGCGCGCTGCCAAGTTGGAGAAATAAAATCCATGCACCCATCCACGCCTGTCAATGTTCCAGCTCTCTCCAAGGCTCTCAGGAATCACCCTGTCAAAAGTTTTGTGAACTACCTCATAACCGGGCTTGTCCAGGGGTTCTTTGCCGGGCTGTGCTGGCTTCCTACTTCCACTCATATCTGTAAAAATTTGCAGTCAGCTCTGAAAGAGCCAGAGGTCGTGGCTGAATTGCTAGATAATGAGGTCAGGAAGGGCTTTATGATCGGTCCATTCTCCAAATCTCCGTTCCATCCATTTAGGGTCAGTCCCATAGGCATAGCCACACGTAAGTACTCGGGTCTAATCAGTCTAATCATAGACTTGTCTGCCCCCCATAATGGCCCGGTACCCAGCATCAACAGTCTGATCCCCCTAGCTCCATTCTCCCTGTTTTATGCGACGGTCGATAACGCCATTCAAATGATTAAATCCGCAGGGCAGGGAGCTTGGTTAGGCAAAGCAGACATTTCCGACACCTTTAAGGTAATGCCTCTGCACCCCTCACAGTGTCATTTATTCAGGGTTAAGTGGCGTTCCAAATTCTATTTCGCCGTCAAATTAACTTTTGGATGCAGAAGCAGCCCGCGCATTTTTGACTCTCTGTCTGAAGCTCTGTGCTGGATTTTGTACAACAAGCATAAACTGCCTTTCGTCCTGCACCTTCTAGATTACTTTTTAGTGGTTGATTTTCCGGCTTCACCCCCAGCGCGCTGCATCTCAACTGTAAAGGAGCTTTTTCTTTCGCTCGGAGTGCCTCTTTCCGAGGAAAAAACCGTAGGCCCCAGCACCCGCTTAGAGTTTTTAGGCATCATATTGGACAGCGTTCGCATGCAGGCCTCTCTCCCTGAGGAAAAGCTGTGTTGCATCAGGGATATTTTCAAAACCTTTACCTCGGTCACCTTAATTTTGCAATGAGGATCATCCCTCAAGGGCGTGCAAAATGCATAAAGGAACTCCCGTGGTGATTGCAAAAAATAATTCTGTTTTCTGCCCTCTCGACTCCATGCTACACTACCTGAGATCCCGGCCTGCACCTGCTCCCAGCGACCCGCTTTTCGTCGTCGACGACAAGCCCATGACCTGAACCTGGTTTTCCTCACGGCTCCGGGATCTATGCTTAAGCTGCGGGCTAAATCCAGACGTGTACACCGCGCACTCCCTCCGGATTGGAGCAGCCACAACTGCCGCCCTGCGCATGCCCACTTCTTCCCTGAAGTCTCTGGGCCGCTGGTTCTCGGCCGCCTATGTCCGATATATTCGGTTCAGCAAGAATGAAATCCTGCAAGCTCAAAAACTTATGAGTGCCGATTCATTGTAATGCCGTGCATGTAACTGATAAAAGAAAAGGTTAAAATTTTGATTGTTTTATTTATTGTGATGCTCCCTGCTTCTGTTATATCTTTTATGTGGTGTGTAGAAAGGGACAACGAGCCGTCAAATTTTAAAGCAAAAATAGAAGAGGCGTTTCCACAGTTGAGGGACACAGGAGGATTTGACCTCCTCAGAATTGCAGGGACAACACGCAGCAGGGACCTGATATGTATTCCAAACCCTGATGAGGGGTATTCTGCAAGCTATTTGGCCAACCCTTTGACAGGAATAGGGCACGCCACCATATACATAAGGCCCCTCCAGAAGAGTATCATATTGGACCATGTAAGTACATAATCAATTAATGAAGACTGAGCCATTTTTCTGTACAGTAAAAGATAAATCAGCAGAAGAAGCTTTGATTTGTTTTCCCCTCCTATGTAGACTCCAACATGTCATGGGGGACCGCAAACCAAATGTCTGGTGTGTGGGACATTCTTCCCTTTCAATCAAATCCGGACACACATGGCGTCATGTACAAGGTATGTTGGATATAGGCTATCCAGTTTTCATTATCCATATTGCTTTTTACACAGTGGGGGAGCTACTGTTCAGTATCTTGAGTACTGAACTCAATCCAGAGTTGTTCAACTGAACTATATCAAATACCACTATCCCTTAAAGGTGTAGCCTACAGAAAAGAAATGTTATTTTGAGCCTAGTGCCTACTGTGGGTCTTAACATTAATATTAGTTGCTCACGATTCATCAGCCACTGATATTAGATCTGTCCAACGTCTGACACACACACACACACGCACACAGACACACAGACACACACACACTGAGCTCAGTCTCGCCCCAAATTTTGAATATCCCGCCTGCTCGATAACGACCAATCAAATTTGTTCTCCTTACTCAGGTAAACTTGTGCGGGAACTCGTGCGATCAACAGGACAAACGGCCATTTCTGTACAGCTTAAAAGATTATGTGTCAGTTACTGTAAATCTCTCCTTTAACTTGTGCTGCATTTTCTTCTGTCAACATGTTAATCAAAAATAACTGTAAAACATGGCTAGAGCTGCAACAATTAATCAAACAATAATCGATAGCCCTTCTGTAATCTCAAAATTTGGCTATTATTCATTAAAATTAAGAGTAGTTGCAATACCATGTCATGGTCCATATCATCTGTTGGGTCAAGAGACCTCTTTCCCAACCCAGCTTGGCTGAGTTCCAATTCCTCAGCTGCCGAGGGAGTGGTACCATTATTTATCAAGTACACATAAACTGTGAATGCCTTGGTGGTCACTCTTTTCCTCAGAGTGTTTTGAAGGGGTGAGAATCTCTCTTTTCCTTTTTATTGGTGAAGAACCCAGGAAATGACCTGTATTAACATATGACAAAACTGTATGAATTAACATCATGAAACATCAAGTCAATAAGTATCATCAAATAAGTCCAGTGTCAAAATGATTATCAAGACCTGGCCATCTCCTGATGTACTTGGCTTGAGGTTTGTGCTTGCCCTGACTGCACTGAACTTCTCTGTGCTGGCTGCTGAATGTTTTGAGTGAGGACATTTATGAGGCCTTGTGCCGCAGCGATAACACTGGCCTCAAGTCCCTAGAAAACAAAACACACCTCACAGGGCTGGAGAAATGGTACAATTTATTAGCTGTAGTATGAGACATCTGAGTATATTATAGCCTGCTCCTCTTTCACACATGAGGCAAACAGATAAAAAAAAAAAATTAACATTGCTCATAAACAGTGAACATAACAATGACAGTCCCTTGCGTTCATGAGAAATGGACATTAATTCAGAAATTTGTAATACTTTTGAAAAATTTTATATACACACCAGTGGCGGCTGGTGACTAAAAAAATTGGGGAGGACAGGAACACCAGCCCACAGCATCATGTTATTTTGACTATTAGGCTACTTATCCCTACTTTCTTATAATGAAAACAGTAAAGCAATGTCTTACAAGATTTTGTAAAAACAACATAATTTTATTACATCGTACTGTTTTCAGATCAACACAGGTCTAATGATATCGTGGATGTGGGATGTAAAAAAAAAAAAAAAAAAAAATCACTTGTCGAAACCGGGCCTCGAACCCATGTCTCCCGCTCCAGGGGCGGCAGTGCTAACCACTACACCAAGAGCCAATCTGCATACTAATTAATGATTAGCAGGTGTTTTATGGGTGATTCGGTATGCCAGCCTACCACTAGACACCACACGCGGTCATTTCTCCTTACTTGTATCTCCTGACTGCTTCTCACTGATATCTCCCAACAGTTTATCAAAAAATCTGCTGATATTTACTTTCAAATCAATGCCAATATCTCTGAAAACTCGTATTTCTTGTGCTGGGAGAAGCATGAGCAGCGCGGCTGGGAGTGAAAGTTTGGGGCACATAGCAACAGTAACCAAGGGGGGTTGGACTGTCATTGGACCAACCCATAGATATATACACGTAGATGCCGCATTCGGGCTTGTTTGGACTGCCTCACGGCCGCCATCTTGTGCAGGGGTTCCATCTGACAAGCAATCGCTCAGACCGGGTTTGACAGCTGTGAATCTGGCAAAATGCCAAACTTTTGTGCCGCGTACGGATGTTCCCATGAAATAAACGCCAAAACGAAGAGACATGGAATAACTTTTCTCAACTAATAAGTTATTTTATATTTGTTATGAACTTGTTGAATTTGATGTAGATAATATCTGATATAAATGAAACTAAGGTAACGTATCATAGGGTGAGATAGGTGTTACGTTTAGTGCATATACCGGTAGTTAGTTAATTGTTATTTTGTTGCCTGTATGTGTAGTCTATCGACTTATCAGCTGTTATCCCCGGCTGTGGTAGTAGCGAGTGTGTGGTTGCTATGGTGATGAGGCCGGTGAGTGAGTGTAAACCACTGTAGACGCTACCTATATAAAGGCTAGACCTCTGCCTCTGTACTACAGTAAGTAAAAGTTACACACCTCCTTCTCAAGAAGAACTGACATCTCTGCATTGTTGGTGAATGAGCAAGTGCGGTATTTACAATAATTTAAGGACTTTTCTAGATCACCCACGTTATATTATCATTGCATTCTAACATTGAGGTCCCTGCACAAGATGGCGGCGGCGGCGGCAGTCCGTTCCAATGGGCAGCAGCGTCAGATGCGGCATCTACGTGTATATATCTATGGGACCAACCTGCTGTCAATCTTGTGTTCTGATCGCAGGAGAGCCTCCTCCGTTATGACGTAATTTTACGTGTCTTAGCCAATCACAGGTCAGGATGAAGACATCCTAAATGCATTGAGTCAATGGAAGGAGATCCCGCCCCGAGGTCAGTTAGGGAAGTAAAAATCTTAGCACCTCCGTAGAGCCCCTACCTTCCTGCTCCCTGCTCCTCACACAGACTGCTCTGTCTCCTGAGCTGCTGGCGGCGCCTTTGAACCGTTTTAAGTGGATTTTCTTCCAAAAAACAAACTTTTTTGTGATAAAATACATAAATAATATTTTATAAATTATACTGAGATTTGGTAATGATTTATTTCAACCAGTTAATCTTTCTTAAATAAAAAATCAATTTCCCTCTTGCCTCTCAAAAATAGAGGAGGACCAACCTCCTCTGCCTCAATGGACCAGCCTCCTCTGATACACACACAGTTCGAAGAACAGACAAATAGAGTGCCTAAGAGGAAGTAGCGCCATGGGTCCACAATTAGAAAAAAATCCCCATACCGGTAGGTATAAATGGAAGACCAAGATTTAGTTTGTGATCCATTTGAATTGTGCCATGAAAAATGGCATGTCTTTCTTTATTCCATTTTTTTCTCCTTTTTCTTTTGTGTGTAAAGCACTTTGTGTTACATTGTCTATGTATGATTGTCTATGTATGAACCTTTACGCTGTAGAATGGGTAGTCGGAGGAGAAATGAGCCGTCGGACTGACCTATGCTCCCCCCACGTGTCTACTCACGCTGCACGTTCGGTTGAGTTTACCATCACGGCAGACCGCAAAAGTAAAAATACTTGAACTTAGGACGGCATTGCCGTTTGCCGTTGACGTCCACGGATTTTATTTCCCGTAACTTACTCCACCGAGTTTTAACGTCATTTACCGGACTTCATGTGAACGCAGCAGCTAAGCTAACGTTGCGGTACAACGACGGTATTCAATTTTAACTGACGTTATCGTAGCTTAGCTTAGCTTAGCTTAGTTCGCGCTTGTTCCGGCGGACCATTGTCAAATCCATAGCATAAAGCATAAAATACATTTTAAGGCAGCAAGGTTCTCTACGGAATTGGCACCATCTGTGAAATACTCGGCCGATGTTCACCCTAGTCCTGCTTCTAATTTTGTCCGACTCGATTTGCGATTTGTAATGCCGCCGTGAAGCCATCCGATCAGGCAACCCCTGAGCTTCACCTCGGGTGACATCAACATACGAATACTGACGGCGCATAAGTCATTCCATGTTGAAGTTGCCAACGCGACCAGATGTAAATATTTATATATTTTGGACCCGACAAAATTACTTAAAACAATTATTTATACACTATTTTAATTTTTTTGGGTAAAATTAATACTTTTATTCTGCACCCCTCTAGACATTCTGTGGATGCATTATTTTTGAAAAATGTTTCCTTTTGATGAAAAAGTTGTAGCTATGACCTTTAACTTAATGTTAACTAAGTTACTGAAACACTGTAAGGTTAACGGTTAACTTATTAACTTATCAAGTCAGGAGAACATTAAAAAAAAGTTGTCTGGAATGTTTTTAAAAGAACCATTTATTACAAATTATACACACACCTACACATAACTAAATAACTTACTATTAACTATAACTTACCAACTTTAAAACTATTTACAGAACTAAATAACTATTTACTATACTAACTATTTACAGAACTAAACTATTTACAGAACTAAATATCTATTTACTATACTAACTATTTACAGAACTAAATAACTATTTACTATACTAACTATATACAGAAGTTAACATGGAACAAAAAGAACAAAACTAACTATATATAAACACGCAAAATAATTAATTCATAATTAAAAACTACATATAGGCAAAAAAAATGAATAAATTGAACTATATAAACATGCAAAAAAAAAATACAATAATAACTAGAAAAAGCATTTCCAAGAATGGAAATGGTGTGAATGCTGAAAGCAATGCTGAATGAACTGAAGAAATTGTTGAATCAATGCTAAATTAGCTGAAGAAACTGCTAAAGCAATGTTGGAAAAGGCTAATGCTAAAGCTGAAACGTATAACTTGTAATAGCCTAGACTATGAGATGAATGTCTTTTAAAGGTAAAAAAGCAGGAGAAATGTTAAAATTTTCAAGTCTAAACATTCAAGTCCTGCATGTTTAAATGTAATGGTTGAATAGTTGAAATCTGCAGCTAACCTGACAGGAAGGAAAACTGATGAACCAGCGCTAGGCTATATAGCCGAAGCAATGGCTGAGAGTAAATTATTGTAAAAAGTACAAAATGTAAGATTTTGTATGAAATGGCTGGAAATTACTTGAATTGTTTAAGAGGATGATGAAGACACGAAAAGTCAGAAAAAATCCTGAATTTAAAAAAATAAAATAAATCTACTGAAATACACTGTAAACTGACAGCAGAAGATTGTTAAAGCAAATAGATTGAGCATTAGCCGAGGAGTAAAATTAGAACATGTAAATAGCAGGTTTAAAGATGTGAAATGGTTGAGAAGAAGAGGTAGATAGAGAAAGAGAGGGGCAGAAAGAAAGAAGTTACAGTAAAATACAGATTCAGGGGGTAGAGGAAAGAGATAGATAGAAAGACAGATGGATAATCAAGTTAGGTGAGACAAAAACTCTACTAACATTGCAAGGGAGGAATTTGAACCAAGTACCTAGGAGTTGAAGGGTCACTTTCTTAACCATTACACTATGGCAGCAGTTGTCTGGTGTCAGAGGTTTAATCAATTTAAAGGAGTCATCACCTGGTTTTTTACGTATCCAGCCCCCCTTGGATCGCTTTGGATCAATTCGTAAAACTTATTAGAAAAAAAAAAAAAATGTTAATCAAACATTGAGCTTGTTCTGACCCTTTTTCCTACCGCGACTTTATCACGCGAGATTACGCGCGAGGTTTTGACTGGTCCGGATGTGCACTGTATGAGGCACGCGTTGATTCGCCGCAGGAAGGACAGAGCCGGGGGGGGGGGGGCTTGCCTGCATGCAGACTCCAAAACATAAACAGCCCCCTGGTACCGCTTCGGCGATTTCAGGTAGCGGACGGGGCGGGGTTGGGTGGTGAAAGAGGCAAGTAGCCTCCGCCGGTGAGGTCACCGTAGGAGCAGAATCAAAATCTCGTGCTTTAGGAAGGCACACCATTGTGTGCTATTCCTGTTCGGAAAAAGAGCCGAAGCGAAAAAACGGCGCCGCTTTCAAAGTCCAGCTTTTCAGGCAAGTTTCAACTGAGGTCAAACACCAATATGCATGTTTTAACAAGAGAAATTGCGATTTCCGGGTGATGACTCCTTTAATGGTTGGTTTTGATGAATGTGACATCATTCAATGATATCTGAGTGCAGAATAGTAGAAAGGACAGCAACCAACATGTACAAATTGAGGGCTTTTGTGCCAGGCCTGACTATTTTATGTGAATGTAAACAAAGTATACTGCCAAAATGCCACAGTTGCAAAGACTGTTGTCTGTTAATGAGCTGCCCTCTGTGTCACTCTGAAGTTAACGAGCCCAAAGCTGCACCTGTTGGAAACACACTGTCAACACCAAGACAGCTTCAAGTCCAGCAGAGAAAATAAATCACTATTACTGTTGGTGAGGCAAGATTTGAACCAGCAACCTTCAGATCATGAGTCCAGTGGATTAACCACTAAGCTACTGACACACTCCTCACACAGTGAGCATAGAGAACCAAGTGAGAGGGAGACATAGAGAGAGAGCCAGAGATAAGAGAGGTAGATAGAGGGAAGGAGGGAGGGAGAGAAGGAGAGGAGAGTGTTTGTGCATGATTGACATGATGCACACGTCAGAGTTCAATTAATTTCCTATAGACATCCTGTCAGTCTGTTTTATCATGTGAGTCTGTGTCTTAACGAGCCTCCTCCAACAGCTGGGCACATGCACTACACAGAGGAGAGCAGAGCAGAGCAGAGTAGGATTTCAGCTGAATTGCAGAAAAAGTTAAATATTGTAAAAAGTATAAATAGTATGAAAGAGAAAAGTCATAGCATAAAAGTATTCAAGAAGCTGCACATTTTGATATATGAATTGTTGAAACAGCACAAAGTATGAAGGAGTAGTTAGGTGCGCGGAAGACGTAAGAATAAGTATAAAGAAACAAAATGGCCGACTAGAAGAACAATAGTGTGAATGCTTTCACACTAATGAATATGTGGGTCCTCTCCTCCTGTAGCGTTTGGCCTCCTCCTCTCTCCCCCACTGTAAAAGGCAAAATGACAGTGATTAACACATTGCACATATTTAATGTTAATGTTACATTGCATAAAATCAATCAATATTACATTTCATAAAATGCTTACAATGCAATATGTGGACTGATGTGTTCTAGGGTCAGAATGTCAGGCAAGGAAAGGAAATACACAAAAGAGCAGCTATCTGAGGCAGTGTTAGCTACTGAAGGAGGAGAAAGCATCAGGGCAGTGTCCAAAAAATTTGGAATTCCTAAATCGACCCTGTCCGACAGGAAGTTAAAAAAATATGAATGCCAGCCCCACCCCAATAGAGCTCCGGACCCCACGTGAACTCCAGTGGTCGAGCGGCCATTTTGGCAGGAAAGTGTACAGCGCAGAAGCATTGACTCTAAGCGCCGAAGCCGTCTGAGGTCACATTATCTAACTTTAATTCCAACAGATTGGACTTAATATAAAAAACACTAAATGGATTAAATATTACCGACCCTTATAATGCACCCAGGGTGCTTTTCAAAAATATTTTGGCCTAACAGGACGTCCTAGACCTGGGACGTCCGCCGGCGGCCGGAGATACTTTTGAAAAGCACCCCGGGGGCATTATAAGGGTAGCTAATATATATTCCAATGTGTTAAGTGAGCTGATGTGAACTGCAGACGGCTTAAAATCTTCAATTGCTGTCAAAATGTTATGCAGCTGTTTTCCTGGTCCACCGATCCACGTCTGCCCCCCTCCCGCACTATACATGTAGACTACAGTCACATTGTTTACGTTACGTTGTGTGTTTTAATTAATCCTGTAACACACAGTGTGATCGCGGTACCGGCAGAGTGACAGGCAGGCAGGTTAATATGCAGAGGGATGAAATGACTGTTGCTCCCACAGTGACTCCTGACTCTGACACGTTAAACCTAGTTGCTTCTACACTGAAAAACTCTGTCTAACCATCATAACGATGACACCTGAAACGGTAAATAGGAGCTGATCGATCGAGAAAAAAAAAAGCTGGAGTGCATTTTTCCTTCACTGAAAACAGCTGGTTCTTGAACGTAACTCAGTCAAACTAAGACGTATCCTCAATATGTTTTGCAGTTCTGTTAGGTCATACTACATGCTGACAAAGTTATACATGTAAAACTTATATGGGCTCGGTGAAAATCGCTTTGTTATTCTCGTTCTGCACTCGGCTTTCCCCTGTATCTACAATACGAGCATCGGTAGATTCCTGCCAAAATGGCGTCGCGGCCAGTTTCGGGGCGTGGTCGGGGCTGCGTGACGTCAGCTCCCGGAGCTCTATAGAGCGATTACACACAGAGGGCCTGATCTACTAAAGCAGGGGTCCCCAAACTACGGCCCGCGGGCCAAATGCGGCCCGCATTCAAGTTCCAACCGGCCCGCAGCCTCTGTCATAAAATCAATAATATGCGGCCCGCCAGCACGTACAATTTTTTTCCCAGCCTCGATATACTATTGCCATGTGAATGTTTGTTTTCCTCGTCTCTGGCCTCCAAACAGGCTGAATGACAAGAGGCTTCACTCTGTGACTCGGTCTCAGCACCTGGGCGCGTTTGTACCATAGCTGAATGAAATGAAGGGAGTGAAGCATCTTGTCAGTCATCCAGGATCTCTGTCTCTGTGAGGGGCGGCGGGGCTGCTACCACACACACGGTGCAGCATGTGAGCCTGAGGAGCAACGCAAGGTAACGTCAGTCGCTAACTTGGCGACTTTCTCCCTAAATCTGACGACTTTCCAAACCGTCTCATCCACTTTCTTTTTGACAAAAGCCACTAGCGACGAATCTAGAGACTTTTCCGATGCTGTTACTGTTACCACTTCCGGTTTGGAGACTCGGACGTGAAAGCACGTCATCACTGCTGTTTCCAACGTGAGCCCCGCCACCGTCCCTACAGCAGCGGCGGTGTCACGGAGCTGTCCCCACTACAGAGACCCGCTCCGTGCCGCTGACACCCCCACCACAGCCATCTTTAGAGCGACATACACAGCCTCAGTCACTACTCACCTCATCTACTGATGACACAGTCAAAGTGCAGTTGAGACTTGATAAGCCATGTTATTTATTGTTTTGGTTGTGTGTGGTGTGGTTTTATATTTGAGTGCATCTTTTCTTAACAGAGACGGGATATTCTTGTTTTTGGTTGTGATTTTTTATTCAAGTGCAATTTTTGATTTTTTTTTTTTTAAATATGATACAATATAAAATATAATAATGTTTCAAATTAACCTAGATATGTTTAAGCCTTTTTTTCCAGACATTTATGTCATTTTATGTGGTCTTCAAATATGAAAAGCAGATTTTGGTAAAAAAAACTTGTTTAGATTTATTTATCTATGTGACGAAATGAAAAGAATGCCATTTGCAATGAAAAAAAGTATTAAATAGGCTAGTTAATTTGCATTTAATGTTAATGGTTCAAAGGATGTAAGGCTGAATGGTCGGCCGACTCGGCCCCCACACATCTTTACCTCACCAAATGTGGCCCTCTTAGCAAAAAGTTTGGAGACCCCTGTACTAAAGGTTTGCTTGTACTAAAACGTGTGCAAACACGATAGTAAAAATGTGCAAGCTGATCTACCAACCCGGTGCACTGAGTATTGCGTCTCTCAAACGGGCAAAAAAGCATGTGTGATGTATTTAGCGCGTTTGCCTTGATGAATATGCAAATATGGGCGTTTCTGCCAGAACGTGCAAAATATTGGGAGGAGAAGATGCAAATAGATTTGTTTAGCACACGCAGCCTGATTTAACAAACCTGAAACAGATTGCGGTGGAAGTTTTTGCGTTTTTATTTAGTACGTTTGAAAGGCAAATGTTATCTGACACAGTTTTTTTTCTTTTATTGATTTAATACCTGCCAGGGCAAAAGCTCTTACATCTCTGCATTTCCTCGCATCCCGGTCATTCCAGCGAACTGTAGCAGTTTTTTTTCATGTGTTTAAAGTCATTTAAGCGCCGTTACGCGCGCCACACGTCTCTCCTCTTATGCGCTCCTCTCCTTTCCTCTCCTCCCTCTGGAGTGTGTGGCTGCCCAGCTGCGGGTCCGAGACTGAGAGACGTCACCCAGTCTTCACCCCGGTCTTTGATTCCTCTGGTCAGTGTGTCCTGACTCCCGAGTGTCCCACCTGAGCTCTCTATTAATCCATCGGATCAAATTCTGTGTCCATCCAGCTCTCTGTCCACCGCGGAAACAATTACCACTTGCAAACCCTCATTTAAATACTGCGGACTGCGTGTGCTGTCATTTAGCATGTTACTCTTAGTAGATCACCTCCTTTTCATGCGCTAACCAGACACGCAATTTTTTACCAGGAGCACGCAATTTAGCGCCCCTTATCTGCGATCTTAGTAGATCAGGCCCAGAGAGGAGGAGGCCTTGGTTAGCTACATCCTGTGGATGGCCGAGCACGGGTTCCCGCTGACCAGGACCACCATCAAGTGCCTCGCTCTGGACATGGTGAAGGAGGCACACACTCAGACCCTTGTGAATGTTCACAAGGGTCTGAGTGACAACTGGTGGTCCCGGTTTAAGGCCCGTCATCCGGAGCTCCGGTCGAGGACCCCCGACTCCCTGGATAGGGCCAGAGCCATCGCCGCCACGCCGGAGGCCATCTCCCGATTCTTCGACCTATATGAGAAGATGATGAGCACCCACAGTCTCCATGACAAACCCCACCAGATCTGGAACTGTGATGAAACTGGTTTTGGTGACAAACCGAAGTCAAGGGAGAAGGTGATTTGCCAGAAAGGGAGGCGGCATGTGTACCGCCAGCAGACGACCACCAGGGAGCGCATCACTGTGCACCTGGCGGTCAGTGCTGCTGGTACACATGTCCCTCCCTTCATCATCTATCCCCGGTGTCTTCCTTCAGTGGCCTACGCACTGGATGGCCCGGCCGACAGCCTGTATGGATGCTCTGAAAAGGGATACATGACAGGGGATCTCTTTATGAAATGGCTGACTCATTTTACCAAGCATGCCCCCAAGGAGCGTCCACTGGTGCTGATCATGGACCAGCATGAGACTCACTGCGGACGCCTGGTGATTGATTTCTGCCGGGCCAACCAGGTGGAAATCCTGCTCCTTCCTCCACACACCACTCACATGCTCCAGCCACTGGATGTGAGCGTCTTCAACCCCCTCAAGGCCACATTCAGCACCCTGGCCAGCCGTACGGGCCTGATCCGGGGCGATATGGTGGTGGGGAAGACCCACTTTTCGTCCGTGCTGAAGCATGCACACGAGAAGGCTGCCTCCTCCACCAACATCCAGGCAGGGTTCAGGAAGGCAGGACTCTACCCTGTCTCCAGGGAGGCGGTCGACATGACACAGGTTAGGTTTTGTTTTGTTTTTTCTCATGTTATGCAACTTAAATCAATCTGAAAAATACTATTTCATACTATTTTTACTAGTTATTTTTTAACCTGTACAATTTATGTCTATATCTACCCATCTAGATTGTAAAGCTCGTACCCACCTCCTCTGCCGGTCCATCCACCTCCTCCACTGCTCCAGAGGCTGGCCTCCCCTCTGCCAGTGCGTCCACCTCCACTGCTCCAGAGCCTGCTCCTGGGCCTGCTCTGCCGTCCTGCTCCTCGTCACCCCCTCCTGCTCCCTGCACTGTCATCAGGCCGAGCTGCTCCCCCACCGACAGCTCGCCTGTGCCCACCTCCTCCACTGCTCCAGAGACCAGTCTCTCCTCTGCTCCAGCTCCCTCTGTCTGCCCAACCTGCAATAGGAGCACAAAAAATTATTTAGTCGAGTCTGGCCTCATCCCTCCTTCCCTGGCCAACATACTGACGACACCTACCTTTGGCTCCAAGGCCACACGCCGCCGGCCGCCGGGTGCCACTTCAGGCTAGAGTCATCACCAGCGATGAGTATGTGGCTCATCTAGACAGGCTGGAGGCAGAGGAGAAGGAGAAGGAGCTGCAGAAGAGGAAGAGGAAGGAGGACCAGGAGAAGAAGAGGCTGGAGAGGGCAACTAGCCAAAACCCTGCAGCTGGAGATGGTGGTTGCTGCGCAACATGTAGAGGGATCTCACCTCCGGGGTCAGACGCAGAGATCGACGAGTGGGTCCAGTGCGAATTTTGCGAACTGTGGTTCCACCTGGTCTGCACCGCCCTGGAAGAGGTTCCTGGGGGAGAGTGGCTGTGCCACAAGTGCTGCGCTATAGTCTGAGACACACACACACTGACACACACACACACACCACGTTAACAACACACAATGAATTGCGCAGCATTTGTATTTTTGTTCATTGTTGGATTTTTTTTCTTAAGCATTGGCATTCTTTCAAAAAAAAAAACCTACGTTAAACATCCCTCCGTGTGTGTGTGCATTCTGTGCTGTGGTGGTGGTTACACTAACATATTACACTTGTAGTTACAGCATATAGTACAATATTCCATAAAATCAATAACATATCTAACATTTCTATTAGGCTTGGGCGGTATTACCGTATACTGCCAGTGTTTAAAAATAGCAGCGGTATCAGTTTCAATACCGTCATGAAAAAATGCAATGCACTTATATAGGAGATAGCCTAACAATTAAATATTAAATAAAAGTCATTTGATGCCTAAACTTGATTCTCTGTCCAGTAGCACTTGTGTGGTTGAATTTTCAGTTTTACTTAAATAGTTGAACATGTTTTAGCCTACATTTGGAGACTTTCAATAAAGTTTGTGAACGTGACGTCATCACGTGACAGCGCGGAGGGGAGAGAGACGCACCGGGAGAGAGAGGGGGAGAAAGATGGCAGGTCGCGCACCAGGTGACTTGGTGTCAAAAAAGAACACTACTTCTGCAGTTTGGGAGTATTTCGGGTTCCAGGCAAACGATAAAGGAGAGCTGGTAAATACTGATGAGCAGGGTGCGAAATACGGGGGGGGGGGGGTTGGGAGGGGGTTGGGGGGGTCGGACCCCCCGATTAACCCCTCGACCCCCCTGAAAGACTCAAAAGCAAAATCTGGGGGGGGTCTCAATCTTGTCAAAAAACAGGTTTTTTCTGCATAAACTTAGAGGCGGCCGCCGCTGAAACTGTCTGCCGCTGCGCTGGAATCTTGGTTGAAACTCAGTGTACGGTTTGGAAGCTCAGTGTCGCTGTTTTCAACTCGACCGCAGCGGAGTGCGTTTGATTTCTACTCCCATGTTGCTCGTGCGCCCGGGGGGGGGCACAGTGGAGCTCCGCTCCGGTCAAACCTGGTGCTGAATGTAAACGAACCCACCGGCGCAGAGCGTGAAGAGAGAGAGAAGCAGAGCGCAGTGTTGCCAACCCATCGATTTTCCAAACAGTCTTGGCGACTTCTTTTTGTAAAAAGCGAGTAGCGACAAATCTAGCGACCTTTTCCAGAGACATTACAAACGTTTCAGGACCCGAAAGTATGTTACTACAGCTGTTTCCAACGAGCAGCGGCGCTGCCGCGAGCACTCACTGGTTGTCAATCTACACAGTAGTGTCACAGAGCTTCTCTGCTGTATTCAGAGACGCACTGCTCCACAACATAAACACATGGGGTCTCAATTGGAAATATTTGAAGGGAGAAACGGTTTAGGGGTCGGACACGCACAATCACGTCAAGGCTCCATCTAATGATGATAATAATCTGATAGAAAACCGGAAAAAACTGATTTGTGTTGCTACGCGCTCCATGGGCGCGCACTTCGTCCTGCGCAGCCGGCACCGGTTTGGATGGAGCCGTGACAGACGGCTGGTGCTTCTGTAACAATATAACCTGCCTATAGAACTTCATGTGTTGATCCAACCATGCTCCTCTACAGCTGAGGCTGAAGAGCCTCCTCCTCCCGTGGCTGCTCTAGCGCTGTAGTACCGAGAGCTTTTATGTGCAAATCTACACACAGATTTACTAACATTTCATGAATGAGACCCATGGAGAGCGCCGCTGCCCGCACCCCCCCACCCCCCCCCACCCCGCGGCGATTTAAGGACCCCCCCGAATATTGATGGGTATTTTGCACACTGGTGTTGTGGTATGTTAATTTATGCTGTCTGACTGTTGTTTTTGCACTTTTTTATAAGCTGCATTTGTTGTTAATACAGGGTTCCTACAAGTTTCTTAAAGTTAAATTTAAGACTATTTAATACCTTTTTAAGACCATTTATACATGAAATTAAGACTTTAGTCGGCCTGTTTTACAGCCATATCGGCAAAGAAGAAAAATGAAATTCTTGAATTTCAGAGTGTGCGTTTATTTGAACTCAACGCCTGGGTTCTGCACTCTTTGCAGAGATCTCATTAGGTGCGTTTCCATCAGCTGTTTAGATGCGCATCTAAATGTATCGCATCAGAAAATGATGATGGAAACGCCGTGATTCGAATTAAAATCCCCTGATTCGCACAAACTGAAATACGCTCGCTATGGCCGGGTTTAGGTTGATTCGAATGGGATGGAAACAGCTGTATGCAAATTAAGTGTGACGTAGCGCACTTTCACCCCGTCTGCTCCCGTGTTTTCAGTTCATTCACAAGACAACATCAGGGTTTCCGCACCGCCACGGCAAAATAATAGCCCCCACACACCTTCATAATGATGTTACTGCACAGTTCTTCATAGTTCCTCCTCAGTAAAAACTAAACTTATCAATCAGCGCATCCAGCGTTTAGCATTAGTAAAGACTGTGCCGGGTCGCGACTCCCTCTCCCTCCCTCTCTCTCACACACACACACACACACACACACGGACAGGTCGCATTATGACGGTAATAAACATATGCGCTAAATCGCGCTACTGTGCTCAAATCAGACCGTCGGGGGGGAGGGTATTTTAATGCGCATTTCCCAGTAATTCGAATCACTTGAGATGGAAACATGGCTATTGTCAATAAATGTTGGCCAGTTCTGCCAGTTTGTCTTTGTGTCCTCTTCTCAAGAGGTTGGACCTTGCGATCAGGTCAGCCATTTTGCTCCCTGCCTTCCCCTCAGCCTCCTCTGCCAGCCTGTCTGCATCCCTGTAATGCACAGAATCCAACCAACCCTCATTAAACTTACACTTCCCCATTATTAGCTTCTTCCAGCTCGTCACGTCGGTCTCTGCAGGTCTCCTAGCGCGAAATCTGCAGTGACGTATCTAGCTTGTGTTCAGATTATTTATACCCTCCTGATTGCGGTGCTGTCGAAATTAGTTCCGCCTCTCTGTATTTACATTATTTTTTATTAAATATTCGCGATTGACAAATAAAAACTTAAAAAATAGAGAGAAGTTACAAACAGCACAATTTTTAAGACCCAAATATAAAAATTCAAGACTTTTTCAAGACTTTTTAAGGTATTATTTTCAAATTTGAAATTCAATGCTTTTAAGACTTTTTAAGACCCCGCGGGAACCCTGTAATAAAAGCTGTTGATATTATGCATGTTATGTTGTTATTGTTCAGTAATAGTGTTTGGTATTCAGTTTCTGAACGGTGAAAGCACAAGCCAACAGTTTTGTAATGCCACCTGAGGCTTACGTCATCCTTTTTAATTAGTCACGGTAATACCGTATACCGGGGTAAAATGTGGAGGAAGTTTGACGGTATCAAAATTTGGATACCGCCCAAGCCTAATTTCTATGCTTAATTAGACAAATTAACTGGCAAAATTAAAATTTCTCGACTGATATTTTTTTGAGACACGTGGACTTAACTTTTCCCTTTACATTCCACACAGCCGTTTTTTCACCACATTGTTTTATCCATATTTAATGATTTAAAACTCGACATTAACTCCTCAGAAACTATAAATATACAATATCAGATAGTTATTCGATGAAAAAAATTTTTTTTTTATGGTATTAAAAGTGCCTTTCTTACCTGTCTGGAATACCGTGTGTGAAAATTTCCACGTGTACGAAGTACCGTGAGTAGTCACGGAAATCCGGACACCTCGTCTTCCGGTATTTTTTCTAAATTTCCTCAAAATGATTCGTCAAAAATCTGTCAATCAAACGTTGAAATACTCTTAAGACCCGTCCCCAAACGTCGGATACGCCAATCAGGCATCTCGTTCTGCGCATTGATATGTTATGAGCCTTTTTACTGTGCTAGGTGGCTGCAAAGTGTCCGGAACACCGTGAGTCTACGTTATGTGAGATTTACCCCCATCTAGCGGTGCGGTTGCATGTCGGCACGTATTCTTGCTGTTGCGTTTACGTAAACTCGGGCAGAAGTCAGAAAAACAACAGACGCTGCATGTAACAGGATAAACAAGCCTCTATGTAAACAAACGGTCCGCCAGCACGAGGCAAAACAATACCGGCGTGACAATATGTTGTCATGGTAACGTCGTATTGTTTACCTGGCCCACGTTTTACCGTCTTTCTCTCGTCGAGTAAAATAACATCCAGTTGGTTTGCCGACGGCGTCACTCACAGCGTCATTCAGGTGTCTGACTGCACCTGAAGGCAACACCAGTGCCTCCGTCCTTCCTCACACTAGCCTACACGGTGGTGACAGTAAAACTTTCTCTCCGAGAGTACAGCTGTGGTGAGGTGAGTTTGTGGTTAACTACGGCCACGGTGACACTGAACGTAAAACATGGCGATTCAACATGGCAGAGAAGGTTCGGTGAACCCCCCCCTGTATGTTTGTAACGACTTGTAACAACTCATTCTAAGGTACGAGAAAGCGCTCGTTTGTATGCGGGCGCGATTCCACTTCAGTGAAATACGTATTTATGAAAGCGATATTTGATTTTTGTCAATAAAAAGCCAGTAAAGTCCCATACTGTCCCTTTAAGGTTGAAACCTCTTGAATCTAATTTTTGCTCTTATATGCACAATGAGTTGTGAGGCCTTATTTGGACAGGTGTGTCTCTCAGTCACTCTTTCCCTGCTACATACACACGCTTTACTTAGCGACATAAACACCTGTTGCCGCCTTAACGGTTTGTTTGTTGTTGTCACCTTCAAAGTCACCAAACATATTTTGTCCAAGTGGTTTAAGCAAAGTTGACATTGATCAGAGTAAACATTTGTGTCTGATTTTTTTGTTTTAAATCAAACTCAGCCATTTAAGTAGTCTTACAAGTAACGAAAGTAACGGTAACGCCAGGCTAGTTCCTCATAGAGACACGCTTGTTTTTAGCTGTTTAACTATAAGCAGAAGCAGCACTAAAATATCACAGGTAAAAAAATTATACGTTCATGAAATTATGATGAAGGCATTGTCATATCTGTTTGGTCATGACACGTTAAATATCATTATTTTTCCTGGGCGGCGGATGCATTTTTCTCCACAGGATGCGCTGCGAGCGGCTCTGACTCTTTCTTTTCTGTCTTCCCACCAGCTTTCCTGTTCGTGTACACATTTGTCTTTCAGTTTATGGCTCCTGCCCTCCCTGCAGATTGACAGCTGATTTGAGAACCTAATGCATATGATTTACTATTGCACATTTCCTTTTGCTGCTAAACATTTGCTTAGGATTGATTGTGATACAAATAAGATGGAAACTGGTAATTACAAACGTGCATTAAAATGACAGAAAGAAGTGGCAGGCAGGAAGTTTTGCTCAAGACGATCAATTTCTTCTGCTTAAAAAATAAAATAAAAATGTCATTTTGATAGGCTTTCAAATCACCAAATGAATTGCTTTGAATAATTTCGTTTGTTGTAATGATTGTGAGCATAGACAACGGACGTCTTGGCTGAGCCAAATGTCATTTAACATGTAAGTGGAGCTGAACAGGCAGACGCACAGAGGCATGCGTAAAACACACTTTGACTACTTTGTGCAGTTACTATTTTTTTTGAGTTACCTTTCGTTTGCTTTAGATCTTTGTGCGTATTATGAAGCTGTCCTGGTCCCTGTTTGTAAGCCTTTTTACCAGGAGTAAATTTCCCAAAGTTGCAACAACTTGTAGTGATCCACTGGGTTTTATTGGAGCTGTCATTGATTTGCAGGTTTTTTTTCATTGTGTATTAGGCCGGGGAAATGATCAATTATCCTTGTGGTTTGCGCACGGGGACGTGCGGACCTGTAATGAATGAATGAATGAATGAATGTTTTGTTTGTTTTTTTGCCGTAAGTTGTGTGCGTAATGCGCACAGGTGCATTAAGTGGGACCGAGGCAGTCGGCGTTTGGACGGCTGGTGGCGGCGATTCCAAAGCAGCATAGTGGATTATTATGGTGTGTTACCCTGTGGATTCTAAAGGCCCGTTTGGACACAGCACGGCCGGACCGTCTGCAGCCAAGAGGGACGAGGGAGAGGACTGGCGTGGTCACCTTGGCGTCTCTCGTGTGGACAGACCAACAAACTCTCTCTCTCTCACTCGCCATCACCACGCGCCAACACACACACACACACACCTGCACACATACAATATGGGGGACCAAGGATCGAAACCTGAGTGGGGCATATTGTCCTTGTTTTTTATATTAGGCCACGGTAGGCTACATTATTAGACGGCAGGGGACACACCGGTCCATGTTGCCCATGTTATGTAAACACAACGTTACAGCCGCAGTGTTGTGAGTGAGTCATGTCGGGACCAGAGCGATTGCTGGTTGGGACAACCAGGCTTCATGAACCCACTCCACAGACCCGGGTGCCAGGCTGCTCCGGCAGGGAACGCAATGCTCACTGCCAGGATCCCCGCCAGGATCCCTGGGGGCGGTCAGACGGGGAAGGCGATCGGTGAGCTTCGCCTTCCCCGCCGGAGCAGTGTCGGCGGGGGCGGCCAGGCTCACACACTCAGGGAAGGCCATCCTGGCAGTTAGGAGGAGAAACTTTCTGCTTCTATTGAATGGCTTGTTGTAAAGTTTAGGAGCAGCAGGGCGGCTCGCGGATGCTGCTCTGTTCACTTCACACCATGGATGTATTTGTTTTCTTCTGGTAGACGTAAATATGTAACACGTGTACCCCCTGTATAATCAGAACACTTCCTGACCATAGATATAGAAAGGTAGATGCCACGTTCCATACTGCTGAACAGCGCGACCATGCGTCTGCTGGCAGCCATTTTGAGCAGGGCATAAGTTCTAAAGAACTGACATTCTAAACGCTGTAACCATGGTTGTAACCCCAGATTTGATTAAGTCTACTCATAAATGTGACCCGATCCATCAAAATGAGTCACAGTTACCCAAATTTCAAAGTCGAGATTTTGGTATCAATGGAAAGAATAGAAAATAAGCTTTAAAATGATACCCTAGTCAAAGTAATACATTTTATAGTTTTCGAGATATGGCCATTTGAATTACGATCTCCTCCTCTCTTATTCTGTTCTAAAACCTGAGAAAATTCCATTCAAAGTTTTTGCCTGTGACTCTGGCGTCTGTTCCTGTACCACGTGATTACACGCACCATATACGGTCCCTTGTTGTCATCGATGCACCATTCAATGACCCTCGGAAAGCAGAGAATCTCACAATTCAGATGCTGTTTACAGCTCGTCTCTATCATAAACGGTTCAGAAGTTGTGATGTTTTGTTGATGTTTTATAAAATATGTGCAAGCGTTGTGTTGACCGCGACGTTCGGTTTAGCATTTAAGCTACGTTTGATTTAGCATCGTTGCTACGTTCTGTTTAGCATCGACGCTAGCTCTGTTAGCGTCGATGCTACTCGGTTTAGCATCCGTTTCTGTAGCCGTCCCTGCTTACCATAGAGGCACCATTCAGTGACCGTCGGAAAGCGGAGAATCCAGCGAATCAGATGCAGTTTACAGCTCGTCTCTATCACAAATGGATCAGAAGATATTTCATGTTTTTCAACGATGCAACGCTCATTTTCAGAGGGTTTAAGTAGCAAGTCAACTTTAATCATCATTTACTGGCCTTTTCTCAATTATCTGGACTGTGAAACTTTGGGAGAGTGTTTTTGAATGTCATTGCTTTGAAATTAGCTAAAAAGAAAAAAAATCGATTTTTTATTGATTTTCCATGTTTAATTGTGGTCTACAGTCTCACCTCTGTCCTCTTCAGCCAGGGCATTCTCATCATTAGAGTGACGGTCACTGCTGATGCCATGGGCAGCCACCATCCCAACTTCATGCACTGTACTTATTTTTCGTTTGATAGCTTGTGTTTGCTGAAACTTTTTGTAGCTGTTAATCTTCTTTTCACGTTGCTCAGGTGTAAGATATGCAAACAGGCTCGGCACATAATCGGGGTTCAGGGGATTCTCACTCTTTTTACCTGCAACAGTAGAATAAGATATAGAAAAACACGTAAAACAACAGGTAGTAACTAACACTAACCAGTAATTCAATCTAAATTAAACACAACAAAGTAATCTTAATTATCTGAAACAATACTGAAGCATTGCGGCTATTTTTTTATATTTTTAATCTGTGACTACTAGCCTAATATTGTTAAGTGCACTTGATGTCCACTTCAGAGGTTAAGGGGGATTTATTACTACTATCCGACAATTAGAAGTCAATGTCGAAATAGCGGCATCTCGGAATAGCAGCATGTAACCGGCCCTAACCCTTCGTTTTGTGCGTTCACGTGAAGTGGTAGGGCTGTCCCAATACTCATTCAGAAATAGCAGCATGTCGGAATAGCAGCATGTAACTGGCACTAACGCTTCGTTTTGGGACAGCCCTACCACTTCACGTGAACGCGCAAAACGAAGGGTTAATGCCAGTTACATGCTGCTATTCTAACTGCCGCTATTTCGACATTGACTTCTAATTGTCGGATTAGCAGCATTAACATTATTTTTCAAGCGTCCCACTATTGCAACTTTTTTTAGGGGGAAGTGGTAGGGCTATCTGGCTCTCGAAATGGAGATTTTTCAGGGGCACACTACAAAGCAAGGGCTATGACCGAGGGCTATTAAGTTTCCCAGAATGCATCTTGCGGCAAACGGCAGCTGTTGTATTTCTCACCGTAGCACTGTTACTACGTTGTTTTATTAGGTTTTAATATTTTTTCATGCGATAAAGTAGCTATTTAAATGTGCGGTCGGTTTATCCAAATGATGGCTGTTTAGACGTTTTCTCTGACGTTTTTCGGAGAAGTGAAGCTCCGCGGTGGAGCCTCCACCCCGTCCGGAGGGCTTGTCAGCCGGCCACCCTCCCGACGTCATCCCGGTAGAAAAGACCATCGCTAATTAACTTACTCGCAGGGTTTTAACGGTTTTCCGCCGCGTAGTTCCATTCTTTTTAGGAGATAAATGCTGCTCTCACTGATGAAATGTAACAATTGTGGCAGTCGCATTAATTTGTTTGAATTAAAAGTGAAGCTTCATGTGTGTTTTGGACACAGGAGCAGCGCTGCCTGGAGCTCTGTAGCCTACGGACAGAAATCACCACATTTACATCAATAAATAAATGTTTTACAATGAACCGATCAGTCTTGATCTATTTTATTAAGTTAGCGTGGTTTTGAATACAGGATTTGTGGTGAAAGCTCATCACGTCTTAAAACCAGCAGAGACTACTGATGACGTATGTGACTGTTGAAGTGGTGTCCCAAATCGTATGGGTTGACTTTCTACCCCTACCCCTTGTAGCTCTGTTTCAAGGGCAAGGGTTAAGGGCTAGGGGTAGGGATGAGAATTGGAATTGGGCATTAGTGTGTCCTCCTTGTCACAGATTGTGTATAAACAGGTCCGTGTGGGTGTCGCATGGAGTACGTAAGAATGTAACATCTACTGTAACAGAGAGGGCTCTATTTTCGTAAACCAGGCGCAGACGTGGCAGATTCTCCATTCGCCTCACGTCCGCCGCGCCAAAGGGGTGTGTCTCGGCGCATTTTGCGATTTTGCTTCTATGTACGATGGAGCGCATCCCACCCACATCCCTCCCACAGGCGCAAGTGGGAGGGAAGTGGCGTAGGGGGCGGAGAGGAGGTGTGGAGTGGGTTTAACACAGCCGAGTCCGTATTCACCAATCAAATTAGCTCCTCTCCTCTCCTTTAAATCCGCCGCGGGAGTTTTTTTCACACCGTGCAGGAGGAAGTAGAGAGACGGGAGGAAAGTGATGTTCTGATCCGGTCCAAGCTCGCAGGGTCTGGACATGGTCTCGCGAACAGACCTCACGGGCTGACAATGCAAAAGCAGTCTGGGAAGACGTCACTAATATTGTTACCCAGGTTTGCTCTGACATAATGAGAGCCCAGTAAAAAAAAGTAATAAAGACACTCATATTTAGTAACCTATATTTAAACGTGTGTGCACAGATCACAACATTTGCCATGCGTAACTGCAGCTGTGCGTAAAGGACGCATTGCAGAGTGACTCTCTTTTCTTTAGAATTTACCTGAGACAGGAGATGAACAGGTGAATATCTGCTCACGTTGCAGCACTATCTGATGCAGAGACTGATTGTGGTTTGCTGAGAGAGATTATAGTTTATTTGTTTTCAGTTTTTCGTTATGGTCTCGTGACGACGTGGCCGCTAAATAAGCATAGCGGGTCATGGTAATGGCACAGTGCTTAATGTCAACACAGCAGCAACATGCAGTCATCCACCTGCTCTTAGAACATCCACAGCTGCTTTTTTTTTTTTTTTTTTTTGCTCCTGGTTTCCTCTGTGTTAATTCAGTCAGGTTAAGTTAACATTACGCACGCGGACAGCCTTTGATCATCAGATGTGACGGGACAGTGACATGGATATTTAAATGTGTGTGCAGATTCAGATAGTTATATTAAATAGTGGTTGTTGTGATTGTTTATTGCATTTAAATGTGCCTGGAACTGTGGAAAGCTGCCCGTTAGATCTTGATGACGGTTGCGCACTAGACCCTCAGCAGTCAAAATACGACTAGACCGGCTGCGCTCCGCCGTGCGCCGAGGTTAGACCTGCTTGGAGCTGGCGAGCTTTCGGCGCACTCTCGACACGGCCTTTTAGCACGAAAATGCCGCTACGCCAAGGTGAATCTGTCGACACCTCCCCCTGCTGCACGACCACACCCATCTTGGCGCACAGAAGTGTGCCAATTTAGCAAATCCGCTGCGCGCCCGGGCGCATAGTGTCTGTCCGACTACCCATTTCTCCGACCACACGTCTGTCCGATACCCATTTCTCCGACCATACATTTTTTTTATTTTTGCGTCCATTAGTCCGACCTCCAATTTCTCCGACTTAAGTAGCCCTAATCCTTAACCTCACCCTAAATCTAACCTTAACGCTGTAGAATGGGAAGTCGGAGAAATGAGACGTCGGACTTTGGGGCAGTCGGACTGACGTATGCTCCCCTGCGCGCCCTGGTGCACTGGAGCTAAATAGTTCTCCGCCGCCAGGGTTCGCCTCGCTGCGCCACCCAGAGTTGCGCCGGCAAAATAAAGCCCTTAGTGTTGTTCTTGTTCATTGATCCAGATGTCCTGTCCATGTTGGTTTTACAGAAAATAAAATATAAAAATAGCCTACATGGTCTTCATCATTTGGATGAGTGTAACGGTAGGGTGGGCAGAACGCTGGTTCCAATCAATGGGGCAGTTGTCGGTCTGAGAAGTGAAGCCTGGTGTAGCTCACTTCCGCGTTCAAAAAACTGCAATCCCTGCGGATTCCTGTGGGGGCTGGTGTCAGAAGGCAGAATGTCTCCATAGACTCCCATGTTAAAATCACAGACTTTACATCCTAAATAAACATGATCAAAGCCTGGGGTCAGGACGTTTTTTGGTCTCAATTGATAGTTTCTACCCCCGCACACACTCTGAGGGGGGTGAATTTTTTAAAAACTCTAGGTTAAGATTCTGGCCAATTAGGGTGCGGAAACGTTGAGTGACAGGTCCGGAGCGGTCCGCAGCGGCCCAGAGACAGGCTGCTTCGAGGCTAGTGGGCGGGTTTTTGGCCAGCCAATCCCAACATGGCGCTGTTCAGGCCACCATATTTGAGTCACAAAAACGACTCCACAAAACCAATGGGTGACATCACGGATGCTACGTCCATTCTGTTTACAGTCTATGGTTCCAACCTCTTGCCAAACATCTTCTGGTACTTCTCGTTGACACAGTGAAGCAGGTCACCAGAGTAGCTGCAGAGAGCAGATGATCCAGAGGACAGGGCTGCAGCACCACGGTCCTGGTTCCACCTGTGCAGAAAATTTACACTGTTGGTTCTGGTCCCTGGAAATACATGATTAAGAATCAAATGATGAAATATTCTTGGATTATACAACACATGTCTGATAGACACACACCTGGAATGAAGCGATTCAGGTGGAGGTGAAAAGACTCCAACGATGTAGAACCTCTGGAACATCTGTAGATGGGAAGCATCACTCCTCCTTTTCAGAGCTCCCCAGTCTTGATGTAAAGTGCAACACCTGGTGGATCCTGGATGCACTTCACATGCTTTTTCTGGACCATCCAGATGTGCTCCATCCTCTCGGTGTCCAGCAGGGGAATTCCAAGGGAGTCGTTGCCACGGCTTCCCATCAACAGCTGCAGCAGCTCCTCCAGCAGCTGAATCGTGGTCTCCTCCCCACGGGTCCTCCTCCGACAATGCAGAGCCAGCTCCTTCCTCGACAGGTGCTTGGGGATGAGAGACAAGCCCTGTGCCTGGAGCTGCTGTTGTTTGGCTTCACACAACTGAGCTAAATCAGCAGCGGCCCACTTGAATATGCACGCCGACAGACGTGACACATCAGCACAGCAGCCACATTCCACGTAGAGGGCAACGGGGTGATCCACGCCAGCCTGTTGGTACCGTTTCACCAGATCCGCTGCCATCATGTCCAGGCCAGCTCCCTCCTGAGCAGTCAGCACACTCATGAGTATCTGACCATACTCATTCCCCACAGAGGTGAGCCAGAGTGCTGTCCCCCTAGCTGGCCCCACAAGCTTCTTCACTGAAAAAGTAAAACCTTTCTCAAACTAAAAAAAATGATGTCAGATATCACATCTAAAATATTTGACTTCATAGAAACTGAATTTGTTATGACCTGATTATTTAAAGTTGATGTAAACAATAATACTGCGCTTAACCCAACCTTAATTATTTGCCATGAGCCAAATTATTTTCTGAACATTTCAGTTATTGAACCAAACTAATATTTTGAAGTTGAACCAAATTAATGAATTTACTTTTAACAAAATGAACATGAATTAATTAGTTTGCATTGACACAAAAAAACGTATGTATTTGTATGTAAATGTATTTATTAATCTTTAACATACGAAACATGTGCAACATACATTAAAACAAGGTAAATTGCCTAGGATAACATTTCCCAAAGTGCAATATGCAAATATTATTATATGCAAATAAGTAAAATAAATAAATTGCAACTGTAAGTCAACCTTTGATTTGCAGTATTAGATTAGTCATGTCAGGAGAAGATATAATGGAAAGGGCAGTAGAGTGGAGAAGAGAACAGAGGAAAGGATGAGATAAGAGGAGGATAGAGAACAGGACAGTGTGCAACACTGTAGAGGCTGACGCGGGAGTGTTTTTTCAATCCCGTCCCGTCCCGCTCCCGCAAAAAAAATCCCGTCCCGTCCCGCTCCCGCAAAAAAAATCCCGTCCCGTCTCGGTCCCGTGACCAAATCAAAAAATAATCCCGTCCCGTCCTAATCCCAAATAAATCACTCCCGATCCTGTCCCGTTACCGTTTTTTCTAGTCTAGTTTTTTTCATTGAAAATAACGCATGGATTATCATGCCTGGATGGATGGATGTATATTCTGAACATGGTGGAGAGGGAGAGAGAAGAGGACTGTCTACAAACTGTCATTGAACCACTAAATCAGTTGCTTGTGATGTTTGTGGTTAATCACCTTGTCGCACTGGACGCGGAACCGAAGCACAAATGTTAACCGGTCTGCCTGGTCGGTTCCAGGGTGCCATTCCGAAGGGTCGCCACTCCGAACGTTTACTTAAATTTGTCGGAATGCCGACCCTTAATTATTTATGGGAAAAGGGTGCCATTACGAACCTGAAGAAAAGGGTGCTATTCCGAACGTGAAAAAAGTTTAATGGTTTAAGGTCTTGGCAAATGTGTTGGTAGCGTAGTGGTTAGAGCGTCTGTTTTTGATGCGGTGGATCAGGGTTCGACTCCCGGGGGAGGCACATACCAACAACGATTTTATTGGCCTCTACCTAATCTTTTTACTAAACTTAACCAACTCCTTTCTACATTGCCTAAACCTAACCAGAGCACAGAGCAAGGACATTTATTTTCAGCAGGAGCGCCGCGGCTGCATCAGACTCGCACCTGGGTGAAACTTTGGAAGCGGAGGGGAAGGGGGAGGGGGACGCTGTCCCCGCGGCGCGTTGTGTCAAGCCGGACAGGAAGTCAAACCACGAGAGAATCCGGTCAATTTTCAAAATAAAACACATTCGGAACAGCGGCCCCTCGGGAAGTTCGTAATGACGGACCTTCGGGAATTTTCGGACTGGCGGACCGTCGGAATAGCGGTCCTTCGGAATGGCGGTCGCCCCCCGCCTGGTCGCACATCTGCGCCTGCAGCTCTTCAGATCGGTTCATTTCTATTTTTCACGCGAGCCGCGAGCACCGTCTGTCAAGCTGGAAGTCGGGCACAGAAAAGGCGAGAGAATCCGGTCAATTTTCAAAATAAAATAAATACAATGATTAATTAAGTTGTTGCTTGTCCGTCTATAGCCTAAATATATGTCAGTTGCGTCTGCACGAGACACACACACGTAACACAAAATAACGTGTGTGGAAAACCTACCCCAAGCGCCCGACTAGGCGCGCAGTGCGCGCGCTCAGCCTCAGCGTGCAGTGCGACCAAGAGAACAGCATGTCATTCTTGTTTTATGAATGATACATCAACAATCCCCTCTGTAAAAACCTTATAGACAGGAATAACAATAATAAAAAATATAGTAGTCAATGACAATAGAGTGTGTGTGTTTTGTGTGTGTTGTATGTGTTTTTGCAGCAACAACAGGGTTGAGGTTGAACACCTAAAAATGTAGCGTTGCATTACTGTGTAGGAACAGCAGCGAATCCACATTTTCAGGCTTAAGGGAGGTACGCCTCTCCTCCACCACTCTGCCTGCAATGCTGAAGCTCCTCTCTGATGGGGTGCTCGTTGCTGGTAATTTTGACTCCCGCTCCCGTTCACTCCCGTTTTACATTTTTCCTGTCACGTCCCAATCACGTGACTATAAATAAATTGACTCCCGAATCAAGGGAATCCCGCGGGAATCCCGTGTCCCGCGGGATTCCCGAAAAAATGTCAGCCTCTACAACACTGTGCATGCTGCAAACACACACAAGCATGGTACACATGCTAGTCATACTACTGTGCAGTGTGGAGTTCACCATTTAGTTTAAAAATCTTGGAGCTCATCTTGTTGGAACCAAGCTCCATCAGGATCTTCTGAAGAGCATAACAGAGTCCAAAGAGCATTACCACTCCAGCTGCCACAGAAGACAACTCATTGAGGATCTCCACACCATCAGATGATCCCAATCTCTGTGGGCTGTTGTAGAAGCCTCAAATTCTCTCTCTCTCAAGTCCTACATGGTGGTACTCTCCAGCTCATGCTTGGCTTGATCTTTCTGGGACATCTGAGGACAAATATAGGACAAAATGCATAAGTAAACAACTGATGATTAATCACTACATGCAATGGCAGAGCTGTCAAGCTTCCCCCATGATTAGAAAAGTTGCATCTAATCACAGAGAGACAGAACACATCTGGACATACCGTGTGTTCTTTTATCAGGTCCTCCCAGGTAGATGAAAGATTTGAGGACACACTCCCTGACATCAGCATCTGCTCCTGCAGGGACAGTGAAAGGGAGATGTGGAGGATAGGCAAGCTTTTGGATTCATAGCACAGATTATTGGAAACCAGAGCATTACAGGATATATGTCAGAGATACTATGAGATCTATGTGTCTCACACTCACACACGCACACACTTATCTGTAAAGATGAGGCAAGAGACAAAGAGACATTACTTGAACTCTGACCTGTGAGCCAAGTCCAGCTGTGTGAGCACAGTCTGACTCCAGGACACGTGTGAGTGTCTACATTTGGTGCAGACCAGAGTCTCTGCTACCATGTTGTAGATGCGGTCGACATCCAGGACCTGCCGTGTCCTCCTGTGAAGCCCTCCTCCAGTCAGCTGGTGCTGCCCACAGCCCGGGTTGGGACAGACCACCTTCACCTTCCACAGCTTGTACGGCATCCACACAAGAAATGGATAGGCAAAAAAGCGGTCTGGAGCGGGAGCCTGGTTGTAGACACCGCTGGGCTGATGTGGGAAGTACCAGCGCTTCAAGTGGTCCTGAAGCTCCAGCTTCCCCTTAGGGCCAGTCCTGAACAGCAGCTTCAAAGTCCATTTATGGCCTTCGAGTAGTAAGCTCTCTGACCACAGATGGGGAAGCTGATTTGTTGCTGGTGTTGCTGGTAAGAGTTAGCCTCGTAAACCAGCCTCCCCCGGAAATGCATTTCATTCATTTCAGAGGGGGAGTCTGGTGGGCTGGAGACGGCAGTCTATGCAAAAGATAAAACATAACAAAAACCACAAAAGATAAGTACAGGTAATACAGTTACTGTAATCAACACCTCTCATGGTCTACACAGTATGACATTAAATATACAATTACGTACAGACACAGTGGCACACACTGTTGTGGAGCTGTGGACAGGTCCTGAGGCTTGCTGTGTCTCAGGGGCCGGTGGAGCCTGTAGGCCCGGGCTATTCAATTGGCGGCCCTTTGGGCGGACTATAGGGAATACATGCAGGTAGTTTCATATACAGCTCATGGCTATGCCTCATGCAGTCTCTGGTTTAGTAAGTGGCGGTATGCACCCCGTAATCAAAGGAGGCGGGAGAATATACCTGTTTTGGCCGGACACATATTTTGGGGGACCGCAATGGACCAATCAAAGTTGCCCATACGCGCTCTTAAAGGGCAACTTCGGTTTTTTTCAACCTGGGCCCTGTTTTCATATGTTTTCCTGTATATGTGAGTGATGGATAACACTTTTATTGAGGTGGCTCCAGTATTGAGCGGGGTAGGCAGCCTGCAGCCCAGCTAACACTCTTGCATGGGGCAAGTGGCTCCCGTCAAAGTTCGCCGTAAACGAGCATTTTTTTTCAAACTGACAAGCTCAGATAGTTACAATGAGTGTCCGACAACACACTAGAGAGGACAAATTAACGTAATCAGGGTTTTTTCTGGCCAAAATTTGGGTTGAGGCGGCCGCGGGGATACGTATCTCTCCCACCGGTCAAACGCCCCGTCCTGATCCACATCCACTGCAAAGTAGGTGCCGCCAGCTGTAATAGTGAAACAACCGCGCTTTTACAGCCGATTTTAGGATAAAACTCTGAACATGACGTAGACATGGAGATCTAGCCGGGTTAAAATAGCCACCCATAGTTGCCTACAGGAGAGCCCGGCTCGCTACAATAGCAGCCCTCCCTCTCCGTCTCCTCTTTCTCTCCACGCTCTGTGCCGGTGGGGTAAACAGCGCCGCTGAGCTTCCATACCGTACAGAGTTTCAATCAAGATTCCAGCGCGGCGGCTGACAGCACCTTGTTTTGGGCCTGTACGGATCAGGAGAGAGCAACGGCTGCATTGTTAAGGGTGGCATGGATACTAGGCAAAAAGAAAAAGCCGTTTACAGACTCAGAGACTGTCAAAGAGTGTATGCTGGCATCCATCGAGGAAGTGGTTACAGATGAGAAAACCCGAAAAAGCATAATCGATTCAATCAAGCTAATTCCAATATCTGACACGTCAAATATGAGGAGAGTGGAGGCCCTTGCATCGGACGTCTCCGAGACGCTTTTGGACAAGCTGAGGAAGGCGGAGGTGATGTCTTTGGCCGTGGACGAATCGACGGATAACAGCGATGTTGCACAGCTGTGCCTCTACGTGCGATTTTTTGATGGGGAATGCTTTCGTGAGGATCTGTCGCGGTTCTGCCATTTCATTGGCAGCACAAGTTCGTGTCTCAGAGTGTCGCGGTTTCGGTTTCGACACGTGTAGCCTACTTGCTTTCACCTCCTGTCCCTCAACGTGTACCTGAGTCAGAACTTTGCAAACCCTCACACAAAACCCTAATGTCTCTGCTGCTCTGCTCTGATCATGTCATCACTCTCCCTCTGCGGAGTAAAACTTAAGTTCCCTGCCTGCCATAAGTGGCTGTAATTTTTGTACATGTTTATTTCTAAGCAAATGTTAGGCCTGATTATGTCAGGAAAAGGAAATGGTCAGCGCAAGGACAACAAAAATGTAGGCTACACAAACAAAAAGCCGGTGGCAAACACGGTCGCGACGCATCGTCGTGCGCCCGCCAGGGACCGGTCAGAACCACGGAGAGCTCCCCTAAAACCCCGTCATTTGCGCACAACATGCACCAGAGTTAATAACAGGAGGTTATACCGAAACATTGAAATTTGGTCATAATGGGTAATTTTCAGACTATTCGGATGTCGGAATAATGGGATATTGGCATTAGGAGCGGAAACCCGGTCCTTATCTGGAAATCTAACTAACCTATCTAGTGCTTGTAAGACATTTCTAGTAAAGGTGGTTTGTTAGCCTACAGTACATTGTTAACTAAACGTTATCCGGGCACAGTAACGTTAACTTTACTGCTTAATGTAAAATGAGGGTTCGTTGTGCTGTCTTGATGCTCAGAAAAGCAGGCAAACAGGCACGGAGAAACAGCACGGACAACACTCTACTGTACTCGCCGGGTCCCATCACAATGACAGCCATAAACTATCGTCACTACACTACAGGAGGAAACAACTGATAACGACATAGGCTACATAAAAGGTTATAAAATAAATATTAATATATGAACTAGGCCTATAGACTATGCACTATACCATTCAAGCTAGTAGCCTAACGTTAGCCTACTCTCTCACCTCAACCTCATAGCTCCTCTTTTTCATAGATGCCTGAACTCTCCCTGTCAGGCTTCCAGGTGGCGTTAAACTAACTCTTACAACTCTATTAGAGTTGTAAGAGTTAAGACCTTTCTTAACTGACTTCGGAAAGTCAGAAAAGTAAGATGTTACAGTAAAAAAAGTGACAGGTTCCTGGGCTGTTGCCATTGCTGTAACCGTTAGCTGTAGGGGTTTGGACACGGAAGTGTTTCGTGACGTCACACTAGCCATTCCCATTGGACCATTAGGCCTACAAATAGATGAAGCAAAATATGAAGGGTAAAAGTAGAACATGTAGCAGGAAGCCAAATAAACATCTGCAAAGTCCTGGAACAGTCTTTCAACTAATCTGAAGCTTTGCACAGGCCTCGATGTTTTTTCCTGGGAGGTCAAACAATGGATCATAAAAAATCAGACATGCCAGCTTTAATCATGAGCCATACTTATTTTTAACCTTGACAAAGTGTGAGGTAGGCTACTTTAGCCCGCAATTTCAGAACCAGGGACAGCGGCAGTATAGGCAAAGCAAGGCAATTTTATTTGTAGCCCGTTTTTACCAACAGTTTATCTCAAAGGGCTTCACATGACATCTTAACACCATCCCCTGTCAGACCCTCACATCCACTGAGGAAAAACTCCATAGAAAACCCGGTAACACTTTCTATGAGGCCCCTCCTTATAATGCATTATGATGCGATCATAATGCGGTTATAATGAGGTTACAATGACTTATAATCACTGTTATAATGACTTATACATGTTCATGATGTGTTATAATAACAATTATAAGCAGATTATAATGCTTTCTTATAATGTTTTATAAGGGTTCATGCATCATAATGTATCATAAAGTATTATAACTAATCTCTCATGAACGCATTATAATCACAGTTATAAAATATTATAACATGATTATAATTTATTATAAGTGTTATGTCTGTATGAGATGGTATAATGCTTAAACAGTGATTATAAACCATTATAAGTGGTCACTAGATGCTCTAAGTAAAGTGAGGACAGTCTGTTGGGTTATAGGAAGTCATGATACATTATAAGTTGTTTATAAGCGGTCATTGGATGCTCTAAGTAAAGTGAGGACACTCTGGTGGGTTATAGGAAGTCATGATACATTATAAGTTGTTTATAAGCAGTCATTGGGTGCTCTAAGTAAAGTGAGGACAGTCTGTTGGGTTATAGAAAGTCATGATACATTATTAGCTAGTTAAAAAAAAATCAATACAAGTGGTCATACTTTGTCTAAGGTCCATGTCCCTCTGGCATCCTCTAGACTTCTATAGCCACTGTGCAGAAAAACAGACAACCCATTGTTTAAAATTAAATATTTTTATTTTTCACAACTTGGTCAAAAATATACCAAATTGTCAGGCATATGTTAAAGTGGTGAGATGTTAGAAAACCATAGACCCTGCCCCGCCCTTAAACCAGAGCTCTTCAAGATTCATAAAGGGTCAACAAGTAAACAGAGCTATCAAGTGCCTGGACAGCAGAAAGTGGGAATATAACATCTGTTGAATTTAAAAACAATAGTTCACCCCAGAATGATATTTCACTCATCATCTACTCACCCTCATGTCGACTAAGGGCTGGGAGAAGTTTCAGAGTCCTCTGTGGCTTCTCTGAGTTACAGGGAGTCTTGGCGTAGCAGTGCATGTCTATATATTAATAATAATAAACACACCAGAAAACATCTAAATACCTCCATGCTGCTTGTATGTAATGTCCGTCTTGAATTGAAGCCCTGAAATGCGAAGTTGTCCCGAAAATAATTAAATGAATCCATATTTCAAGCTTCTTTGCAGCGGAAGCTCCTCTTCCTGGTCTGCCTAAGGCTCGCGAGATTTGCAGCAGCGTTAGTTACAGTAATCACAAATCTCGCGAGATTTGGACGATCAGGAAGATGATCTTCTGCTGCAAACAAGCTTGAAATATAGACTTTAATTTTTTTCGGGGCTTCAATACAAGAGGGGTCCGTGTATCTTTTGGTCATTGGAATTTCCCTTCATGAATGAGAATTAAAAACAAAAAACGATTGGTTTATTTGATTTTCGTTTTGAAAAAATGAAATGAAAATTGAATTACAGTGATTTTTTCTTTTCTTTTCATTTTCTATTTCATATATCAAAAATAAATTCACTAATCAACAGGAACGAAAAAACCAACCAAAAACAACCATTTATTCATATCCTCGCACCGGAAGCTACTATACGACGGAGTATTAGGGCCACATTGAGGGGGAAAAATCATTAACCTCGAGAATAAAGTCATAATTTATGAAAATAAAATCGTAATTTATTAGAATAAAGTCATAATTTATGAGAAGTTGATATTTTCCGCACTATACGGCGCACCGAATTATAAAGCGCACCGAATAGAGGATGCAGTCAAACGTTTGACTGGGGTTGAGTTATGCATCCACTAGATGGGGCCGTGCTAAAGGAAACGTCAACAAAACAGTCAGATAAAGTCAAACAGCTGCACTTTTATCGCCAGTTTCATGATTAAACTCTGAACATAAACACATGATGATCTACAGTAGCCTACACGCTGGGTTCAAAGAGAGCCACCTTTACAGTAGCCTACGGTAGAGAGACTGGCTTTAGACTCAGCATGCCTGACTAAACTGGATTCACAGACAGTATTCTCTCGTGTTTATTTGTTTGACTTCCTGCCCAGCTGATCGATCGCTGCAGGGTGCGAGCCGGCCGCGAGGCCGCCGGCCGCTGCACAGCCGTCACAGTTTGATTTTTTTCTCTTTCTTATCATCTACTGTTGTTTCACATTCGGACAATAAGTAGCAACAACACACTTGCAGGCCCATGTGCGGGACCTTATTCTAACATTGTCATCAACGTTGTGCGTAGCCCCATGGCTCACCTCGTAGCACACGTTACTCCAATTATCTTGTTCCTGTGTGGGATCGAATCCCTCCGTTATCGGTAGAGTTTGGATAATGCATTTTCATTTCCAAACATTCAACGCGCGACACAGACGAAGTGTGTGTGCATGCGCCAAATGTTAGTGTAAAACGGTTCTCCCATCCCACGGATATTTCTGCAGCTGGATTGACATGATCCGGTCTGAGACATGAAACTCATGGACTGAGTCGTCCTGTTGCGCTCTGCACGTCACACCGACAATCGTGCATTTGTAGGGGGAGTTGTTGCTGTTGTTGTGGTTGTGCTCGACGTAAACCTGCCGCTTTTTGTTTGTTTTTTCCCCAATCGCCCGTTCATTCACCCTGGGGAGGGATATGAAAGGGGAAGGGGGGTGGCGCCGTCTTATAATGTTACAGAAAACCTGCATGTTTTTTCTCCTCAAGTTCCTACACTATATACTGTAGACATAGCCTACGTATATAGGGCCTCTCTCTATCAAAAATTCCAGGGCCTATTTTTTGTCCTAGTCCGCCACTGAAGACATTTATCATTTATCAGCAGTGTGCGAAATACCCATCAATAATCGGGGGGGTCCCTAAACCGGGGGGGGGGGGGGGCATGGGTCTCATTCATGAAACGTTAGTAAATCTGTGTGTAGATTTGCACATAAAAGCCAGAATAGTTCAATATGAAATATGAAAAAAAAAAAAAAAAAAAAAAATCTACAGCGCTAGAGCAACCACGGGAGGAGGAGGCTCTTCACAGCCTCAGCTGTTGGATCATGGTTGGATCAACACATGAAGTTATACAGGCAGGTTATATTGTTACAGAAGCACCAGCCGTCTGTCACAGCTCCATCCAAACCGGTGCCGGCTGCGCTATTGCGCAGGATGAAGTGCGCGCCCACGGAGCGCATAGCAACACAAATCAGTTTTTTCCGTTTCTTTCCAGATTATTATCATCATTAGATGGAGCCTTGGTGTGTTTGTGCTTGTCCGATCCCTAAACCGTCTCTCTCTTCAAATATTTCCAATTGTTTGTCATGTTTAAATTACGTGCTGCTCACGTTTCATGAATGAGACCCCATGTGTTTCTGGTGTGGAGCAGTGCGTCTCTGAATGCTGCAGAGACAGCTCTGTGTAGGCTGACAACCAGTGAGTGCTCGCGGCAGCGCCGCTGCTCGTTGGAAACAGCTGTAATAACGTGCTTTCGGGTCCTGAAACGTTTGTAATTTCTCTGGAAAAGGTCGCTAGATTTGTCGCTGCTCGCTTTTTACAAACAAAGTCGCCAAGACTGTTTGGAAAGTCGCTAAGTTGGCAACACTGCGCTCTGCTTCTCTCTCTCTTCACGCTCTGCGCCGGTGGGGTTCGTTTACATTCAGCACCAGGTTTGACCGGAGCGGAGCTCCACTGAGCCCCGCCCCCGCGGGCACACAAACAACATGGGACAAGCCGCGCATCAACGTCATCTTGCGGTCTGGCCCAGAGTAGAAATCAAATGCACTCCTCCTGCTGCGGTCGAGTTGAAAACAGTGACACTGAGCTTCCAAACCGTACATTGAGTTTCAACCAAGATTCCAGCGCAGCAGCAGACAATTTCAGCGGCGGCCGCCTCTACATTTATGCAGAATAAAACCTGTTTTTAGACAAGATTGAGACCCCCCTCAGATTTTGCTTTTGACTCTTTCAGGGAGGTCGAGGGGTTAATCGGGGGGGTCCGACCCCCCCAAACCCCCCGTATTTCGCACACTGCTAATTATCAGCCTATATGACAGCTTCCGGTGCGAGGATATGAATAAATGGTTGTTTTTGGTTGGTTTTTTCGTTCCTGTTGATTAGTGAATTTATTTTTGATATATGAAATAGAAAATGAAAATAAAAGAAAAAATCACTGTAATTCAATTTTCATTTCATTTTTTCAAAACAAAAATCAAATAAACCAATCATTTTTTGTTTTTTAATTCTCATTCATGAAGGGAAATTCCAATGACCAAAATATACACGGACCAAGAGGGATATTACAGACATGCACTGTACCCCGAGACCCCCTGTAACTCAGAGAAGCCACGGAGGACTCTGAAACTTCTTCCTGTCCTTAGTTGACATGAGGGTGAGTAAATAATGAGTGAAATATCATTCTGGGGTGAACTATTCCTTTAACTACAGATGACTTTTAATCTTAAACAAGAAAAAGAAAACCATAGCCTCCACCACCAACACGCTCTTAAAACAGAGAGCTTCAAGATTCAAGTGGTGACATGTTTAAAGAAAACCATAGACCCTGCCCCGCTCTTAAACCAGAGTTCTTCAAGATCCATAAAGGGTCAACAAGTAAACAGAACTATCAAGTGCCTGGTCAGCAGAAAGTGAGGATATAACATCTGTTGAATTTTTTTTACTCTTTCAAAAACCAAATATGAAAACTAGCTCTTTAGCTGTTTAAAAAAAAAGAAAAAAGAAAAAGAAGGTACTGCTCTACTTTGATGCAAAAGGTAAGAGCTCATCATCCGTCTTCAGCTTGTTGATGTGGTCTCTTATCTCATCGGTCATTGCGTTTCTGCACCGCTCAACGAATGCAGACAGTCGTTCAGACCGCTTGTCCCATGGTTGGACCTCCTTGAACGCATCAGGTGCTGCAATTTTTAGCTCAGCAATTGGAGCCGTTCGTGCTATGGTACAGCGATCGACTCCCACGGAGTCGAAGGCATACTTCATTGAGTGAAGTTTCTTGTTCAGATCTCCCCAATCCAGCCTGTAAAGGCAGGAAAGGACTCATATCCTCTCAGGAAGATAGCGAAACAGAGAAAGAGCGGAAGAGAGAGAAAGAGAATCTGAGTGTGTGTGTGTGGTAGCCTACCTCCACTGAAGTGAAGTGAGTTGTGTGGAGCTGGAGTCCGTACGCCGACTCCTTCACCTTCAAATGTGAGATTTGGAGGTGTGCACCAACGGTACACACCTCCAACACAGCCTCTCTCCAAAAACAGATGACCACCCGTTTCTCATCCTGTGGGAGCCAGAGCAACATAATGACTCACACACACCACTCTAAACAGTGACAGTTTAATATTTATGAGTTAATTTTTTTTCTGACATACCTTTTCCAGTGTTATCTTCCTGAGCGGATACGAGTCCTTCCCTGCCTTTACAGGCTGGATTGGGGAGATCTGAACAAGAAAATTGTGTTAATATCAGCACATTATTTATTATAACCTTTATTTAACCAGAAGTACCTAATACTAATACCTCCACAACTTTCTCCACAACTGTAAGCAGTGTGGGACTGCTGGCTTTAATCTGACCAATGGCCATTGGTGTGGTTGGAGGTTCCAGCAGCTGGATTGCCTCAGTTCTCAGGATTTCCTCACTGGACACTTTGAGGGCTGATGTTCGAAAAATCTGCCCTTGTTTTGGCATATCACCACGGAGGGTGTATCCCTTGAAAACATATGTACCACCTTCCTCAACGGCATTGTTTAACTGCTCATACAGTGTGATTTTAGTATTTGTCTGGCCATCTGCTACGGCTATGATGGTATTTTTTTTCGTTGTCAAGGGCCTGACGCCCTGGCCCTCAAAGGCCCAGGCCAGTACTACTGGTCTGGTCCTAATAGCCAGGACTTTTAACTTGAGGAGCGGCATCCTCTCGTATGGGCTGCTCGGTCTGGTTTTCAGCAATGTCTGTAATGCCATTCTGAAATGATAACACAAACACAGAAAAGGTGAAGAGATCACAAACTAGTCACAGACTGTAAACCTATTTGTGAAATATTTTGCTATTTTGGCTATGCACCTCTCTCTCTCTGTCTCTCTCTCTCTCTAACACACACACACACACACACACACACACACACACACACACACACACACACACACACACACACACACACACACACACACACACACACCGCATCCCTAGGCCCCTCCTAAAGCCTGGTTTTTATTTATTTATTCACCCTTTTTATCTATTTATAGCTACATTTATTAATAGGATTCACGTTACTATAACTTTTGTATTTTGAGCATTAAAACTTACATAGCCTAGTCCACGGTTATTTGTTTATTTAACGTTCACGTATACAACCATGAATTACTACATCATTACCAACGCATTATTGCTCTGCTGTGTCGGCGGCGGCCGAGGGGCCCAGCGTTATGACACACACACACACACAAAACAGGAACGGTCACGCGCGGTCTGCTCCGTTTACAGCCTACAGCGTCAATCCTCCCCAGCTGAAGTTAGCCTACTAATTAAGCAGCTGGCTTAGCCAATTTAAATTTGACCAAGAGGGCACTTCTTGAATTGAAATATATCGAATTTTCGTTTAAAAAAGCAACATGCCTTTATTGAATTAAAAAAAATTACAAATTGCTGACACTGAGTTGTGTTTGGTTACATTTATCGATGAATGTTGCGTCAGTTAAGCAAGGTAGAGCCAGTGATCTCACAAAAGGGTCAAATAAACGTTAAATGGCCAATTTACAGTAGCCTAATAAGAATATTTTTGTGAAAAACTTCTAACATATTACCAATTGTATCCATATAGGCTGAATTAAGCAATAAATATGCATGTTTACCCCATTTAAATCTGAAAGGAGACACTTACTTTTCCTGCTGGTCTTGTGAGTTGTCAGTGAGTTCGCGACCTCTGTGCGCATCAGTGGTGGGAAGAGCTTCTGCTCGCGACCACTCATCGTAGTTTATCAACAAGCTTTATTGGTATGACTGTTATTACAACAATGTAATCTTACTCGCGCATCAGTGGCTTTCTCTCTCTCTCCCTCTCTCTCTCTAGGCTATCTAGCTGTTCATTAGTAACATCTTTATTATTATATTACCGGTATCTGTTTATTTATTCATGTTGTATGTGTTGTATCACTTTGACAATATTGTAATAACAGTCATGCCAATAAAGCTTGTGAAATTGAAATTGAAATTGAAATTGAGAGAGAGAGAGAGAGAGAGAGAGAGAAAGAGAGAGAGAGAGAGAGAGAGAGACAATTTCAACAATTTTCAATTTTGTTTTTGTGACAAAAGAATTGGTTCGGGGGATTTAGTCATATTGTGCATTGTGTCTCAAGTAGCCTAGCAGTTTGTGTGTAAACATAGCGGAACTCGCAACAATGTAGCTTTGCTGAAAGCTGCGGTTCACAAACTCTGTCTTCTCCCACTTTGGTCAAGGGCAAGCTATTAACTAAACAACCTCTGCGGGCTGGCAGTGTTTACATCAGCACGTGCGCAGCTATGACGTAAACGAGAACAACAATCACGGTTGCAGTGTCCACACGCACCCGATGAAACCAACCGGGTCCGAAAACCCCACCCTGGACCCCGGTTTAAAAAAACCACGGTTTCAGGATTCCAAAAGCGCGGTTGCATGTGGTTGCGTGTGGACAGAGCATACAACTGGGATCATACGTTCACGGTTTCAAAAATACCCGGGCTCGTGTGGACTAGGCCTAAAACTGCTTAAATTTTACTGTGTGGAACAGCGTTGTGTTTGTTGGTTTGTGTATGTGTATATGTGTGACTGTATGTGAGCGTCTCTGTGTGTCTCTGTGTTCAATTCATTTCCTAAGGACATCCTGTCAGTCTGTTTTATCATATCTCTGTGTGTTAACGAGCGGGCAGGCAGCATCTGTACCTGTTTATATTCTATAAACGTCTATAGACGTTGATAACGAGCTGGCACCTACAGCTGGCTACTGCACAGAGCAGAGTGGGATTTGAGGTCGGTGCAGCCTCCGCAAAACAGCCTATAAACAGAGAACCGTACCGCTTATCAGAGTGTGGACATGATTAATCCGGCAAGGAGACCTTCCTGAGCTGGCTGTGTGACTTATATGTTCGTACGACAAATAGTTTTCTAACCGTGGCACTTTAGAAAAGAGGGTAATTTCTCCTGTTCTCAAAAAATCAGCTCCTACTTTTGTATTGGAGTCAATGAGCCAGTGAAGCAGGTCTAGCTGCACAAAGAGGCTCATGCAGACAATTCTGTAAAACTGTCTGCTGTTTTGATCACATCATCAGAGACACGACAAGTGTGGCTACAAACCTTGAAAAAATCAAGAGTTTAATTTGTGGCCGTGAGGACAATTTATCCAGAAAAAGTCCAGACTGGTTTGTCATTAATGCATTCACACTAATGATTTCCATGTCAAAAATAAAAATGTGTAAATAGTGCATAGGCTGATAGGCTGATATGCATCCTGGCATGGTATTCTCCTAGAAGGGCAAAAAGAAAGAAGAGAGAGAAACTGGATAGATAAAAAGAGAGAGATAGAAAGGCAGAAAGAGGTAGATAGATAGATAGATAGATAGATAGATAGATAGATAGATAGATAGATAGATAGATAGAGTCAAGGAGGGAAGGAAGGATGAAAGGTAGGAAGGAAGGATGACTAAATCATTAGTGTGAATGCATTCTGCATTCACACTAATGATTTCCATGTCAATCAACTTGTCATATTGGCTACTACTGTACTGTATGTATACTTGACACTTAACTACAATTTGTTTATAATATATATCATGTTATAACCATTGTTACATTGATTATTGTATTGATTTCAACATACCGTCAATGAAAACACTTAGTGACAATTGCTGCGCATGAGTTTTATTTCCTCAAAAAATGACAACACTTTTCAAGTAAGATAAACCAACACTGAACCTACAAACACCACTGTACAAAGATTTATTCTTCACATAAAAACAATCGTTGTATGAAAATATTCAACTATTTACAAAAAAAAAAAATTACAGTTAACTATTCACGAAGTACTGTCGATTAATCTTATTTGGATTTTTCCTAATGTCCCCCAGCCACTGGTCCTTGGCAGGGATTCTGTCACAGGACAGCAGCCGACACCTTGCCACGGTACTGGCTGTGGCCAGTTTCTGCCGTGTGGAACTGCCCACACCAAATCAGTTGTCTTGCCTTGTTTCAATGGGCTCGGATGCAGGTTGCAGGTTACACAGCCTGATGAATGCTTTCAACCAGTCTGCAGCAGTCAGGCCACTGCACTCGCCCCCAATGTACATGGGTTGTGGAAGACTTCTTGGGCGTCCTAAATGGCCCACTCAGCCACTGTGCAGCATAAACCACCTGCTGCTTGTCGTAGTCATCCAGGCTCTGCCACAGGGAGATGATGGTGTCTGTCTGCTGGTTGTTGAGGAAGAGGGCCGTCTGCTCCCGAAGCTCCACCAGGTACTCTGCAAGGCTGTCCACAGCAAGGCTGTCCACATGCTGGTACCCAGGGATATTTCTCTCATCAACAGCCTGTGCAAATGATTTAGACAATTTTGATAATGATAAGTCTTCACTGACACTGGACATTGATGATATGCTATTTATGTTGTGGACTGTATAAATAATATGTATTCAAAATAGGTGAAAATGTTCATATTCATACATATTCGAATTAAACATACAAATACGTACCGCATCTTGAACTCCAGCTACAGGTAATGAAGAAGCTGGAGTGCTGGAAGCCATGGTCGATGTGCCAGAAGCTGTTGAGGAGCTGAGAGCTGTGGAGTTTGGAGCTGTTATGGTGGACGTCATCGAAGCTGTGACGGTGGACGTTGAATGTCCTGGGTGCAGTGGAGGAGACAGTTGGTGTTGTGGGTGCTGTGAAGGAGACAGTGGAAGGAGGCAGAGAGGGTTCAAGGATGTGGCACACTGAACTGAGAATGTATCTGTTGTGCAGTGTGACTGTGTTTGTCTGCCTGTGGTTGTGGCTCTGTGTGTGTGCACTTGTGGAATGAACAAGCGTCGTGGTTGACGTAGAGTAAGTAAGACTATAACATCTACTGTAACTGTTAGTGTTTTTGTTGTTTGCTGATTCTGTTGTCCTGTCCACGTGTTTTACAGGTGAGACAAAGGGGAGAGTGAATGGTCTGTGAAAGAGGGAGACATGGAATGTGTGTGTGAGAATGAGTGTGTGAGTGTACGTGTAGTTGTATGACTGTCTGTGTGCTTCTGTATCTAGTGTTAGTGTCTGTGTCCTTGTCACAGATTGTTCACAAAAAGGTCCGTGTGGGTATGGGTGTCTGTGCAAGTGCAGGTACGTGTGCCTTACAATGTTGTGGAGTACGTAAGAGTTACCACGTTTACATGATGCTTTTTAATTCGGAATTAATTATTTGGAATTAAATAGTTCGGAATTAAAATATTGTCCTTCGAGTTTACATGGAAATAATAATTCCGAATCAAGGTTTACATGGAAAACACGTTAAATCGCCTTTATTTAATTCCGCTCAACGTCTGGGGGTCAGGAAGCGTTCTGATTGGACAGGGGCAGTACGTCTACCGGAAGAAAACAAACTCCATTCTCAGTAGTGTGAAGAAGTGTGAAGTGAAGAGAGCTGCAGCCGCGAGCCGCTCCGCCGCTGCTAAACTTATTTCTCCTCTTAGCTGCCAGGATAGCCTTCCCCGGGTGTGTGTGAGCCTGGCCGCTGCCGCTGCTCCGGTGGGGATCCTGGCAGTGAGCTCGCCTTCCCCGCCGGAGCAGCGGCGAAGGCGGCGGCCGGGCTCACGGGTTTATGAAGCCTGGTTGTCCCGACCAGCGATCGCTCTGGCCCCGACATGGCTCACTCACAACACTGCAGCTGTAACGCTATGTTGTGTGTGTTGCTTCATGAACCTGCTGCACAGACCCCGGTGCTTGCGGTGGCCATGCACCGGAGTATGAAGCGGTTTCATGAAGCCTGGTGGTCCCGACATGACTCACTCACAACACCACGGCTGTGACGTTATGTTGTGTGTGTTGTAGGCTGCCTACTTTTCAGCTACAACATGTTACAGCCGCGGTGTTGTGAATAGTCATGTCAGGACGACCAGGCTTCATGAACCCGCTGCACAGACCCCGATGCCCGGCCGCTACTAGAGCAGCGGTAGCGTCGGCCGGGCTCCTGGGTCTGTGGAGCGGGTTCATGAAGCCTGGTCGTCCCGACATGACTATTCATAACACCGCGGCTGTAACGTTGTGATGTTGTAGCCCCTTTTTCATGGTTAAATCACCGCGACACACACACAGAGCGGCGAGGTAGCCCACTGAATGCACGCGTAGAACGACCAGAATTAAGTTTTTAAAAAGAATAAACGTTTACATGATAGAGGAATTAATCAATTCCGCTTTAAAACAGGAATAAACCACCCGCTTAATTCGGAATTAAAGTTAATTCTGAATTAAATTTTCACTAGGAATTAAGTGTTTACATGATCTTTTAAATTCGGAATTAACTTTAATTCCGAATTAAATTGTTTTAATTCCGAATTAAAGCTCTCATGTAAACGTGGTAAATGTAACGTGTCATCTACTGTAACAGTTAGTGTTGTTCTTGTTTATTGATCCTGATGCCCTGTCCATGTGGGTTTTACAGAAAATAAGATATAAAAATGTGTAAAGGTGTAACACTTACCAGTGTAACGGGAGGGTGGGCAGAGTGTTGTTGCCAACAGTTTCTGGTAATTCTTGTTGACACAGTGAAGCAGGTCAGAGTAGCTGCGGAGAGCAGATGATCCAGAGGACAAGGCTGCAGCACCACGGAATTGGTTCCACCTGTGCAGCCCTTCCAACAGGTCAATTTGAAAATTTACACTGTTGGCACTGGTCCCTGGAAATACATGATTAAGAATCAAATCATGAAATATTCTTGGATTACAATAAATAGATGGACATTACTAAAATGCATGAAAACTAAATAAGTAAGGTCAAGAACATGCACTCCATTTTCACTCATTACTCAGTGTGTATATGCTTCAACATTTCAAGATCACATCAGCAGTAGATATATGAGCAAGAGAGGAGAAAAAGGAGGACCTGAACTATGCTTTTGATTTTCTTCTAAACTTTACCCAGTATGTTAGTCAATATAATTTAAGATAGTAACATATTCAGAAACATTAGAAATTATACTCAGAATAACTCATGCGATTTATGCAATTTAGCCAAATGAAAGAGGGCTGCTCCTCTCCGCTCACTGTACTGTATGTAATAACACATAGTCTAATATGACAGGCAACCATTACAGCAAATAAAATAAAGAGACTACAGCGTTATCTGTTGGTGTAATGTAATTTGCATGACAGATCACAACACTGTAGTACATTAATTGTGTAAACATTCACAGTAGGCTATACAATCGGTAACCCGTCAAAAACACATAATATGGCTGAGGTGAAAAATTGACACGATTAGCTAATATGCCGGCTACTGTAGTAAATTATTATGTAAATACCCACTGTAAACATCGCAGTAACAGGACAACAAACACTCGATTTAGCCTCTGATTTAGCTAAGGTCTCTTGTAATTTAACAGTGAAGGTAATATAATAACTTGTAAGATAATAAGACGTGACGACGTTCAGCCAAAGTACAATATGGACCGCATAAACGTAATGTAAACACTAAGCAAGTAAACAAACACGACGAAACGACACAACTAGCAACATAGCTGGTTCTCTTAATGATTTATTATCTGGCACCGTAATATATTTTGTAAGAAATACTCACCATGACGATATTTCTAATCTCCGTTTCTCCTGTTGAATGAATATCCGGCTTCAAACTTCGAAGTTGCCGCCCACCAGAGAAAGAAAAAAAGAGCCCCGACTGTCCAACATTTCTGCGCTGTGATTGGTCAAATGTTGGAAATGTTGGAGCTGGGGGAAGAATCCACGACGGCGATTGGCTGCCGAATGTTGGAGCCACGTACGTGATTGGCTGCCTTGTCCAACATTGCTCCAACATTTCCTCCGACGCACCGCCGACACCTGGCGTTCAGTTCGCAGTCTCCCCTGGAGGCATGGGTTCGAATCCCACTTCTGACAGCCTGTGCTTTTCCCACATCTTGATCCCTTTGTGGTGCAGTCCTGTGCAATTTCGGGGTGTTTGCAGCGGCCAGGAATCGAACCTAGGCCTCCTGCGTGGCAGGCCAACACTACTGAGGAGCTGTGTTCAGGTTGCAATCTACCCCAGGAGGCGGGGGTTCGAATCCCACTTCTGACAGCCTGTGGTTTTCCCACATCTTGATCCCTGTGAGGTGCTGTGCTTTTCATGTGTGTGAGTGACGGTACATGTCATTGAGGTTTTGGGCAACCAGAAGCGAGGAAAAAGACTAGCATTTTGCTGCTCCTTGTTGCATCGGTGCATCACCACTGTGCCGTTGTCAATAGGCTGCCAAATGCCCAAAAAAGATATTGTGCGGTTGACCACTGGGATGATATGGTAACGTGGAGTGGGTTGAGCTGTTGGAGATTCAAACCCAAGCAAAGGAAAGGGCTCTTTGCATTGGCCGGGAATCGAACCCAGGCCTCCCACGTGGCAGGCTAGAATTCTACCACTGAACCACCAATGCTTACGTGACCCTCTTTCCTACCACTTTCCCGCCACGGCCAACAGACACCCCATCAACCGACATTTACGGGCTCATGTCTGTTTCTTCCAAACAGACATCGCTCACCTGGGAAAGAATGTTGCTTTCGTTTCTTCCAGGATGTCTTGCAGGCTACGAGGTACGGCGTCCCAGCCAGGCAACAACACGCATGTCGTACCAAAGCAAAAAAAAATCTCCTGCCTGCCAAAGCAACGCGCCGTCCTGACGAACTGTCAAGAACCTTACATTAACTGGCCACAACCGCTTGAATAGCAAAACCCACTCAGAGGAATAATAGGAAACCAAGATGGTCCGACGACTGTCGTTTACACATGGCCTGAGGTGATGCCAACAAGTCTTAACGCCTGTCCAAGCTCACCAGGGTCAGGGTGACTGGGAATCTCTCAGAGCCAGTCATTAGGGACACTGTGCAAACCGCTAGACAAAAGGTGTACACTGCCCCGTGTGAGGCTCGAACTCACGACCTTCAGATTATGAGACTGACGCGCTGCCTACTGCGCCAACGAGGCCCACAGGGTGGGACGGGAGGATGAGTAAAATCAGGAGGAGCTCTCAATGTGAGCCACACGCAAAACACGGGCCGCTCCTCGGTCAAGAGTGGAGCTGCCGCAGCACGGGTCGTAAGGCAACCTAGCAGCTGTCATGCTACGTGCCACTGACGGTGAACGGCAGAGTGAGGATTTTTTCTCCAGAGGACAGGCCAACCTAACCATTCAGTATCAAGCTGTGACTAAGGCTTCTTTTTGTCTGAGCTCAGTTTGCAGGAGCCAGGATTTGAACCCAGGCCTCCCGCGTGACAGGCGAGGACTCTACCACTGATGCACCAGCGCTTTCTGCCTGAGCCCTTTCCTTGGCCATCCACCAAGGGTCCTTTTGAGTGGGGCCAATCTACTCTGGCTGTGTGACTGTAGCTGGCTACCTAATCACTAAGTATCAAGCTGTGACGAAGGCTTCTTTTGGTCATTGCAGCAGAACAGGCCAAACATCAGAAAGATAATTTGCTATCAAACAGCAGGATGATCCGGTAAGAAAAACACAACAACAAAAACTTGCCCTTACCTTGGAAAGGGTGTGGTTTTTCTTTCTTCTGGCAAGTCTTGCAGGCTCCGAGGTACGCCTCCCAGGCATTTAAACGTGGATGTGATGCAGAAGCCAGAGACGGGGTGGAGAAATCAGGCAGGCAGCAACAGTGGAAGGACGGGCAGGCGCACTTTTGTCCATCCAGTGTACAGATACAAATGTGACGGAACGTAGCCTTTACATCTGGTTGGACCACGCGGCCGATCGGCATACGACAGCATCGGCCCAGCGGTTCCATGGTGTAATGGTTAGCACTCTGGACTCTGAATCCAGCGATCCGAGTTCAAATCTCGGTGGGACCTGTCTGTTTGGAAGCCGTCCGTTACGAAGGCTGCCTCTTCTCTTCGCTGCCGTTGCAATCCAGCACCTGGAAATTACCTGTTGACACCCCTGTGCTTTTCTTCATTGTAAATGTAAGTTTAACATTGCTTTGTGACTCATTTGCAGGTGATGTCATTCCCTGTTTTGGCTCACACGTGGTGGGTTCAGGGCCGTTTCCTCAGTCAGGATGGCCGAGCGGTCTAAGGCGCTGCGTTCAGGTCGCAGTCTCCCCTGGAGGCGTGGGTTCGAATCCCACTTCTGACAGCCTGTGCTTTTCCCACATCTTGATCCCTTTGTGGTGCAGTCCTGTGCAATTTCGGGGTGTTTGCAGCGGCCAGGAATCGAACCAAGGCCTCCTGCGTGGCAGGCCAACACTACTGAGGAGCTGTGTTCAGGTTGCAATCTACCCCAGGGGGCGGGGGTTCGAATCCCACTTCTGACAGCCTGTGGTTTTCCCACATCTTGATCCCTGTGAGGTGCTGTGCTTTTCATGTGCCTGAGTGACGGTACACGTCATTGAGGTTTTGGGCAACCAGAAGCGAGGAAAAACACTAGCATTTTGCTGCTCCTCGTTGCATCGGTGCATCACCACTGGGCCGTTGTCAATAAGCTGCCAAACGCCCAAAAAAGATATTGTGCGATCGACCACTGGGATGATATGGTAACGTGGAGTGGGTTGAGCTGTTGGAGATTCAAACCCAAGCAAAGGAAAAGGCTCTTTGCATTGGCCGGGAATCGAACCCGGGCCTCCCGCGTGGCAGGCGAGAATTCTACCACTGAACCACCAATGCTTACGTGACCCTCTTTCCTACCACTTTCCCGCCACGGCCAACAGACACCCCATCAACCGACATTTACGGGCTCATGTCTGTTTCTTCCAAACAGACATCGCTCACCTGGGAAAGAATGTTGCTTTCGTTTCTTCCAGGATGTCTTGCAGGCTACGAGGTACGGCGTCCCAGCCAGGCAACAACACGCATGTCGTACCAAAGCAAAAAAAAAATCTCCTGCCTGCCAAAGCAACGCGCCGTCCTGACGAACTGTCAAGAACCTTACATTAACTGGCCACAACCGCTTGAATAGCAAAACCCACTCAGAGGAATAATAGGAAACCAAGATGGTCCGACGACTGTCGTTTACACATGGCCTGAGGTGATGCCAACAAGTCTTAACGCCTGTCCAAGCTCACCAGGGTCAGGGTGACTGGGAATCTCTCAGAGCCAGTCATTAGGGACACTGTGCAAACCGCTAGACAAAAGGTGTACACTGCCCCGTGTGAGGCTCGAACTCACGACCTTCAGATTATGAGACTGACGCGCTGCCTACTGCGCCAACGAGGCCCACAGGGTGGGACGGGAGGATGAGTAAAATCAGGAGGAGCTCTCAATGTGAGCCACACGCAAAACACGGGCCGCTCCTCGGTCAAGAGTGGAGCTGCCGCAGCACGGGTCGTAAGGCAACCTAGCAGCTGTCATGCTACGTGCCACTGACGGTGAACGGCAGAGTGAGGATTTTTTCTCCAGAGGACAGGCCAACCTAACCATTCAGTATCAAGCTGTGACTAAGGCTTCTTTTTGTCTGAGCTCAGTTTGCAGGAGCCAGGATTTGAACCCAGGCCTCCCGCGTGACAGGCGAGGACTCTACCACTGATGCACCAGCGCTTTCTGCCTGAGCCCTTTCCTTGGCCATCCACCAAGGGTCCTTTTGAGTGGGGCCAATCTACTCTGGCTGTGTGACTGTAGCTGGCTACCTAATCACTAAGTATCAAGCTGTGACGAAGGCTTCTTTTGGTCATTGCAGCAGAACAGGCCAAACATCAGAAAGATAATTTGCTATCAAACAGCAGGATGATCCGGTAAGAAAAACACAACAACAAAAACTTGCCCTTACCTTGGAAAGGGTGTGGTTTTTCTTTCTTCTGGCAAGTCTTGCAGGCTCCGAGGTACGCCTCCCAGGCATTTAAACGTGGATGTGATGCAGAAGCCAGAGACGGGGTGGAGAAATCAGGCAGGCAGCAACAGTGGAAGGACGGGCAGGCGCACTTTTGTCCATCCAGTGTACAGATACAAATGTGACGGAACGTAGCCTTTACATCTGGTTGGACCACGCGGCCGATCGGCATACGACAGCATCGGCCCAGCGGTTCCATGGTGTAATGGTTAGCACTCTGGACTCTGAATCCAGCGATCCGAGTTCAAATCTCGGTGGGACCTGTCTGTTTGGAAGCCGTCCGTTACGAAGGCTGCCTCTTCTCTTCGCTGCCGTTGCAATCCAGCACCTGGAAATTACCTGTTGACACCCCTGTGCTTTTCTTCATTGTAAATGTAAGTTTAACATTGCTTTGTGACTCATTTGCAGGTGATGTCATTCCCTGTTTTGGCTCACACGTGGTGGGTTCAGGGCCGTTTCCTCAGTCAGGATGGCCGAGCGGTCTAAGGCGCTGCGTTCAGGTCGCAGTCTCCCCTGGAGGCGTGGGTTCGAATCCCACTTCTGACAGCCTGTGCTTTTCCCACATCTTGATCCCTTTGTGGTGCAGTCCTGTGCAATTTCGGGGTGTTTGCAGCGGCCAGGAATCGAACCAAGGCCTCCTGCGTGGCAGGCCAACACTACTGAGGAGCTGTGTTCAGGTTGCAATCTACCCCAGGGGGCGGGGGTTCGAATCCCACTTCTGACAGCCTGTGGTTTTCCCACATCTTGATCCCTGTGAGGTGCTGTGCTTTTCATGTGCCTGAGTGACGGTACACGTCATTGAGGTTTTGGGCAACCAGAAGCGAGGAAAAACACTAGCATTTTGCTGCTCCTCGTTGCATCGGTGCATCACCACTGGGCCGTTGTCAATAAGCTGCCAAACGCCCAAAAAAGATATTGTGCGATCGACCACTGGGATGATATGGTAACGTGGAGTGGGTTGAGCTGTTGGAGATTCAAACCCAAGCAAAGGAAAAGGCTCTTTGCATTGGCCGGGAATCGAACCCGGGCCTCCCGCGTGGCAGGCGAGAATTCTACCACTGAACCACCAATGCTTACGTGACCCTCTTTCCCCACTTTCCCGCCACGGCCAACAGACACCCCATCAACCGACATTTACGGGCTCATGTCTGTTTCTTCCAAACAGACATCGCTCACCTGGGAAAGAATGTTGCTTTCGTTTCTTCCAGGATGTCTTGCAGGCTACGAGGTACGGCGTCCCAGCCAGGCAACAACACGCATGTCGTACCAAAGCAAAAAAAAAATCTCCTGCCTGCCAAAGCAACGCGCCGTCCTGACGAACTGTCAAGAACCTTACATTAACTGGCCACAACCGCTTGAATAGCAAAACCCACTCAGAGGAATAATAGGAAACCAAGATGGTCCGACGACTGTCGTTTACACATGGCCTGAGGTGATGCCAACAAGTCTTAACGCCTGTCCAAGCTCACCAGGGTCAGGGTGACTGGGAATCTCTCAGAGCCAGTCATTAGGGACACTGTGCAAACCGCTAGACAAAAGGTGTACACTGCCCCGTGTGAGGCTCGAACTCACGACCTTCAGATTATGAGACTGACGCGCTGCCTACTGCGCCAACGAGGCCCACAGGGTGGGACGGGAGGATGAGTAAAATCAGGAGGAGCTCTCAATGTGAGCCACACGCAAAACACGGGCCGCTCCTCGGTCAAGAGTGGAGCTGCCGCAGCACGGGTCGTAAGGCAACCTAGCAGCTGTCATGCTACGTGCCACTGACGGTGAACGGCAGAGTGAGGATTTTTTTCTCCAGAGGACAGGCCAACCTAACCATTCAGTATCAAGCTGTGACTAAGGCTTCTTTTTGTCTGAGCTCAGTTTGCAGGAGCCAGGATTTGAACCCAGGCCTCCCGCGTGACAGGCGAGGACTCTACCACTGATGCACCAGCGCTTTCTGCCTGAGCCCTTTCCTTGGCCATCCACCAAGGGTCCTTTTGAGTGGGGCCAATCTACTCTGGCTGTGTGACTGTAGCTGGCTACCTAATCACTAAGTATCAAGCTGTGACGAAGGCTTCTTTTGGTCATTGCAGCAGAACAGGCCAAACATCAGAAAGATAATTTGCTATCAAACAGCAGGATGATCCGGTAAGAAAAACACAACAACAAAAACTTGCCCTTACCTTGGAAAGGGTGTGGTTTTTCTTTCTTCTGGCAAGTCTTGCAGGCTCCGAGGTACGCCTCCCAGGCATTTAAACGTGGATGTGATGCAGAAGCCAGAGACGGGGTGGAGAAATCAGGCAGGCAGCAACAGTGGAAGGACGGGCAGGCGCACTTTTGTCCATCCAGTGTACAGATACAAATGTGACGGAACGTAGCCTTTACATCTGGTTGGACCACGCGGCCGATCGGCATACGACAGCATCGGCCCAGCGGTTCCATGGTGTAATGGTTAGCACTCTGGACTCTGAATCCAGCGATCCGAGTTCAAATCTCGGTGGGACCTGTCTGTTTGGAAGCCGTCCGTTACGAAGGCTGCCTCTTCTCTTCGCTGCCGTTGCAATCCAGCACCTGGAAATTACCTGTTGACACCCCTGTGCTTTTCTTCATTGTAAATGTAAGTTTAACATTGCTTTGTGACTCATTTGCAGGTGATGTCATTCCCTGTTTTGGCTCACACGTGGTGGGTTCAGGGCCGTTTCCTCAGTCAGGATGGCCGAGCGGTCTAAGGCGCTGCGTTCAGGTCGCAGTCTCCCCTGGAGGCGTGGGTTCGAATCCCACTTCTGACAGCCTGTGCTTTTCCCACATCTTGATCCCTTTGTGGTGCAGTCCTGTGCAATTTCGGGGTGTTTGCAGCGGCCAGGAATCGAACCAAGGCCTCCTGCGTGGCAGGCCAACACTACTGAGGAGCTGTGTTCAGGTTGCAATCTACCCCAGGGGCGGGGGTTCGAATCCCACTTCTGACAGCCTGTGGTTTTCCCACATCTTGATCCCTGCGAGGTGCTGTGCTTTTCATGTGCCTGAGTGACGGTACACGTCATTGAGGTTTTGGGCAACCAGAAGCGAGGAAAAACACTAGCATTTTGCTGCTCCTCGTTGCATCGGTGCATCACCACTGGGCCGTTGTCAATAAGCTGCCAAACGCCCAAAAAAGATATTGTGCGATCGACCACTGGGATGATATGGTAACGTGGAGTGGGTTGAGCTGTTGGAGATTCAAACCCAAGCAAAGGAAAAGGCTCTTTGCATTGGCCGGGAATCGAACCCGGGCCTCCCGCGTGGCAGGCGAGAATTCTACCACTGAACCACCAATGCTTACGTGACCCTCTTTCCTACCACTTTCCCGCCACGGCCAACAGACACCCCATCAACCGACATTTACGGGCTCATGTCTGTTTCTTCCAAACAGACATCGCTCACCTGGGAAAGAATGTTGCTTTCGTTTCTTCCAGGATGTCTTGCAGGCTACGAGGTACGGCGTCCCAGCCAGGCAACAACACGCATGTCGTACCAAAGCAAAAAAAAAATCTCCTGCCTGCCAAAGCAACGCGCCGTCCTGACGAACTGTCAAGAACCTTACATTAACTGGCCACAACCGCTTGAATAGCAAAACCCACTCAGAGGAATAATAGGAAACCAAGATGGTCCGACGACTGTCGTTTACACATGGCCTGAGGTGATGCCAACAAGTCTTAACGCCTGTCCAAGCTCACCAGGGTCAGGGTGACTGGGAATCTCTCAGAGCCAGTCATTAGGGACACTGTGCAAACCGCTAGACAAAAGGTGTACACTGCCCCGTGTGAGGCTCGAACTCACGACCTTCAGATTATGAGACTGACGCGCTGCCTACTGCGCCAACGAGGCCCACAGGGTGGGACGGGAGGATGAGTAAAATCAGGAGGAGCTCTCAATGTGAGCCACACGCAAAACACGGGCCGCTCCTCGGTCAAGAGTGGAGCTGCCGCAGCACGGGTCGTAAGGCAACCTAGCAGCTGTCATGCTACGTGCCACTGACGGTGAACGGCAGAGTGAGGATTTTTTTCTCCAGAGGACAGGCCAACCTAACCATTCAGTATCAAGCTGTGACTAAGGCTTCTTTGTCTGAGCTCAGTTTGCAGGAGCCAGGATTTGAACCCAGGCCTCCCGCGTGACAGGCGAGGACTCTACCACTGATGCACCAGCGCTTTCTGCCTGAGCCCTTTCCTTGGCCATCCACCAAGGGTCCTTTTGAGTGGGGCCAATCTACTCTGGCTGTGTGACTGTAGCTGGCTACCTAATCACTAAGTATCAAGCTGTGACGAAGGCTTCTTTTGGTCATTGCAGCAGAACAGGCCAAACATCAGAAAGATAATTTGCTATCAAACAGCAGGATGATCCGGTAAGAAAAACACAACAACAAAAACTTGCCCTTACCTTGGAAAGGGTGTGGTTTTTCTTTCTTCTGGCAAGTCTTGCAGGCTCCGAGGTACGCCTCCCAGGCATTTAAACGTGGATGTGATGCAGAAGCCAGAGACGGGGTGGAGAAATCAGGCAGGCAGCAACAGTGGAAGGACGGGCAGGCGCACTTTTGTCCATCCAGTGTACAGATACAAATGTGACGGAACGTAGCCTTTACATCTGGTTGGACCAGGCGGGCGATCGGCATACGACAGCATCGGCCCAGCGGTTCCATGGTGTAATGGTTAGCACTCTGGACTCTGAATCCAGCGATCCGAGTTCAAATCTCGGTGGGACCTGTCTGTTTGGAAGCCGTCCGTTACGAAGGCTGCCTCTTCTCTTCGCTGCCGTTGCAATCCAGCACCTGGAAATTACCTGTTGACACCCCTGTGCTTTTCTTCATTGTAAATGTAAGTTTAACATTGCTTTGTGACTCATTTGCAGGTGATGTCATTCCCTGTTTTGGCTCACACGTGGTGGGTTCAGGGCCGTTTCCTCAGTCAGGATGGCCGAGCGGTCTAAGGCGCTGCGTTCAGGTCGCAGTCTCCCCTGGAGGCGTGGGTTCGAATCCCACTTCTGACAGCCTGTGCTTTTCCCACATCTTGATCCCTTTGTGGTGCAGTCCTGTGCAATTTCGGGGTGTTTGCAGCGGCCAGGAATCGAACCAAGGCCTCCTGCGTGGCAGGCCAACACTACTGAGGAGCTGTGTTCAGGTTGCAATCTACCCCAGGGGGCGGGGGTTCGAATCCCACTTCTGACAGCCTGTGGTTTTCCCACATCTTGATCCCTGCGAGGTGCTGTGCTTTTCATGTGCCTGAGTGACGGTACACGTCATTGAGGTTTTGGGCAACCAGAAGCGAGGAAAAACACTAGCATTTTGCTGCTCCTCGTTGCATCGGTGCATCACCACTGGGCCGTTGTCAATAAGCTGCCAAACGCCCAAAAAAGATATTGTGCGATCGACCACTGGGATGATATGGTAACGTGGAGTGGGTTGAGCTGTTGGAGATTCAAACCCAAGCAAAGGAAAAGGCTCTTTGCATTGGCCGGGAATCGAACCCGGGCCTCCCGCGTGGCAGGCGAGAATTCTACCACTGAACCACCAATGCTTACGTGACCCTCTTTCCTACCACTTTCCCGCCACGGCCAACAGACACCCCATCAACCGACATTTACGGGCTCATGTCTGTTTCTTCCAAACAGACATCGCTCACCTGGGAAAGAATGTTGCTTTCGTTTCTTCCAGGATGTCTTGCAGGCTACGAGGTACGGCGTCCCAGCCAGGCAACAACACGCATGTCGTACCAAAGCAAAAAAAAAATCTCCTGCCTGCCAAAGCAACGCGCCGTCCTGACGAACTGTCAAGAACCTTACATTAACTGGCCACAACCGCTTGAATAGCAAAACCCACTCAGAGGAATAATAGGAAACCAAGATGGTCCGACGACTGTCGTTTACACATGGCCTGAGGTGATGCCAACAAGTCTTAACGCCTGTCCAAGCTCACCAGGGTCAGGGTGACTGGGAATCTCTCAGAGCCAGTCATTAGGGACACTGTGCAAACCGCTAGACAAAAGGTGTACACTGCCCCGTGTGAGGCTCGAACTCACGACCTTCAGATTATGAGACTGACGCGCTGCCTACTGCGCCAACGAGGCCCACAGGGTGGGACGGGAGGATGAGTAAAATCAGGAGGAGCTCTCAATGTGAGCCACACGCAAAACACGGGCCGCTCCTCGGTCAAGAGTGGAGCTGCCGCAGCACGGGTCGTAAGGCAACCTAGCAGCTGTCATGCTACGTGCCACTGACGGTGAACGGCAGAGTGAGGATTTTTTTTTCTCCAGAGGACAGGCCAACCTAACCATTCAGTATCAAGCTGTGACTAAGGCTTCTTTTTGTCTGAGCTCAGTTTGCAGGAGCCAGGATTTGAACCCAGGCCTCCCGCGTGACAGGCGAGGACTCTACCACTGATGCACCAGCGCTTTCTGCCTGAGCCCTTTCCTTGGCCATCCACCAAGGGTCCTTTTGAGTGGGGCCAATCTACTCTGGCTGTGTGACTGTAGCTGGCTACCTAATCACTAAGTATCAAGCTGTGACGAAGGCTTCTTTTGGTCATTGCAGCAGAACAGGCCAAACATCAGAAAGATAATTTGCTATCAAACAGCAGGATGATCCGGTAAGAAAAACACAACAACAAAAACTTGCCCTTACCTTGGAAAGGGTGTGGTTTTTCTTTCTTCTGGCAAGTCTTGCAGGCTCCGAGGTACGCCTCCCAGGCATTTAAACGTGGATGTGATGCAGAAGCCAGAGACGGGGTGGAGAAATCAGGCAGGCAGCAACAGTGGAAGGACGGGCAGGCGCACTTTTGTCCATCCAGTGTACAGATACAAATGTGACGGAACGTAGCCTTTACATCTGGTTGGACCACGCGGCCGATCGGCATACGACAGCATCGGCCCAGCGGTTCCATGGTGTAATGGTTAGCACTCTGGACTCTGAATCCAGCGATCCGAGTTCAAATCTCGGTGGGACCTGTCTGTTTGGAAGCCGTCCGTTACGAAGGCTGCCTCTTCTCTTCGCTGCCGTTGCAATCCAGCACCTGGAAATTACCTGTTGACACCCCTGTGCTTTTCTTCATTGTAAATGTAAGTTTAACATTGCTTTGTGACTCATTTGCAGGTGATGTCATTCCCTGTTTTGGCTCACACGTGGTGGGTTCAGGGCCGTTTCCTCAGTCAGGATGGCCGAGCGGTCTAAGGCGCTGCGTTCAGGTCGCAGTCTCCCCTGGAGGCGTGGGTTCGAATCCCACTTCTGACAGCCTGTGCTTTTCCCACATCTTGATCCCTTTGTGGTGCAGTCCTGTGCAATTTCGGGGTGTTTGCAGCGGCCAGGAATCGAACCAAGGCCTCCTGCGTGGCAGGCCAACACTACTGAGGAGCTGTGTTCAGGTTGCAATCTACCCCAGGGGGCGGGGGTTCGAATCCCACTTCTGACAGCCTGTGGTTTTCCCACATCTTGATCCCTGCGAGGTGCTGTGCTTTTCATGTGCCTGAGTGACGGTACACGTCATTGAGGTTTTGGGCAACCAGAAGCGAGGAAAAACACTAGCATTTTGCTGCTCCTCGTTGCATCGGTGCATCACCACTGGGCCGTTGTCATAAGCTGCCAAACGCCCAAAAAAGATATTGTGCGATCGACCACTGGGATGATATGGTAACGTGGAGTGGGTTGAGCTGTTGGAGATTCAAACCCAAGCAAAGGAAAAGGCTCTTTGCATTGGCCGGGAATCGAACCCGGGCCTCCCGCGTGGCAGGCGAGAATTCTACCACTGAACCACCAATGCTTACGTGACCCTCTTTCCTACCACTTTCCCGCCACGGCCAACAGACACCCCATCAACCGACATTTACGGGCTCATGTCTGTTTCTTCCAAACAGACATCGCTCACCTGGGAAAGAATGTTGCTTTCGTTTCTTCCAGGATGTCTTGCAGGCTACGAGGTACGGCGTCCCAGCCAGGCAACAACACGCATGTCGTACCAAAGCAAAAAAAAAATCTCCTGCCTGCCAAAGCAACGCGCCGTCCTGACGAACTGTCAAGAACCTTACATTAACTGGCCACAACCGCTTGAATAGCAAAACCCACTCAGAGGAATAATAGGAAACCAAGATGGTCCGACGACTGTCGTTTACACATGGCCTGAGGTGATGCCAACAAGTCTTAACGCCTGTCCAAGCTCACCAGGGTCAGGGTGACTGGGAATCTCTCAGAGCCAGTCATTAGGGACACTGTGCAAACCGCTAGACAAAAGGTGTACACTGCCCCGTGTGAGGCTCGAACTCACGACCTTCAGATTATGAGACTGACGCGCTGCCTACTGCGCCAACGAGGCCCACAGGGTGGGACGGGAGGATGAGTAAAATCAGGAGGAGCTCTCAATGTGAGCCACACGCAAAACACGGGCCGCTCCTCGGTCAAGAGTGGAGCTGCCGCAGCACGGGTCGTAAGGCAACCTAGCAGCTGTCATGCTACGTGCCACTGACGGTGAACGGCAGAGTGAGGATTTTTTTTCTCCAGAGGACAGGCCAACCTAACCATTCAGTATCAAGCTGTGACTAAGGCTTCTTTTTGTCTGAGCTCAGTTTGCAGGAGCCAGGATTTGAACCCAGGCCTCCCGCGTGACAGGCGAGGACTCTACCACTGATGCACCAGCGCTTTCTGCCTGAGCCCTTTCCTTGGCCATCCACCAAGGGTCCTTTTGAGTGGGGCCAATCTACTCTGGCTGTGTGACTGTAGCTGGCTACCTAATCACTAAGTATCAAGCTGTGACGAAGGCTTCTTTTGGTCATTGCAGCAGAACAGGCCAAACATCAGAAAGATAATTTGCTATCAAACAGCAGGATGATCCGGTAAGAAAAACACAACAACAAAAACTTGCCCTTACCTTGGAAAGGGTGTGGTTTTTCTTTCTTCTGGCAAGTCTTGCAGGCTCCGAGGTACGCCTCCCAGGCATTTAAACGTGGATGTGATGCAGAAGCCAGAGACGGGGTGGAGAAATCAGGCAGGCAGCAACAGTGGAAGGACGGGCAGGCGCACTTTTGTCCATCCAGTGTACAGATACAAATGTGACGGAACGTAGCCTTTACATCTGGTTGGACCACGCGGCCGATCGGCATACGACAGCATCGGCCCAGCGGTTCCATGGTGTAATGGTTAGCACTCTGGACTCTGAATCCAGCGATCCGAGTTCAAATCTCGGTGGGACCTGTCTGTTTGGAAGCCGTCCGTTACGAAGGCTGCCTCTTCTCTTCGCTGCCGTTGCAATCCAGCACCTGGAAATTACCTGTTGACACCCCTGTGCTTTTCTTCATTGTAAATGTAAGTTTAACATTGCTTTGTGACTCATTTGCAGGTGATGTCATTCCCTGTTTTGGCTCACACGTGGTGGGTTCAGGGCCGTTTCCTCAGTCAGGATGGCCGAGCGGTCTAAGGCGCTGCGTTCAGGTCGCAGTCTCCCCTGGAGGCGTGGGTTCGAATCCCACTTCTGACAGCCTGTGCTTTTCCCACATCTTGATCCCTTTGTGGTGCAGTCCTGTGCAATTTCGGGGTGTTTGCAGCGGCCAGGAATCGAACCAAGGCCTCCTGCGTGGCAGGCCAACACTACTGAGGAGCTGTGTTCAGGTTGCAATCTACCCCAGGGGGCGGGGGTTCGAATCCCACTTCTGACAGCCTGTGGTTTTCCCACATCTTGATCCCTGCGAGGTGCTGTGCTTTTCATGTGCCTGAGTGACGGTACACGTCATTGAGGTTTTGGGCAACCAGAAGCGAGGAAAAACACTAGCATTTTGCTGCTCCTCGTTGCATCGGTGCATCACCACTGGGCCGTTGTCAATAAGCTGCCAAACGCCCAAAAAAGATATTGTGCGATCGACCACTGGGATGATATGGTAACGTGGAGTGGGTTGAGCTGTTGGAGATTCAAACCCAAGCAAAGGAAAAGGCTCTTTGCATTGGCCGGGAATCGAACCCGGGCCTCCCGCGTGGCAGGCGAGAATTCTACCACTGAACCACCAATGCTTACGTGACCCTCTTTCCTACCACTTTCCCGCCACGGCCAACAGACACCCCATCAACCGACATTTACGGGCTCAGACATCACTCACCTGGGAAAGAATGTTGCTTTCGTTTCTTCCAGGATGTCTTGCAGGCTACGAGGTACGGCGTCCCAGCCAGGCAACAACACGCATGTCGTACCAAAGCAAAAAAAAAATCTCCTGCCTGCCAAAGCAACGCGCCGTCCTGACGAACTGTCAAGAACCTTACATTAACTGGCCACAACCGCTTGAATAGCAAAACCCACTCAGAGGAATAATAGGAAACCAAGATGGTCCGACGACTGTCGTTTACACATGGCCTGAGGTGATGCCAACAAGTCTTAACGCCTGTCCAAGCTCACCAGGGTCAGGGTGACTGGGAATCTCTCAGAGCCAGTCATTAGGGACACTGTGCAAACCGCTAGACAAAAGGTGTACACTGCCCCGTGTGAGGCTCGAACTCACGACCTTCAGATTATGAGACTGACGCGCTGCCTACTGCGCCAACGAGGCCCACAGGGTGGGACGGGAGGATGAGTAAAATCAGGAGGAGCTCTCAATGTGAGCCACACGCAAAACACGGGCCGCTCCTCGGTCAAGAGTGGAGCTGCCGCAGCACGGGTCGTAAGGCAACCTAGCAGCTGTCATGCTACGTGCCACTGACGGTGAACGGCAGAGTGAGGATTTTTTTTTCTCCAGAGGACAGGCCAACCTAACCATTCAGTATCAAGCTGTGACTAAGGCTTCTTTTTGTCTGAGCTCAGTTTGCAGGAGCCAGGATTTGAACCCAGGCCTCCCGCGTGACAGGCGAGGACTCTACCACTGATGCACCAGCGCTTTCTGCCTGAGCCCTTTCCTTGGCCATCCACCAAGGGTCCTTTTGAGTGGGGCCAATCTACTCTGGCTGTGTGACTGTAGCTGGCTACCTAATCACTAAGTATCAAGCTGTGACGAAGGCTTCTTTTGGTCATTGCAGCAGAACAGGCCAAACATCAGAAAGATAATTTGCTATCAAACAGCAGGATGATCCGGTAAGAAAAACACAACAACAAAAACTTGCCCTTACCTTGGAAAGGGTGTGGTTTTTCTTTCTTCTGGCAAGTCTTGCAGGCTCCGAGGTACGCCTCCCAGGCATTTAAACGTGGATGTGATGCAGAAGCCAGAGACGGGGTGGAGAAATCAGGCAGGCAGCAACAGTGGAAGGACGGGCAGGCGCACTTTTGTCCATCCAGTGTACAGATACAAATGTGACGGAACGTAGCCTTTACATCTGGTTGGACCACGCGGCCGATCGGCATACGACAGCATCGGCCCAGCGGTTCCATGGTGTAATGGTTAGCACTCTGGACTCTGAATCCAGCGATCCGAGTTCAAATCTCGGTGGGACCTGTCTGTTTGGAAGCCGTCCGTTACGAAGGCTGCCTCTTCTCTTCGCTGCCGTTGCAATCCAGCACCTGGAAATTACCTGTTGACACCCCTGTGCTTTTCTTCATTGTAAATGTAAGTTTAACATTGCTTTGTGACTCATTTGCAGGTGATGTCATTCCCTGTTTTGGCTCACACGTGGTGGGTTCAGGGCCGTTTCCTCAGTCAGGATGGCCGAGCGGTCTAAGGCGCTGCGTTCAGGTCGCAGTCTCCCCTGGAGGCGTGGGTTCGAATCCCACTTCTGACAGCCTGTGCTTTTCCCACATCTTGATCCCTTTGTGGTGCAGTCCTGTGCAATTTCGGGGTGTTTGCAGCGGCCAGGAATCGAACCAAGGCCTCCTGCGTGGCAGGCCAACACTACTGAGGAGCTGTGTTCAGGTTGCAATCTACCCCAGGGGGCGGGGGTTCGAATCCCACTTCTGACAGCCTGTGGTTTTCCCACATCTTGATCCCTGCGAGGTGCTGTGCTTTTCATGTGCCTGAGTGACGGTACACGTCATTGAGGTTTTGGGCAACCAGAAGCGAGGAAAAACACTAGCATTTTGCTGCTCCTCGTTGCATCGGTGCATCACCACTGGGCCGTTGTCAATAAGCTGCCAAACGCCCAAAAAAGATATTGTGCGATCGACCACTGGGATGATATGGTAACGTGGAGTGGGTTGAGCTGTTGGAGATTCAAACCCAAGCAAAGGAAAAGGCTCTTTGCATTGGCCGGGAATCGAACCCGGGCCTCCCGCGTGGCAGGCGAGAATTCTACCACTGAACCACCAATGCTTACGTGACCCTCTTTCCTACCACTTTCCCGCCACGGCCAACAGACACCCCATCAACCGACATTTACGGGCTCATGTCTGTTTCTTCCAAACAGACATCGCTCACCTGGGAAAGAATGTTGCTTTCGTTTCTTCCAGGATGTCTTGCAGGCTACGAGGTACGGCGTCCCAGCCAGGCAACAACACGCATGTCGTACCAAAGCAAAAAAAAAATCTCCTGCCTGCCAAAGCAACGCGCCGTCCTGACGAACTGTCAAGAACCTTACATTAACTGGCCACAACCGCTTGAATAGCAAAACCCACTCAGAGGAATAATAGGAAACCAAGATGGTCCGACGACTGTCGTTTACACACATGGCCTGAGGTGATGCCAACAAGTCTTAACGCCTGTCCAAGCTCACCAGGGTCAGGGTGACTGGGAATCTCTCAGAGCCAGTCATTAGGGACACTGTGCAAACCGCTAGACAAAAGGTGTACACTGCCCCGTGTGAGGCTCGAACTCACGACCTTCAGATTATGAGACTGACGCGCTGCCTACTGCGCCAACGAGGCCCACAGGGTGGGACGGGAGGATGAGTAAAATCAGGAGGAGCTCTCAATGTGAGCCACACGCAAAACACGGGCCGCTCCTCGGTCAAGAGTGGAGCTGCCGCAGCACGGGTCGTAAGGCAACCTAGCAGCTGTCATGCTACGTGCCACTGACGGTGAACGGCAGAGTGAGGATTTTTTTTTCTCCAGAGGACAGGCCAACCTAACCATTCAGTATCAAGCTGTGACTAAGGCTTCTTTTTGTCTGAGCTCAGTTTGCAGGAGCCAGGATTTGAACCCAGGCCTCCCGCGTGACAGGCGAGGACTCTACCACTGATGCACCAGCGCTTTCTGCCTGAGCCCTTTCCTTGGCCATCCACCAAGGGTCCTTTTGAGTGGGGCCAATCTACTCTGGCTGTGTGACTGTAGCTGGCTACCTAATCACTAAGTATCAAGCTGTGACGAAGGCTTCTTTTGGTCATTGCAGCAGAACAGGCCAAACATCAGAAAGATAATTTGCTATCAAACAGCAGGATGATCCGGTAAGAAAAACACAACAACAAAAACTTGCCCTTACCTTGGAAAGGGTGTGGTTTTTCTTTCTTCTGGCAAGTCTTGCAGGCTCCGAGGTACGCCTCCCAGGCATTTAAACGTGGATGTGATGCAGAAGCCAGAGACGGGGTGGAGAAATCAGGCAGGCAGCAACAGTGGAAGGACGGGCAGGCGCACTTTTGTCCATCCAGTGTACAGATACAAATGTGACGGAACGTAGCCTTTACATCTGGTTGGACCACGCGGTCGATCGGCATACGACAGCATCGGCCCAGCGGTTCCATGGTGTAATGGTTAGCACTCTGGACTCTGAATCCAGCGATCCGAGTTCAAATCTCGGTGGGACCTGTCTGTTTGGAAGCCGTCCGTTACGAAGGCTGCCTCTTCTCTTCGCTGCCGTTGCAATCCAGCACCTGGAAATTACCTGTTGACACCCCTGTGCTTTTCTTCATTGTAAATGTAAGTTTAACATTGCTTTGTGACTCATTTGCAGGTGATGTCATTCCCTGTTTTGGCTCACACGTGGTGGGTTCAGGGCCGTTTCCTCAGTCAGGATGGCCGAGCGGTCTAAGGCGCTGCGTTCAGGTCGCAGTCTCCCCTGGAGGCGTGGGTTCGAATCCCACTTCTGACAGCCTGTGCTTTTCCCACATCTTGATCCCTTTGTGGTGCAGTCCTGTGCAATTTCGGGGTGTTTGCAGCGGCCAGGAATCGAACCAAGGCCTCCTGCGTGGCAGGCCAACACTACTGAGGAGCTGTGTTCAGGTTGCAATCTACCCCAGGGGCGGGGGTTCGAATCCCACTTCTGACAGCCTGTGGTTTTCCCACATCTTGATCCCTGCGAGGTGCTGTGCTTTTCATGTGCCTGAGTGACGGTACACGTCATTGAGGTTTTGGGCAACCAGAAGCGAGGAAAAACACTAGCATTTTGCTGCTCCTCGTTGCATCGGTGCATCACCACTGGGCCGTTGTCAATAAGCTGCCAAACGCCCAAAAAAGATATTGTGCGATCGACCACTGGGATGATATGGTAACGTGGAGTGGGTTGAGCTGTTGGAGATTCAAACCCAAGCAAAGGAAAAGGCTCTTTGCATTGGCCGGGAATCGAACCCGGGCCTCCCGCGTGGCAGGCGAGAATTCTACCACTGAACCACCAATGCTTACGTGACCCTCTTTCCTACCACTTTCCCGCCACGGCCAACAGACACCCCATCAACCGACATTTACGGGCTCATGTCTGTTTCTTCCAAACAGACATCGCTCACCTGGGAAAGAATGTTGCTTTCGTTTCTTCCAGGATGTCTTGCAGGCTACGAGGTACGGCGTCCCAGCCAGGCAACAACACGCATGTCGTACCAAAGCAAAAAAAAATCTCCTGCCTGCCAAAGCAACGCGCCGTCCTGACGAACTGTCAAGAACCTTACATTAACTGGCCACAACCGCTTGAATAGCAAAACCCACTCAGAGGAATAATAGGAAACCAAGATGGTCCGACGACTGTCGTTTACACATGGCCTGAGGTGATGCCAACAAGTCTTAACGCCTGTCCAAGCTCACCAGGGTCAGGGTGACTGGGAATCTCTCAGAGCCAGTCATTAGGGACACTGTGCAAACCGCTAGACAAAAGGTGTACACTGCCCCGTGTGAGGCTCGAACTCACGACCTTCAGATTATGAGACTGACGCGCTGCCTACTGCGCCAACGAGGCCCACAGGGTGGGACGGGAGGATGAGTAAAATCAGGAGGAGCTCTCAATGTGAGCCACACGCAAAACACGGGCCGCTCCTCGGTCAAGAGTGGAGCTGCCGCAGCACGGGTCGTAAGGCAACCTAGCAGCTGTCATGCTACGTGCCACTGACGGTGAACGGCAGAGTGAGGATTTTTTTCTCCAGAGGACAGGCCAACCTAACCATTCAGTATCAAGCTGTGACTAAGGCTTCTTTTTGTCTGAGCTCAGTTTGCAGGAGCCAGGATTTGAACCCAGGCCTCCCGCGTGACAGGCGAGGACTCTACCACTGATGCACCAGCGCTTTCTGCCTGAGCCCTTTCCTTGGCCATCCACCAAGGGTCCTTTTGAGTGGGGCCAATCTACTCTGGCTGTGTGACTGTAGCTGGCTACCTAATCACTAAGTATCAAGCTGTGACGAAGGCTTCTTTTGGTCATTGCAGCAGAACAGGCCAAACATCAGAAAGATAATTTGCTATCAAACAGCAGGATGATCCGGTAAGAAAAACACAACAACAAAAACTTGCCCTTACCTTAAGGGTGTGGTTTTTCTTTCTTCTGGCAAGTCTTGCAGGCTCCGAGGTACGCCTCCCAGGCATTTAAACGTGGATGTGATGCAGAAGCCAGAGACGGGGTGGAGAAATCAGGCAGGCAGCAACAGTGGAAGGACGGGCAGGCGCACTTTTGTCCATCCAGTGTACAGATACAAATGTGACGGAACGTAGCCTTTACATCTGGTTGGACCACGCGGTCGATCGGCATACGACAGCATCGGCCCAGCGGTTCCATGGTGTAATGGTTAGCACTCTGGACTCTGAATCCAGCGATCCGAGTTCAAATCTCGGTGGGACCTGTCTGTTTGGAAGCCGTCCGTTACGAAGGCTGCCTCTTCTCTTCGCTGCCGTTGCAATCCAGCACCTGGAAATTACCTGTTGACACCCCTGTGCTTTTCTTCATTGTAAATGTAAGTTTAACATTGCTTTGTGACTCATTTGCAGGTGATGTCATTCCCTGTTTTGGCTCACACGTGGTGGGTTCAGGGCCGTTTCCTCAGTCAGGATGGCCGAGCGGTCTAAGGCGCTGCGTTCAGGTCGCAGTCTCCCCTGGAGGCGTGGGTTCGAATCCCACTTCTGACAGCCTGTGCTTTTCCCACATCTTGATCCCTTTGTGGTGCAGTCCTGTGCAATTTCGGGGTGTTTGCAGCGGCCAGGAATCGAACCAAGGCCTCCTGCGTGGCAGGCCAACACTACTGAGGAGCTGTGTTCAGGTTGCAATCTACCCCAGGGGCGGGGGTTCGAATCCCACTTCTGACAGCCTGTGGTTTTCCCACATCTTGATCCCTGCGAGGTGCTGTGCTTTTCATGTGCCTGAGTGACGGTACACGTCATTGAGGTTTTGGGCAACCAGAAGCGAGGAAAAACACTAGCATTTTGCTGCTCCTCGTTGCATCGGTGCATCACCACTGGGCCGTTGTCAATAAGCTGCCAAACGCCCAAAAAAGATATTGTGCGATCGACCACTGGGATGATATGGTAACGTGGAGTGGGTTGAGCTGTTGGAGATTCAAACCCAAGCAAAGGAAAAGGCTCTTTGCATTGGCCGGGAATCGAACCCGGGCCTCCCGCGTGGCAGGCGAGAATTCTACCACTGAACCACCAATGCTTACGTGACCCTCTTTCCTACCACTTTCCCGCCACGGCCAACAGACACCCCATCAACCGACATTTACGGGCTCATGTCTGTTTCTTCCAAACAGACATCGCTCACCTGGGAAAGAATGTTGCTTTCGTTTCTTCCAGGATGTCTTGCAGGCTACGAGGTACGGCGTCCCAGCCAGGCAACAACACGCATGTCGTACCAAAGCAAAAAAAAAATCTCCTGCCTGCCAAAGCAACGCGCCGTCCTGACGAACTGTCAAGAACCTTACATTAACTGGCCACAACCGCTTGAATAGCAAAACCCACTCAGAGGAATAATAGGAAACCAAGATGGTCCGACGACTGTCGTTTACACATGGCCTGAGGTGATGCCAACAAGTCTTAACGCCTGTCCAAGCTCACCAGGGTCAGGGTGACTGGGAATCTCTCAGAGCCAGTCATTAGGGACACTGTGCAAACCGCTAGACAAAAGGTGTACACTGCCCCGTGTGAGGCTCGAACTCACGACCTTCAGATTATGAGACTGACGCGCTGCCTACTGCGCCAACGAGGCCCACAGGGTGGGACGGGAGGATGAGTAAAATCAGGAGGAGCTCTCAATGTGAGCCACACGCAAAACACGGGCCGCTCCTCGGTCAAGAGTGGAGCTGCCGCAGCACGGGTCGTAAGGCAACCTAGCAGCTGTCATGCTACGTGCCACTGACGGTGAACGGCAGAGTGAGGATTTTTTTTCTCCAGAGGACAGGCCAACCTAACCATTCAGTATCAAGCTGTGACTAAGGCTTCTTTTTGTCTGAGCTCAGTTTGCAGGAGCCAGGATTTGAACCCAGGCCTCCCGCGTGACAGGCGAGGACTCTACCACTGATGCACCAGCGCTTTCTGCCTGAGCCCTTTCCTTGGCCATCCACCAAGGGTCCTTTTGAGTGGGGCCAATCTACTCTGGCTGTGTGACTGTAGCTGGCTACCTAATCACTAAGTATCAAGCTGTGACGAAGGCTTCTTTTGGTCATTGCAGCAGAACAGGCCAAACATCAGAAAGATAATTTGCTATCAAACAGCAGGATGATCCGGTAAGAAAAACACAACAACAAAAACTTGCCCTTACCTTGGAAAGGGTGTGGTTTTTCTTTCTTCTGGCAAGTCTTGCAGGCTCCGAGGTACGCCTCCCAGGCATTTAAACGTGGATGTGATGCAGAAGCCAGAGACGGGGTGGAGAAATCAGGCAGGCAGCAACAGTGGAAGGACGGGCAGGCGCACTTTTGTCCATCCAGTGTACAGATACAAATGTGACGGAACGTAGCCTTTACATCTGGTTGGACCACGCGGTCGATCGGCATACGACAGCATCGGCCCAGCGGTTCCATGGTGTAATGGTTAGCACTCTGGACTCTGAATCCAGCGATCCGAGTTCAAATCTCGGTGGGACCTGTCTGTTTGGAAGCCGTCCGTTACGAAGGCTGCCTCTTCTCTTCGCTGCCGTTGCAATCCAGCACCTGGAAATTACCTGTTGACACCCCTGTGCTTTTCTTCATTGTAAATGTAAGTTTAACATTGCTTTGTGACTCATTTGCAGGTGATGTCATTCCCTGTTTTGGCTCACACGTGGTGGGTTCAGGGCCGTTTCCTCAGTCAGGATGGCCGAGCGGTCTAAGGCGCTGCGTTCAGGTCGCAGTCTCCCCTGGAGGCGTGGGTTCGAATCCCACTTCTGACAGCCTGTGCTTTTCCCACATCTTGATCCCTTTGTGGTGCAGTCCTGTGCAATTTCGGGGTGTTTGCAGCGGCCAGGAATCGAACCAAGGCCTCCTGCGTGGCAGGCCAACACTACTGAGGAGCTGTGTTCAGGTTGCAATCTACCCCAGGGGGCGGGGGTTCGAATCCCACTTCTGACAGCCTGTGGTTTTCCCACATCTTGATCCCTGCGAGGTGCTGTGCTTTTCATGTGCCTGAGTGACGGTACACGTCATTGAGGTTTTGGGCAACCAGAAGCGAGGAAAAACACTAGCATTTTGCTGCTCCTCGTTGCATCGGTGCATCACCACTGGGCCGTTGTCAATAAGCTGCCAAACGCCCAAAAAAGATATTGTGCGATCGACCACTGGGATGATATGGTAACGTGGAGTGGGTTGAGCTGTTGGAGATTCAAACCCAAGCAAAGGAAAAGGCTCTTTGCATTGGCCGGGAATCGAACCCGGGCCTCCCGCGTGGCAGGCGAGAATTCTACCACTGAACCACCAATGCTTACGTGACCCTCTTTCCTACCACTTTCCCGCCACGGCCAACAGACACCCCATCAACCGACATTTACGGGCTCATGTCTGTTTCTTCCAAACAGACATCGCTCACCTGGGAAAGAATGTTGCTTTCGTTTCTTCCAGGATGTCTTGCAGGCTACGAGGTACGGCGTCCCAGCCAGGCAACAACACGCATGTCGTACCAAAGCAAAAAAAAAATCTCCTGCCTGCCAAAGCAACGCGCCGTCCTGACGAACTGTCAAGAACCTTACATTAACTGGCCACAACCGCTTGAATAGCAAAACCCACTCAGAGGAATAATAGGAAACCAAGATGGTCCGACGACTGTCGTTTACACATGGCCTGAGGTGATGCCAACAAGTCTTAACGCCTGTCCAAGCTCACCAGGGTCAGGGTGACTGGGAATCTCTCAGAGCCAGTCATTAGGGACACTGTGCAAACCGCTAGACAAAAGGTGTACACTGCCCCGTGTGAGGCTCGAACTCACGACCTTCAGATTATGAGACTGACGCGCTGCCTACTGCGCCAACGAGGCCCACAGGGTGGGACGGGAGGATGAGTAAAATCAGGAGGAGCTCTCAATGTGAGCCACACGCAAAACACGGGCCGCTCCTCGGTCAAGAGTGGAGCTGCCGCAGCACGGGTCGTAAGGCAACCTAGCAGCTGTCATGCTACGTGCCACTGACGGTGAACGGCAGAGTGAGGATTTTTTTCTCCAGAGGACAGGCCAACCTAACCATTCAGTATCAAGCTGTGACTAAGGCTTCTTTTTGTCTGAGCTCAGTTTGCAGGAGCCAGGATTTGAACCCAGGCCTCCCGCGTGACAGGCGAGGACTCTACCACTGATGCACCAGCGCTTTCTGCCTGAGCCCTTTCCTTGGCCATCCACCAAGGGTCCTTTTGAGTGGGGCCAATCTACTCTGGCTGTGTGACTGTAGCTGGCTACCTAATCACTAAGTATCAAGCTGTGACGAAGGCTTCTTTTGGTCATTGCAGCAGAACAGGCCAAACATCAGAAAGATAATTTGCTATCAAACAGCAGGATGATCCGGTAAGAAAAACACAACAACAAAAACTTGCCCTTACCTTGGAAAGGGTGTGGTTTTTCTTTCTTCTGGCAAGTCTTGCAGGCTCCGAGGTACGCCTCCCAGGCATTTAAACGTGGATGTGATGCAGAAGCCAGAGACGGGGTGGAGAAATCAGGCAGGCAGCAACAGTGGAAGGACGGGCAGGCGCACTTTTGTCCATCCAGTGTACAGATACAAATGTGACGGAACGTAGCCTTTACATCTGGTTGGACCACGCGGCCGATCGGCATACGACAGCATCGGCCCAGCGGTTCCATGGTGTAATGGTTAGCACTCTGGACTCTGAATCCAGCGATCCGAGTTCAAATCTCGGTGGGACCTGTCTGTTTGGAAGCCGTCCGTTACGAAGGCTGCCTCTTCTCTTCGCTGCCGTTGCAATCCAGCACCTGGAAATTACCTGTTGACACCCCTGTGCTTTTCTTCATTGTAAATGTAAGTTTAACATTGCTTTGTGACTCATTTGCAGGTGATGTCATTCCCTGTTTCGGCTCACACGTGGTGGGTTCAGGGCCGTTTCCTCAGTCAGGATGGCCGAGCGGTCTAAGGCGCTGCGTTCAGGTCGCAGTCTCCCCTGGAGGCGTGGGTTCGAATCCCACTTCTGACAGCCTGTGCTTTTCCCACATCTTGATCCCTTTGTGGTGCAGTCCTGTGCAATTTCGGGGTGTTTGCAGCGGCCAGGAATCGAACCAAGGCCTCCTGCGTGGCAGGCCAACACTACTGAGGAGCTGTGTTCAGGTTGCAATCTACCCCAGGTGGCGGGGGTTCGAATCCCACTTCTGACAGCCTGTGGTTTTCCCACATCTTGATCCCTGCGAGGTGCTGTGCTTTTCATGTGCCTGAGTGACGGTACACGTCATTGAGGTTTTGGGCAACCAGAAGCGAGGAAAAACACTAGCATTTTGCTGCTCCTCGTTGCATCGGTGCATCACCACTGGGCCGTTGTCAATAAGCTGCCAAACGCCCAAAAAAGATATTGTGCGATCGACCACTGGGATGATATGGTAACGTGGAGTGGGTTGAGCTGTTGGAGATTCAACCAAGCAAAGGAAAAGGCTCTTTGCATTGGCCGGGAATCGAACCCGGGCCTCCCGCGTGGCAGGCGAGAATTCTACCACTGAACCACCAATGCTTACGTGACCCTCTTTCCTACCACTTTCCCGCCACGGCCAACAGACACCCCATCAACCGACATTTACGGGCTCATGTCTGTTTCTTCCAAACAGACATCGCTCACCTGGGAAAGAATGTTGCTTTCGTTTCTTCCAGGATGTCTTGCAGGCTACGAGGTACGGCGTCCCAGCCAGGCAACAACACGCATGTCGTACCAAAGCGAAAAAAAAATCTCCTGCCTGCCAAAGCAACGCGCCGTCCTGACGAACTGTCAAGAACCTTACATTAACTGGCCACAACCGCTTGAATAGCAAAACCCACTCAGAGGAATAATAGGAAACCAAGATGGTCCGACGACTGTCGTTTACACATGGCCTGAGGTGATGCCAACAAGTCTTAACGCCTGTCCAAGCTCACCAGGGTCAGGGTGACTGGGAATCTCTCAGAGCCAGTCATTAGGGACACTGTGCAAACCGCTAGACAAAAGGTGTACACTGCCCCGTGTGAGGCTCGAACTCACGACCTTCAGATTATGAGACTGACGCGCTGCCTACTGCGCCAACGAGGCCCACAGGGTGGGACGGGAGGATGAGTAAAATCAGGAGGAGCTCTCAATGTGAGCCACACGCAAAACACGGGCCGCTCCTCGGTCAAGAGTGGAGCTGCCGCAGCACGGGTCGTAAGCCAACCTAGCAGCTGTCATGCTACGTGCCACTGACGGTGAACGGCAGAGTGAGGATTTTTTTCTCCAGAGGACAGGCCAACCTAACCATTCAGTATCAAGCTGTGACTAAGGCTTCTTTTTGTCTGAGCTCAGTTTGCAGGAGCCAGGATTTGAACCCAGGCCTCCCGCGTGACAGGCGAGGACTCTACCACTGATGCACCAGCGCTTTCTGCCTGAGCCCTTTCCTTGGCCATCCACCAAGGGTCCTTTTGAGTGGGGCCAATCTACTCTGGCTGTGTGACTGTAGCTGGCTACCTAATCACTAAGTATCAAGCTGTGACGAAGGCTTCTTTTGGTCATTGCAGCAGAACAGGCCAAACATCAGAAAGATAATTTGCTATCAAACAGCAGGATGATCCGGTAAGAAAAACACAACAACAAAAACTTGCCCTTACCTTGGAAAGGGTGTGGTTTTTCTTTCTTCTGGCAAGTCTTGCAGGCTCCGAGGTACGCCTCCCAGGCATTTAAACGTGGATGTGATGCAGAAGCCAGAGACGGGGTGGAGAAATCAGGCAGGCAGCAACAGTGGAAGGACGGGCAGGCGCACTTTTGTCCATCCAGTGTACAGATACAAATGTGACGGAACGTAGCCTTTACATCTGGTTGGACCACGCGGTCGATCGGCATACGACAGCGTCGGCCCAGCGGTTCCATGGTGTAATGGTTAGCACTCTGGACTTTGAATCCAGCGATCCGAGTTCAAATCTCGGGTGGGACCTGTCTGTTTGGAAGCCGTCCGTTACGAAGGCTGCCTCTTCTCTTCGCTGCCGTTGCAATCCAGCACCTGGAAATTACCTGTTGACACCCCTGTGCTTTTCTTCATTGTAAATGTAAGTTTAACATTGCTTTGTGACTCATTTGCAGGTGATGTCATTCCCTGTTTTGGCTCACACGTGGTGGGTTCAGGGCCGTTTCCTCAGTCAGGATGGCCGAGCGGTCTAAGGCGCTGCGTTCAGGTCGCAGTCTCCCCTGGAGGCGTGGGTTCGAATCCCACTTCTGACAGCCTGTGCTTTTCCCACATCTTGATCCCTTTGTGGTGCAGTCCTGTGCAATTTCGGGGTGTTTGCAGCGGCCAGGAATCGAACCAAGGCCTCCTGCGTGGCAGGCCAGCACTACTGAGGCGCTGCGTTCAGGTCGCAGTCTCCCCTGGAGGTGTGGGTTCGAATCCCACTTCTGACAGCCTGTGCTTTTCCCACATCTTGATCCCTGTGAGGTGCTGTGCTTTTCATGTGCATGAGTGACGGTACACGTCATTGAGGTTTTGGGCAACCAGAAGCGAGGAAAAAGACTAGCATTTTGCTGCTCCTTGTTGCATCGGTGCATCACCACTGTGCCGTTGTCAATAAGCTGCCAAACGCCCAAAAAAGATATTGTGCGATCGACCACTGGGATGATATGGTAACGTGGAGTGGGTTGAGCTGTTGGAGATTCAAACCCAAGCAAAGGAAAAGGCTCTTTGCATTGGCCGGGAATCGAACCCGGGCCTCCCGCGTGGCAGGCGAGAATTCTACCACTGAACCACCAATGCTTACGTGACCCTCTTTCCTACCACTTTCCCGCCACGGCCAACAGACACCCCATCAACCGACATTTACGGGCTCATGTCTGTTTCTTCCAAACAGACATCGCTCACCTGGGAAAGAATGTTGCTTTCGTTTCTTCCAGGATGTCTTGCAGGCTACGAGGTACGGCGTCCCAGCCAGGCAACAACACGCATGTCGTACCAAAGCAAAAAAAAATCTCCTGCCTGCCAAAGCAACGCGCCGTCCTGACAGACTGTCAAGAACCTTACATTAACTGGCCACAACCGCTTGAATAGCAAAACCCACTCAGAGGAATAATAGGAAACCAAGATGGTCCGACGACTGTCGTTTACACATGGCCTGAGGTGATGCCAACAAGTCTTAACGCCTGTCCAAGCTCACCAGGGTCAGGGTGACTGGGAATCTCTCAGAGCCAGTCATTAGGGACACTGTGCAAACCGCTAGACAAAAGGTGTACACTGCCCCGTGTGAGGCTCGAACTCACGACCTTCAGATTATGAGACTGACGCGCTGCCTACTGCGCCAACGAGGCCCACAGGGTGGGACGGGAGGATGAGTAAAATCAGGAGGAGCTCTCAATGTGAGCCACACGCAAAACACGGGCCGCTCCTCGGTCAAGAGTGGAGCTGCCGCAGCACGGGTCGTAAGCCAACCTAGCAGCTGTCATGCTACGTGCCACTGACGGTGAACGGCAGAGTGAGGATTTTTTTCTCCAGAGGACAGGCCAACCTAACCATTCAGTATCAAGCTGTGACTAAGGCTTCTTTTTGTCTGAGCTCAGTTTGCAGGAGCCAGGATTTGAACCCAGGCCTCCCGCGTGACAGGCGAGGACTCTACCACTGATGCACCAGCGCTTTCTGCCTGAGCCCTTTCCTTGGCCATCCACCAAGGGTCCTTTTGAGTGGGGCCAATCTACTCTGGCTGTGTGACTGTAGCTGGCTACCTAATCACTAAGTATCAAGCTGTGACGAAGGCTTCTTTTGGTCATTGCAGCAGAACAGGCCAAACATCAGAAAGATAATTTGCTATCAAACAGCAGGATGATCCGGTAAGAAAAACACAACAACAAAAACTTGCCCTTACCTTGGAAAGGGTGTGGTTTTTCTTTCTTCTGGCAAGTCTTGCAGGCTCCGAGGTACGCCTCCCAGGCATTTAAACGTGGATGTGATGCAGAAGCCAGAGACGGGGTGGAGAAATCAGGCAGGCAGCAACAGTGGAAGGACAGGCAGGCGCACTTTTGTCCATCCAGTGTACAGATACAAATGTGACGGAACGTAACCTTTACATCTGGTTGGACCACGCGGTCGATCGGCATACGACAGCGTCGGCCCAGCGGTTCCATGGTGTAATGGTTAGCACTCTGGACTTTGAATCCAGCGATCCGAGTTCAAATCTCGGTGGGACCTGTCTGTTTGGAAGCCGTCCGTTACGAAGGCTGCCTCTTCTCTTCGCTGCCGTTGCAATCCAGCACCTGGAAATTACCTGTTGACACCCCTGTGCTTTTCTTCATTGTAAATGTAAGTTTAACATTGCTTTGTGACTCATTTGCAGGTGATGTCATTCCCTGTTTTGGCTCACACGTGGTGGGTTCAGGGCCGTTTCCTCAGTCAGGATGGCCGAGCGGTCTAAGGCGCTGCGTTCAGGTCGCAGTCTCCCCTGGAGGCGTGGGTTCGAATCCCACTTCTGACAGCCTGTGCTTTTCCCACATCTTGATCCCTTTGTGGTGCAGTCCTGTGCAATTTCGGGGTGTTTGCAGCGGCCAGGAATCGAACCAAGGCCTCCTGCGTGGCAGGCCAGCACTACTGAGGAGCTGTGTTCAGGTTGCAATCTACCCCAGGAGGCGGGGGTTCGAATCCCACTTCTGACAGCCTGTGCTTTTCCCACATCCCTTTGTGGTGCATCCCCTCAGGGGTGAGCAGTGCCTCCTGTGCTTTTGAGGAGCTGTGCAGGTTGACCCCAGGAGGTGATCCCACTTCTGACAGCCTGTGGTTTTCCCACATCTTGATCCCTGTGAGGTGGTTTTGTGGCAACCACGTCATTGAGGTTTTGGGCAACCAGAAGCGAGGAAAAAGACTAGTATTTTGCTGCTCCTTGTTGCATCGGTGCATCACCACTGTGCCGTTGTCAATAAGCCGCCAAACGCCCAAAAAAGATATTGTGCGATCGACCACTGGGATGATATGGTAACGTCGAGTGGGTTGAGCTGTTGGAGATTCAAACCCAAGCAAAGGAAAAGGCTATTTGCATTGGCCGGGAATCGAACCCGGGCCTCCCGCGTGGCAGGCGAGAATTCTACCACTGAACCACCAATGCTTACGTGACCCTCTTTCCTACCACTTTCCCGCCACGGCCAACAGACACCCCATCAACCGACATTTACGGGCTCATGTCTGTTTCTTCCAAACAGACATCGCTCACCTGGGAAAGAATGTTGCTTTCGTTTCTTCCAGGATGTCTTGCAGGCTACGAGGTACGGCGTCCCAGCCAGGCAACAACACGCATGTCGTACCAAAGCAAAAAAAAATCTCCTGCCTGCCAAAGCAACGCGCCGTCCTGACAGACTGTCAAGAACCTTACATTAACTGGCCACAACCGCTTGAATAGCAAAACCCACTCAGAGGAATAATAGGAAACCAAGATGGTCCGACGACTGTCATTTACACATGGCCTCAGGTGATGCCACCAGGTGATATGCCAGTAGCAGCAGCTACCACACCAGGAGTGCCATCAGGAGCAAAGACAGGTTCTTAAATTCAGGGTTTCAGGACTGGAGTACCATTCTTTTACATGATGAAATGCCCTCCAAACCTGAGCCTGTTTTTAACTATTATGTTTGTGTTCTGGCCACATTCTGGCCTTGTTCTGACCACGTTCTGCCCCGTTCCTTCCTATGCTGGAGTTGTATTAACTGTCCTATGAACTATGAATTGATGCCTGCCACCATGAACTAGTAGCAAGTTAATGGCTGTTTGAGTTCATACTAACACCAACAACTAATGACATTGTGAACTCTGAATATAAGTGATTAATTTGTTTTTCTTTTGTAGTTCCGTCTGCTGCATCATCTGCTCCCCCTCCTGAGACAACTGCTCAACTGCAGGCATCTCCAGTTCACGGTAAAAACACAGAAATCCAGTCCATGCCATGTAAACAAATCATGTGTTAACTTGAGTTAAATATAACATATTAAATATGATTGTATAATTGTTTTGTTGTTCATATTTAACTCTCCTGTAGCTCCAGCCTCATCTGGAGCTCTGAGGAAGACACCTGTGCCCCTCCCACCACAGTTGGCATTCCTCATGAAGGAGACTGCAGGTCCAACAGAGGAGGAGAGGACTGAGTCAGCTGCAGGTCAGTTCATATTGTAGTACAGCTGACATTTAATGACATATCTGCTAATTGCATGAAGCATTTCATTCACTTTAGCCAACATGTTGCCATGTTTATATTCTGTACAAATGCATAACAGAAAGATTATATTTTTTTCAGGACCCAGCACAAGTCCTGCTCTCACTGCTGCGCGCAAGGTCCTGACTTTTGAGGACAGAGGTGAAGATGGTAAGACAGTGTGTAGAAACCCCTTCAGCAACTCTGCTATAATCATTTCATTTTACCAAAGCTTTTCACACCAACTATAATGATTTTTCTACTGTTTGTCTCCTTGTTTTATCCAGTCCCTCCAGCACAGCCCCCTGTCCCTGTTACTCTGCTTGGGCCTGAGCAGTACACTGTCACCTGGAACTGTTCCCGGCAGCAGAGGCTGTGGATGAAGACTGAGCTGCAAGATCTCGGACTGTGGCCAGGGTCACGCCCAGTTCGTCACCCAGGAAACAGCATTTCACTGTGGCGTCTTCCTCCGCAGCCTGAGCTGATCGACACAGTGGCTGACCTCCCATCTCCCAACTTCTTCCAGCTGCATCCTTTTTTCATCTGGAAGCCTGAGAGTGACATCATGGTCAGGTTGAGGAACAATTACATCCTGCCATGCCTCCATGACTGTCGTCATCCTCGGGTGGTCTCTGCTGGCGTGGGCAGGCCCCGGGTGATTGTTGGCACCAATGGCCAATATTACATCTTCTCCTCTCGACTCAGCTGCAAGGCCTGTCGGAGGATCTGGTCTGCTGACAGTCCCCGGTGGCTGGAGAAACTGCCCAAGCACTTCACCAACCTCCTGCCTGCATTCCTGACCTACAAGAAGGCCATCTGCGGGGCGGTGTTTAGCTCAGGTGGTAGAGCACCCGCCCCATGTGTTGAGACTATCGTCCTCGCTGCAGGTGGCCCCGGTTCGAGTCCCGCGTCAGACGGCCCTGTACTGCATGTCATTCCCCCATCTCTGCCTCCCTTTTCCTGTCACTCTCTACTGTCCTATCGAATAAAGGCATGAAAAAGCCGAAAAAAAGAAGGCCATCTGCAAGTCTGTGATGGATGAGCTGAGGCGCACTGGCAAGTCCCCCACAGACATGGCAAACCAGGTGAACGAGCTCATGCACCTCAAGTATGAGCGAGCTCAACTGGCGTACCTGCACGCCATCGAGAGTGTCAGGGATGCTGAGGCTGGAGTGTATGGCCAGAAGACCATGGTGCAGTTCCTGAAGAAGGAGGAAACACCACAGGCTTTTGGGTCATATGAGGATCCAGATGGCTGGAATGGGGTCTCTGTGTCAGCCCACTACCTGACTGACTGCCTGCTGGACGAGTTCAGATGTCAGGAGCCGGCCATGTCCAAACTCCTCCAGGGAACTTTTGGACAAGTTTTCAGATCTGACCACACCAGGAAAATAGCACGGAAGGTAATCCGGCGTTATGTCCAGCTACGCCGTGATGAATGAGAACTGGCTCATTGCTTCCTGGGTGATGGTTCAGTCTGAGACTGAGAAGTCCTTGGAGCCGATGTACCAGGGACTGCAAAAGAGGTACATGGACGCTGGAGTGGAAAAGGCAGGCTACCACTGGATGGACAGGTGAGAACAGCCATATTGTCTTTTCACTGATATACAATTAACATAAATTGTTTCTTTCATTAATCTGAATTGCACTCCATCTTGCTTTCTATGGTGTTTAGGGATTGCTGTGCTCCGTTTAGGATCCCAGACTCTGCTCCTGGGGAACATCTCCACTGGGACGCCTGGAAGACCACACCCTCCATTGTTGCTGAGGCCACCTCTGGACCGCTGGCAAACTCATGTGCATCACGCTCATGTTACAACAGCAACATCGTTGTGAAGCTGGACTTGTTCCACTGCATGAGACGTTTCACCCGTGAGTGCACCTCTGAGCATCACCCTCTGTTCAGCACTTTCTGCCAGCTCCTCTCAGCAGCCTTCTCTGTGGTGGACCAGGATGACCTGAAGAAGCTCCGGGCTGCTTATGAGTTCTGCGGCATCCAGCCACCCAACCCCACCAAGCAGCACATCCGCGAGCTAGGGTTGTAAACGATAAACCGATGCGACCGGATATTCGGTTTAACAAGTGAGAGATTCGGCTGTATCGGTAGCAGCCTCCTGAATCGATACAAATTAGCCATGAATTCTTAGATGAATCGGTTGTAGGGTCATGAATCGGTTATCGCTATGGGCTAGAGTGCCTAGCCGTTAGCGGTCTCTTTAATAACTCATAAATCAATCAGCAGGCCAAATAAAAACTATTTTTTTCAGCGAATATCTTAGTTACAACACGATTCGCTAACTGGAGTAGTTTCATGTTGTATCCGATGACAGGAGGGAGGGGGGGTTAACAGATGACGTCCTGATGTTAGCTTTGCTGCTGCTGTTAGTTAGCACACTCCCCATCCAGACCTGCTCCTGTGTCTGCTGCTGCTACAGTCAGAAAACCTGCTCCAAACTGCGGGTGTTGAACACCGGACCCGACGTGGAAGCATAGACTTTTGATAACTCTAAACCCGGCTGAAAGAAAGCAGCCGTGATCGCCGTGACGATGACCGACAACTACGTTTTGACGGCAATGTTGTGAGACGAGCGTTAGCTGCTGTTAGCCGCTGCCTGTGGCTCAGCTTGTCAGAGACATGGCTTCATTGATAAACAAACGGAGCGATAATCTTTTATACAGTCTATGCTCTGTATGCGCTGGTCTTGTTGCTACGGTAACCCCGCTCTGACACAGCAAGGAGTTGGTGCTGAACCTAGAACTGGTGCTAAGCAGCACTGGCTCTGAACCAGCACCTGAACCAGCTGGGTGGAAAAGGGATCGCATGGCTAATTTACATAAACTCTTACAGATACTGGTCCATGTCTAAATATGAATACATTGACATGTGATCTTGTTATTCTTTTTTCCTTTTTTTTATTTCTTTTTTGCCAGTGCTTTAAAGCAACAATGCTTGGAGATATGTGGTCTTTTATATATTTGAAAAGAAAATATTGTACTGTAGAATGGCAGTCACTTTCATAGAATTGGCTTCTTGATCTACAACAGATATTAACCGAAAATCGAATCGTCCTACACTGAATCGAATCGAATCGAATCGGTCTGTAATAAAAGGGTATCGTTTTTGAATCGAATCGTAATCTGTGTATCTAGATTCGAATCGAATCGTTTATCACAAAGAGATGTGCAACCCTACCGCGAGCACTGCAGGACCAAAGTGCCCCAGCCCATGGAGCTGCTGGACAGAGTGGAGAAAGTGCTGCAACATCTCCACGTGGCAACGGACCCCAACAACGTCGGTAACACCAGGTCCAGAGATGATTTACTGTCTCTTCGTGTCAGCTTCTCCTGTCAGGACATTTCTTTTTTTTCCACAATGGATTAAACGCGGGACGTAATGGTGGATTATTAACAGTTGCAGCTGGATGATTATTGCTGCTTGCTGTTTAGGACTCGAGGGAAGGTAAGAACATATTTCCTGGACTTTCAAGCTGCTGTGAAACCTGTAGCTTGGTGAACAGTGTGTAGATGAGAGGGGCTGTTTGGTCGGACATTGTGTTGATGAGGGAGACTGTGGTGATGGTTATTTATTACAGTCAAAGCCGATGTTTACATCAGCTGCTGTGTGTGTGTAATGGAGGTTCGGCGTCTCTCCCCCTGCGGTGATTTCACCTGCAGTCGGAGCTCGATGCGCTGTAGGCAGTGAAACTGAAAACTGACGGAGTAACGTCAGGTTGTAGTCGGTTGATCCAGTGAATGATCAACTTTCCTTACTCTTAGTTTTCCTCTGGATGTAAACATGCTGTAAGAGCCGATCACACAGACGCTGGAGTCGGAGTTTAGTCGAGGAGTCTCTGTCGTTAGCTCCGCTAACTGCGGCAGCCGTACGGCTCCTTATTAGCAGTAATTAATGAAAACAAACTGTTCTACATTTTAACACTGTAAAACTCGTTGTCACACGAAGGAGCAATACAGCAGTGGTCTCCCCGGTGTGAACTCTGATCCTGTGCCTCCACAGTTTAATTTTTCACGTCTTTGTCTCATTCACTTTCACTGTCGGGCGAGCAGAGCCAACCAATCCGGTGATGTCACACAACGATGGCTGCGCACTAGCTAAAAAATGCAAAACTAAACTTAAAATTTCTCCTTAATGGTTACGTTTCATGTATTAGTTTGACAATTTTTAAGCACACTGGAAACCAGCCAAATGAACTGTATTCATTTGGCTGACTGTTTCATTTCCTCTTTAATGCCTGTCCAAGCTACAATCAGGACTGCAAACAAAACTGCAGCTTTTTCACAACCCCACACATGGATAACCAGGATCAGGGTGACTGGGAATCTCTCAGAGCCAGCCATAAGAGACACTGTGCAAACCGCTAGAAAAAAGGTGTATACTGCCCCGTGTGACGCTCACAGAATATTTGGAGAGTGAGACGTTTTAGGGGTCGGACACGCACAAACACGTCAAGGCTTCAGTCGGCACCAGTTGGATGGACCTGTGACAGACGGCTAGTGCTTCTGTAACAATATAACCTGCCTATAGACCGAGTTGGCAACCAAGGAAATGTCACTTTCGGGCAGAACCGTGGGGGAAAACAAACCGTTTCCCCCATACACGTAAAAACGCGGCATTTTAAACCTTTGTCTAACACTTGCCCGCCGTCATGTCTTAGTTTGAATCACTTGTACAATGCTGACAAAGAGCTATATGTGTGGCGGTCTGGGAAAACCCGTCGGATGTCGCCAACGTTCTATTCTGGCAAACAGCCAAAATAGGTGGAAAACTACTATTTTGGCGATTTTCATATTTTGTGAGATTCTGGTACTTTAAACCCCCGACTACATTGTGGTGAATAAATATTTTCAGAAAACAAAAGGGAAAGTACTTATTTTTATGTTTTTGTGGCAAGTATCCTACAAGTGTTGTCAGCTGAGCCACAGAGCAGCGGAGCGGCAGCAGCAGCGACAGCGGACAGCGGCCGTCTTCAGGGTCTTGTTGTCATTGATTCAGGTGTCATTCACTGACCGCCGGAAAGCCGAGAGTCCCGTGATTCAGATGTTTTTTACAGTTCGTCTCTATCATAAACGGTTCCGAAGTTACAGTATAATGTTTTGTTGATGTTTTGTAAAACAATGAGTAAGCGTCGCATCGCGCCGTACGTTTGGTTTGGTTTAGCATAGATGCTAATCTTTAGCGTCTGTTCCTGTATGACTGATTACATGCTGATGGCACATTCAAGGACCCTCGGAAAGCGGAAAACCCGACGATTCAGAGGCTGTTTGCTGCTGGTCTCTATCATAAATGGTTCAGAAGATATTTCATGTTTTGTATGTGCTGTCGTAGCCTGTCATCGATGGTCCGCTCGTCTTTAGAATGTTACAGCACAGATGTTCTAAGCCATTTTTCTCACTTTTCAGTCTTTTGGTCATGATAGATTAAAATAACCATAACTTTTGATCTGTGGGGGCTCAGTAATTCAAACAGTTATGAACAGCCCAGAACCCCTAGTCTATGTAAATGTCAACACATGAAAATGTCAAAATCCCACCATGTGAAGGGTTTTCCCAGGCCACCACACATATTTCAAAAAACTCATCACAATCTGGGTCGATTGTTGCTCGTACATTTTAAAATATTAGGTCTTTCACAGTCAGTGATATTTGTCTTCCCCCACGGCTCCGACGTTTAAGTGGGCGTTCTCTTGGTCACCACTGGCCGGCTCTAGACACTCGGAGACATTACCTGAGTTGTTGTGTACCATTTTGCACCGCAAATAAATTCAAAAACCACAACCAGAACTTTTATATCTGAACGTCTCTGATCTTACCCAAACGTGTAACGGCTCTGACCGCAAGTGAAGTTTCCTTGGTTGCTGACTCGGTGTAGTTATGTGACTGACTGTGAAAGACCTAATATTTTGATTCTATATAACTTTATGTGGTGATCCAACCATGCTCTACAACTGAGGCTGTGAAGAGCAGTGTTGGGCAAGTTACATTCAAAATATAATACATTGCACATTATCAGTTACTGGCATTTGAAAGTAATTAGTTACATTACAATATTGCTGTCTCAGAATTGTAATGCGTTACTGTCACAGGGTGACTACACCCAGGTCGACCAGTGGGAGGGGGGTGCTGTTTGTTTTCTCTTTGCAGAGTTTGGCGCGACCCAGCACTGCCCCGGAAGCGACCTGGAATCAGGAAACAAAAGAGACGGGAGAGAGCGAGAGACGGAGCGTGGCACGACCCGAAGCAGAAAGAGGAACGAGATCCAGCCTACGGCCGGAGAATCACCGCGGCGACGGAGCGAGCCACAGACGGCGCTGGTCGGCTGCAGGAGAAGGGGAGACGCACCGCGGGAAACTCCGAGTTAAGTACCGCTTTTATTTCACTCCCCTGATCATCAATCGTCGTACAGACGAGTAGAAGAGAAACCCCTTGCTTTTGTTTATTGTTTTTGGTTTGCACTTTATTTTGCTTGCAGTTTGATTTCATTATTGTTTTGCGTTTGGACATTGACTATTAGTTTAAAGGGGTTTCCCGAGCACTCAGTGTATTGATTGATTATTCTTTGTTGGAGGTGACGCCGGGACCCGCGCACGTACCGAGAGGAAGAGAGGACTCCGCTCTGCTACCATCAACTCCACAACGTCTCCATGCAATGGACTCACCTTTTTTTATTGAACTCTGCATAATGTCAGCCTATCACCATTTTTAATAAACACTTTGTATTGTAAACACCTGCTTGTGGTTTGTGGCTAGTGGCTCCCCAGAAGAGACCTCATTTACTTAGTTATTATTCTTTATTCTTTACTTTCCCTTAATTTACCACCCGTTACATTACACTACTTTTGTATTACTTTTGAGATACTTCCATCAAAATAACAGAGAAATATGACTGTAAAGTTTAGTTCATTGCAGCTGATTCAGTGGAGGGTGATGTAGCCTGTGTAGGCCTCAGCTACTAAAACCTATAATCTACTAAGAGTAGCTGCCTAAATAACAGCACATGCAACCCGAAATGACAGTTTTACGCATTGTAATCATGTCCTTCATGGAGAGAGAGAAGGAGAGCAGAGAGCTGCATGAGTGCAAACGCAGAATGAAATTTGATCCAATGAATTAATACAAAGGAACAAATCATAATCATAAAAACATATTGTTGATCTACGGTAAAGAAGAAACGTGGGATAATATCTGAGAGACAGTAAATGCGTTGATACCAGCTGTCAATCATCGGACTGGAGGTGCGCTATGGCACACAGAGATCTGGCCACACTGGGATTTAAAAGCCCAGGCGAGAGGGGATCAAAGACGAGGTGAAAATAGAGGGTTATACGTATCCCCCCCAGATAAAATAGTTAAATGATGGTTAATGATTTACGGACGCTTGTCCGTCTAGCCTATAAATATTTGTCAGTTGCGTCTGCACACGAGATACACACACATCCATTCATAGGCTACAGAGCTAGACACAGACCTGTGTGTGTGGAAAATTGAATACAGACAAGTGGAGTCGATGTTTTACATTGTTGCGAGTTGGCTCCGACAGAAGCTCTGCGCCGTGCACACGGTTTCAGCTGCCGATTTTGTCATAGTTTATCAAAGTTTTTTCGTCAGTCTTCATTAGGATAATGTGAGGCTAAGTTAATTTTGTGTGGGGGGACAAAATTGTTCTTGACAAACAGTGGTGGGGACATGTCCCCAGTGTCCCCAGCGTAAATGACGCCTATGCCCAGATGCCAGGAAAAGCTTTTATGGATGAGTCAGTTTATCATCAGTACCACTAAACACCACACGTGGTCACTTCTCCTTACTGGTATCTCCTGACTGCTTCTCTCTGATATCACAGTTTAGGATGTATACTGGCGTCTCACACAGACTAAACCAGTGAGTATACGCAAACCACTGACGTTTTCCAGTGGGTATACGGCGTATACCTGCATATCACGTAGACTATACCACTGTCTGGACCCCCCTCCCTCAACTATTTTTAAAGAATTCTCTCAGCTTCTGTCAATGAGCTACTCCTAAAGAATTGTGACGGAAACTTAAGTGGGAGTCCCGCCATTCCACTATAGGACCGTAAAATTCTTTTTTTCATATGAAAAGTCAATTCAGTTCTGAAAATTTACTTAAAATTGCTGAGATGGTCCGTCATTACGAACTTCCCGAGGGGCCGCCGTTCCGAATGTGTTTTATTTTGAAAATTGACCGGATTCTCTCGTGATTTGACTTCCTGCCCGGCTTGACACGACGCGCCGCGGGGACAGCGCCCCCCTGCCCCTCCCCCTCCGCCTCCAAAGTTTCACCCAGGTGCAAGTGATGATGCAGCCGCGGCGCTCCTGCTGAAAATAAATGTTCTTGCTCTGTGCTTTGGTTAGGTTTAGGCAATGTAGAAAGGAGTTGGTTAAGTTTAGTAAAAAGATCAGGTAGAGGCCAATAAAATCACCGTTAATATGTGTCTCCCCCGGGAGTCGAACCCTGATCCACCGCGACAAAAACGGATATTCTAACCACTGTACTACAGACACATTTCCTAGATCGTATACCTTGTGCTTTCAACTTTTTTTAAGGTTCGGAATAGCACCCTTTTTTTCAGGTTCGTAATGGCACCCTTTTCCCATAAATAATTAAGGGTCGGCATTCCGACAAATTAAAGTAAACGTTCGGAGTGGCGGCCCTTCGGAATGGCACCCTGGAACCAACTTAAGTACAGAGTCCCGATGTCCACTATAGTGTACGTTAGTAAAATTAGCTTTTTTTCATATGAAAAGTAAACAATTCAGTTCTGAAAATTTACTTAAATGTTGCTGAGATGCTTATTTATAATAAGCAATCAACATATAAGACTTAAAATACTTAAAATTGTAAATATCATGCTCACTTGTACTCTTGCCTATAAAATGTGCTTGTTGCGATGTCGGCCATGTTTTAAACAGATGCACAGAAAGTTTGGAAGGCCACACCCCCACACACAAGATATCATTGGAAAGGGCCAGTTGTCCTCTGTAGTGAACAACAGGACTTAATAAGGTGACGTTGGTTACGTATTGTAACCCCAGATTCTATGAGTATAGGCGCAGCCCTCTAAGAGCTATCGCTGTTGGGTTTATCCCGCTCGCGCATGCGCAGTCCTGAACATTTTCTTTCGCGCCACTGTGCCCTGCACAGTTGCCCCCACACGGTCCACATCATGACTATATTACACCTGCGGACCCTTGTATCTGCTCCCAAAAGCCAGCTTTTTTCTTCAGCTGACACTGGTGGGACAGTGGGGCCTCGATTCTTAGAGGGCTGCGCCTATACTCATAGAATCTGGGGTTACAATACGTAACCAACGTTCTATTTCGTATAGGCTTCGCCCTCTAAGAGCTATCACTGTTGGGATAAGGGCGAAGCTGATGTAGTCAATGCCACACTGTGCCACAGTAGTACACAAGCATTAACACACACACAGCATATCCCTTAGTGTGCAGGCAATAAGGGCACGAGATCCTTCTGATTCATGTCATGAGTAAATAATCCTAAGGAGGAGAATTATACTCAATCATCACTAGGCACACTTATGTTACAGAGGGTAAGGACGATAATTACGCACTGTAAAAAGTCCCAACAGAGGTAACAAATCGTGTGATAACACATAGCCAAGGTGCAGCGTAATTACGCAAGACGAGACTGTGATGTGCAAGGACGCAGAGACGATGGTTACGCATTGTGACAGTCTCAGGGCTCGTACAGCAAATCTCGGGAGTTATGGATATGTGGAGGATGAGGTCCAGCTTCACTGGTTGCTGACCGAGCTCAACACTGAGTGAGATAGAGAGGTCTCAGACATGTCACAGAGGTAAAACCGAGTAAAGGCGCACGGCGAAGCCCAAGAGGCTGCTGCGCAAATGTCTGCCACAGCCACGCCTCTGAGGAGGGCTGTGGAGGAGGATACTGCTCTGGTTGAGTGAGCACGGATGCCAGATGGGGGATCCCTGCCAGATGAGATGACGTCACATAGCCAGTGAGCCAAGCGCTGCTTCGTCAGGGGTTGTCCCTGTGAATGCTCTCTGTAATGCACAAACAGCTGTTGTGTGCGTCTGAGGCTCGCTGTGCGCACCACATAGAGAGACAACGCGCGCACTGGGCAGAGTCGATGTAACGTCTCCTCTCTCTCACCTTCATGAGGAGGAGGAAAGAAACCTTCCTTTAATAACTCTCGAACTAAACGAGCTCGTTATGACCTTGGGCATGAATGAGGGATTTGGTCTCAGAGTGGCTGCGCTCCCGTCTGCTCTGATCACGAGACAGGACGGAGAGACAGAGAGGGCACATAAATCACTCACTCTCTTAGCTGAGCACAGGGCTAAGAGGATGGCTGTTTTTAGAGACAGGTGTTTGAGAGAGACCTGAGGGAGGGGCTCAAAAGGAGGCTCTCCCAGGACGCGTAACACCAGAGGGAGATCCCACTGCGGAGCCAGGGGGCGCGTAATGGGTCTCTGACGTCTTACCCCTTTAAGGAAACGCTTAAGCAGGGGATGTGCAAACACAGACCTCTCTCCAAAACCCTCATGACAGGAAGAGATGGCAGCAGCATATGTCTTCACCGTAGAGAGAGCCAGATTTCTATCCACTAAGAGCTGGAGAAATGTCAATATCTGAGGCAGAGCACATGACGTTGGATCAATGGTGTTTTCTACACACCAGCGCTGGAAAGCAGACCATTTAGCTGCGTAACAGGCTGTAGTAGAGGAGGCTCTCGCGCCCTGGATGGTGCGGACCACTGCAGGAGTCAAACCTAGTCTCTCTAGGCGCTCCCTTTCAGGGGCCAAGCCCATAACGGTTGGCCTATCACAGGGAAGTTGTAGGATGGCTCCCTTCATCTGTGAGAGCGCGTCTCTGTGCCAAGGCAGTTTCCATGGTTCCCCTGCCAACAGCTGTATCATGAGAGGAAACCATGACGCGCCCATGCGCTCTGGAGCTATCAGGATGACTGATAATCTCTCTTCCTGGATGCGCATCAGGAGACAGGGGATGAGAGCGATCAGGGGAAAAGCGTACAGGAGGGCTTTCGGCCACGGTCTGTGTGCAAAAGCGTCAATGCCCAGCGGAGGATCGTCCTGTGTGTCCATGGAGAAACACTGAGCGCACTGAGCATTCTCTTGTGAGGCGAACAGATCCACCTCTGCTTTCCCGAATCTGTTCCACAGTAACTGCACGAGTGTGGGATTCAATTTCCACTCGTTTTGAGAGGGACCCCCGCGAGACATTAAATCCGCGGTTTGGTTCAGTTTCCCTGGAATATAAACCGCTTTGATGGAGAGCAGGTTCGCATGACACCAAAGGAGGAGACTTCTGGCTATCTCCAATAGCAGAGCTGAGCGCCACCTTGGCGCCACCTTGGCGATTTATGTAAGCAGCTGCTGTGGTGTTGTCTGTTCTCACTACAACATGTTTGTTTCTCAGCCGAGGAGCAAAATGTTTCAATACTTTCAGTACTGTGAGAAGCTCCAGACAGTTTATGTGGAGGGAAGGAGGCTCTGGCCATCTTCCTCCCACTACGTGAGACTGACAGGCCCCCCCCCCCATCCGAGAAGGGAGGCGTCGGTGAACACCGCCACGTGTGACGTAGCTTTCCCCAGGGGAATCCCCGATTTCAGGACGTGAGGGGTTTTCCAGTATGCCAGGTCCGACTGGACTGAGGGAGGGACCGTGATCATGCGTCTCTTGTGACGCACGGGGTCTAGGCGGAGCCGGCCAAACCACCTCTGGAGTTTTCTCATGTGGAGAAGACCCAGCGGGACCACTACATGACTGGCTGACATCATGCCCAGTAGCCGCATCACGGTTAACGCTGTCACCACCGTGTGAGGCGCAACTCGTCTGAGGAGAGAACTGATCGCTTCCAGCCTGGCTGGAGACAGCTTTGCTCTCATTGTGGAGTAGTTTAGGTGTACACCCAGGTAAATTATTGACTGGGAGGGAAGCGGGGAGCTTTTCTGCCAGTTTACAGCAAAACCCAGAACGGTCATGTGATTGATGAGCTCCGCTGTGTGCAGTGCAGCGCTCTCCTGGGAGGCTGCTATTATCATCAGATCGTCTAGATAAAAGGGAACTCTGATGCCTTTCTTATTGATCTGATTTTACTGTTAGCTAAATTTCCAGGGCTGTTTCACACATTTGGAGAAGGTGCGGGGAGCCAGATAATAACCAAAAAAGGATCAAAACTCTGAGTGTATGTTGCACTGATACTGAACTCCTCTGAAATTAGATTTATTTACTTTTATTGCTGAATTTCCTGTGTCTCTGGATGATTGGCACATTTTTCCTTCACCTCTCATCTCTTTGTTAATGTTTTGTTTTCAGGTTGTGGATTGAACCAGCAACAACGTGTTGTATGGTATTTGCATTTGTATATGCTGGTCACTCTATCACATGTTTTATTGTTAACATGTGAAAGGGTCTCGTTGTGATGGATTTGTTGAAGACCGATAGATCGAGAATCGGTCTCATCCCCCCCGTCTTTTTGGGAACGAGGAAATAACGAGAGTAGAACCCTTCCTTCTCCTCGCCGGGGGGAACCGGTGATAAAGCGCCCTTTTCCATGAGCTCTGACAGCTCCGCCGTCAGGGCTGCTATCTCTGTCTGGGATGACATGACCGTCTCCAGCACCCCGTTGAAGGGAGGAGGAGGGCTGGCAAACTGCGAAACTGTGATCAGCTTCTCATCCAGTCGTTCATGGAGAGCAGACTCTGCCACGCTGAGCAGTGCTCTGAGAGCGGGCGTGCAGACACTTGTGGAGCATGAGTGGACATGTGAGACAGCCATCGTAGCGCCCTCACCGCCGCTGTGCGGACCGAATGATCGTTCTGCAAAGCCCATGGGAGGGCTACTGAGAAAGGGCTGTGAAGCTGGATGTGAGGCGGTGTGCGTGCCTGCATCCGAGCTGTCATGCTCTGTGTCAGACTCGTGCCAGGGCGAGAACCCTCCACTAACTCGCACCGACTGGTGGGAGGTAGGGAGACCGCAGAGAGGCAGAGACGGTGTGTTGGCCGATGTGTTGGCAGGTGTGCTGGCAGATCTGCTGCTCATCAAGATGTGTGTGAGTGAAAACACAGCCTCAGCAAAGGCAACGCCGTGAGGCTCCGCGGCGGCGGAGGAGAGAGTGTGGGGAAGGTGTGTTTTAGTGCAAACAGTGGCCGAATGCTCAGTGGAGACAAGGGCAGGCTGTTTGGGGGAAATATGCTCTTTTCCGACACGTGGGTGGCTCTTAAAAGAACCGTTGGTGTCGGCCGAAGCTGGAGACAAACACACGATCCCCGCATCATGTCAATAGCGGGGCTGTTTGGCCGATGGTCCCTGTGGTGGGTTGGACCAGGTGCACGCTGGGCGCTGGCCCCTGCCCGCAGGACGGCGAGATGAGCCCTGAACCGGTGGAGGCGGTGGCGGCAGAGCAGGAGCGTGGGCGGCGGTGGGCCGAGGAGCAGCAGCTGCAGCGGCAGCTGGGCGCCTCGGTCTTCCACGTGAATCCCCCTTGTCACGCCAGGAGCTGTGGGACCGCTGACGAGAGGAAGCCTTTCCCCATGATGTGTGCTTCCTTACCCGGTCCGCCTCCTCGGATGCAGCCTGGAGGTGGGCGGTGGCGCTCTCCAGAAGGGGACCAAACAGACCATCGGGGCTGATGGCTCCGTCCAGCAGCTCACGGCGAATGGAGACCGGCAGGTCAGACATGTTGAGCCACATGTTGCGCTGCAACAAAGTCTGCCACGCCATAATCCGGGCCTGAGCGACGGTGCCGGCAGTGGACAGCGTGATGGTGGTTCGCATAGCCTTTTCGATGTTCACGGCCAGGTCTGGGCTGCAGGATCCAGGCTGGGCGTTCGTCACCATTGCAACCACAGAGGAGGACAGCAATGCGACGTTATTGGCCATGGCGACAGTCTGAGTGGCACACTGGTGCGAGCGGTCTGTCAGCCGGGCTGTGACCTGGTCAGTGGGAGATGGTGGGGGCGGTTTCCTCAGGCCAAAGAAGGTGGCTTTGGGCAGGAGGATGGAAGCCAGACCCTTGTCCAGTGGTGGCACAGTCGCCGACTCGGAGAAGCCGTCGACCCTGCAGAACCCCTCATACCGGGCAACGGGGGCCTTGAGCTTGCCAGGCTCGGTGAAGGCCGCGGTCAGGAACGGCTCGAGCTCCTCCACCCGAGGCCACACAGGGGGGCGTGGTCGAGCGGTGGACTCAGGAGGGAAGAGCTCCCCCAGGACGGCACGGGAAGACGTCGGCGGCTCCGCCGGGAGGGGGATGTTCAGCTCCCCGGCTGCACGCTTGATGATTTCCGGCAGGTCTTGCAGCAGTGACTTGGCGAGAATGTGGCCAGATTGACGTGGGGGTGAGGGGGGGGGAGACCGGGCCGGGCCCCCTGCTCACTGTAGTCGTCGTCGTTTTCCTCCATGTCTCCCACTGGGGAGAGGGGAGAGTCGGGGGTAGAGCCGCGGATAGAGGGAACTGAACCACTGGACTCAGGCTCTCTACCGGGCTGGTCGCCCCCGCCAGAATCCAGGATGACCATGGCTTTGTCGACGGAGAAGGTGGCACGGTCTGCCCAGCTGCCGTCTCCTGCGCCGTCGCCGGCCTGGGACAGGAAGCGCTCGGCCCTCCACTGCAGCTCCGGCAAGGGCAGCAAAGCGCAGAAGGCGCAGTTGGCCCTGGCGGTGAGAGCCTGCCCGGCGTGCTCAGCACCGAGGCAGCCTTTGCAGCGAGGGTGCAGGTCGACCGGCAGGATGTAGCTGTACTGGCAGCTTGGGCAGAGCCGGATGACTCCGGCGGGAGAAGTCGTGTTCTTCAGAGCGGACTGCTTCATATCTTCGAGCTGAAGAAAAAATGGGAGCAGATACAAGGGTCCGCAGGTGTAATATAGTCATGATGTGGACCGTGTGGGGGCAACTGTGCAGGGCACAGTGGCGCGAAAGAAAATGTTCAGGACTGCGCATGCGTGAGCGGGATAAACCCAACAGCGATAGCTCTTAGAGGGCGAAGCCTATACGAAATAGAACATGTATAGTATAAGAGAAATGGGCTAGATCATGATGTGCACTACAGTGTACAAAAATGCATTGTCGGGTCTCAGGAGGCTAGCGGAAGGAAAAAATCTTTTGACCTCCACTAAGCCCCTACCTTCCTGTTTCCTGCTCTTCACACAGACTGCTCTGTCTCCTGAGCCTTCTGGCGGTGCCATTGAACCGTTTTAAGTGGATTTTTTTCCAAAGAAGAAACTTTTTTTTATGATAAAATACATATATAATATTTTATAAATTATACTGAGATTTGGTAATGATTTATTTCAACCAGTTACTCTTTCTTAAATAAAAAATCAATTTTCCTCTTGCCTCTCAAAAATAGAGGAGGACCAACCTCCTCTGCCTCAATGGACCAGCCTCCTCTGTGTTTAATGTGTTCTTTTTGTAAACGTGAGAAACTTTCTAATGTACTCTGCTATTGCTGCGCTGATTATCACCTCCTGATCAGACAGACACAGTCCCCGCGGCCGCGACTTATAAGTTTTAACACGTTTTTATGAAAATGCGTTGTAACGCGCGTTACTTAAATTGTAACGGGTAAAATATTACCAACATTTTATTTGTAATGCATTATATTACTGCGTTACAGCAAATAATAATACATTACTGTAATTGCGTTACTTTTGTTATGGGTTACTCCCAACACTGGTGAAGAGCCTCCTGCTCTCGTGGCCGCTCTAGCGCTGTAGTCATGTGGGTTTTTTTTTTTTCATGTTTCATATCGAACTATTCTGGATTTACTTCTTAAACGGTTCTTTAATAAACCAAGGATACTTAATTCACTAAATCTGTTTCCTCCCTCCACGCTTTTGACTTGTCCCAGTCACATCACTACTATCAGAAGAGAATTAATTTTTTTTTTTTCTGGACTCCACTTCATCCAAAATGACTTTGATCCCCGATCGCTCTCTTTTCTCTCTCTCCCTCTTTCTTTGTGGGGGGCATGACGTCTGTCCGACTACCCATTTCTCTGACCATACATTTCTTTATTCTTGCATCCTCTCCGACTTAAGTAGCCCTAACCCTTAACCTTACCCTAAACCTAACCGTTAATGCTGTACAATGGGTAGTTGGAGAAATGAGCCGTCGGACTTTGGGGCAGTCGGACTGATGTATGCTCCCTGCCGCAGGTGAACAGGATGCGTCTACCTCCTAATATAATATGGTGGTCAGGATCTCCTAAAGGGGTGTCCTAACCGTTAATGCATTGTACGGGAATGGGATTCAGCATTGGAGAAATCGATTATGTCACTGTTTATTTTCTGGCCTCGGACTTTGGCTGCAGCATACTGCCGGCTTTCTTTTTCCTTTTTTTAAAAAATGTACCCGCGATCGGGTTGATAATTAATTAACGCTCATGAGTCCGGCCGTGTTGTGTCCGAGATTCAACAAGTTGGCCAGGTGTTATCGTTACTACAGGCAGTAGGTCCGTTTATCACCAATAAACACAGTAGAGGAGTGACTGAGCTCAGGCTCAGGCTGAGCTCTGGTGCCGCGGGGCGATCCTGTCTCTGCTCCGTCACCGGTGAGCACTGTGGATGCGACCGGGACACGGCAGCAGCAGCACGCGCATGCGCTAATGGTTGAAACAGCGCTTTTGACAAAAAAAGAAAAGAAAACCTGCCGTGCCATGTAAAAAAAACTAACAACAACAAAAAGTGTCATGACTTCCTGTATCTGGCCCTTCAAAATAAAAGCCCCATAGACTTCAATATAGTTCAGTCACATTGATTTTGAGTTTTTGGGGGCAGCCCTAGAAATGATTTATGTGTTCTTTTGCAGGTTTCAAAATGCCATATCCAATACCCTGTACCATTCAATTTTATTTTATTTAATGACATCAAAGATACAGGAGAGTGATAATACACACATAGCAGCTGATAAAATCAGAAAAATTTGCCATGTTGTGTGCAGTAGAATTATGATGCATTGCAATGCATCGCAATGCATCAGAGAATCGAATTGAATCGAATCGTTACCTGCTGAATCATTGAATCTGAGGGCAGTTTACCACATGGCTATTCATGGAATATGTTAATTGCTGATCACCAGGGGCGTGCTGTTAATTTACGGGTCATGATCCTACAAACGTGCTTACGATCAAATCTGAGTTTACCACACCATTCATGAATCTGGTGTAGATCATGAATGCCCGCCCATCGTAAATTAACAGCACACCCCCGGTGATCAGCAATTAACATGGATCTCCATACATGAATAGCCATATAAGGAGATCCTGACCACCATATTAGGAGGTAGGTGCATCCTGTTCACCCGCGGCCATGACGCAAACGAGGAAAGAGGGAGAGAGAGAAAAAAAGAGCAATCGGGGATCAAAGGCATTTTGGATGAAGTGGAGGCCAGAAAAAAATATTTAATTCTCTTCTGATAGTAGCGGTGTGACTGGGACAGGTCAAAGGCGTGGAGGGAAGAAACGGTTTTAGTGAATTAAGTATCCTTGGTTTATTAAAGAGCTGTTTAGGACGTAAAGCCAGAATAGTTCGATATGAAATATGAAAACAAAAAAAATACAGCGCTAGAGCAGCCATGGGAGGAGGAGGCTCTTCACAGCCTCAGCTGTAGAGGAGCATGGTTGGATCAACACATAAAGTTCTATAGGCAGGTTATATTGTTACAGAAGCACCAGCCGACTGTCACAGCTCCATCCAAACCGGTGCCGGCTGCGCTAGTGCGCAGGATGAAGTGTGCGCCCACCGAGCGCATAGAACACAAATCATTTTTTTCCGGTTTCCTATTAGATTATTATCATCATTAGATGGAGCCTTGACGTGTTTGTGTGTATCCAAATATTTCTAATTGTTTGTCATGTTTAAATCACGTGTTTCAAAGGCATCGGCGCATTCTGAACATGAGAGAGAGTAATACAGATTAAAATAGTAATTTTCAACAGTGACAGGCAGTATTCACTTGCATTCCTACATTTACACAAGCGCTACACACAGTCAGGACCAGGTGTAGATTTTGTGAGTAGTTACTAACAAATCAGCACTACTAAAAGATTGATGAATGTGGAAAATGCACGTAAACTCGCGCTACACACGGTTTACACACAAATCGGTGCTGCTCACGTTTCATGAATGAGACCCACTGTGTGTAGGCGTGTGTCCATCTCTCTTGCACTCTGTTAACACAAAAACACACACGCATCAACTGCAGTGTTTTATTCTGAAAATTGTTTTAATTTTGAAAGTTGACCGGATTCTCTCGTGTTTCTTCGTTTGACCTGCCCGGCTTAACACCAGCGCTCGCAGCTCACACACAAAGTAGACCAGACACTGAAACGATCGCTGTAGAACATCTGGTGTAAACAACTGTTAACATGGGCCCCGAAAGGAAACCGGCTCAGCTTCTCGACACTTCACATCTACGCTTTCATTCCCTGTTGCGGCCTAGCCTGTCTAGCCTCCACCTTAACACTGTAGAATGGGTAGTCGGAGAAATGAGCACAAACAAAAGGTGCCCAAGGCGAGGTTTCACTGCTAAAAACACACATTTATTAACACAACAACAATAAGCGGGTAGGGCCAACCAAAGACATCTCCCAATCACGTTTTGTGACAGTCATCAGCTGCTAATCTGGTACCTACACCGGTTCCAGGGTGCCATTCCGAAGGGCCGCCACTCCGAACGTTTACTTTAACGTGTCGGACCGGTTGGAATGCCAACCCTTAATTCTTTATGAAAAAGGGGTGCTATTCCCAACCTGAAAAACGTCTACCATTAAAGCTCACACACTGGGTACACACATCATAGTGCATGCTGTGGTGGTACAGTGGTTAGAACGTCTGACCCTGATGTACAAGATCAGGGTTCAAATCCCGGATGGAGCTGCATATTAGCAGAGACCTTCGGAATCGGGGTCTTCATCCACAGTGTGACGTCTTGAAAATGCGTGCATCCACCACGACACGTTTTTTTTTTAGGGAAAAAATATTGTCTTATATTGGGATCAATACAGTATATTTAAAGGGACAACGAGGAGTTTTGGAAAAGCGAAGTGTTTTCACGCTGCCTCCGCGCGCACCATAGAATTCCTCCACCGGCGCAAGACGGACTCATGTTTTCATTCATCAAGGATTAAAGTCAGAGGTTCAAAGAGGTTCAGTTACCGTCGTAGTTCCGACCATAACGCCGCCCGAATCGCCGAAAGTAAGGAAACGCTGGTCGGCTCGACCAGCATTTCCGCCACCACTAATAATAACAAACGATAGAGACGATATATTGATCGAAAATGGAGCCATTAACAAGTGTGGGTAGCGTAGATTCATCCACATTAACGTGAGACTGTTTTATAACCGAATAGAAACTCCTCGTTGGCCCTTTAATGTCATTGTGATGTTTTCTTATGGAAATTACTATTTCAGCATAATTCATTTGACTTGTATAGATCCTTATAATTGTTGTTTTTCGTATGCTACTTCATGTGGTCCATGTGTGTCGGTAGTTCATGATTACACCCCTGCCCCCTCCCTTTTTTTCTACCTCACAGAGGTTTATAGGAAGTATGCTTTGTTTATTCTCTGATTTATGGTGTTTAATTCAGATATGTGCATGTTTTATACTAGAATATATAGCAGCATTTGTACTTATTTGTGATGAGTTGAGATGAGAAGGCAGGCCGGACCGGCCCATGGCAAGCTGCGGCTGATTCCACTGATTGCTGGGAGAGCCTACAAGCCTGCTGAAGTCCACCGGGTGAAACGCATTGCTGCTTTTTTAAAACAATAAATGAGTTGCATATACCCCATTGTGTGCAGTGAAACTTTATTTTCTTTTTCCATGGTTACGATGTGTATGTTTGTGTAGTCTTATCTGTCATAAACAGAAGATTACGGGTTAAGGGCTTGTTTGTGTCACGGTGCCACAGAGATGAAAGGTTTTTTTCATCCAAGAGATGGAATAAATGACATACACAGAGCCTCCATTCTCCCTCATAACAACTTTAGCCATTTATTAAACCGTCACAATTACTCCAAAGCTGTTTACAGGGATAGTAGCATTTTTTAAAGTGGGGTTGTATGATCTCCAAATAGCCCCTAAGTACTTTAATTGCAGTAGAAGACTCTCTGCACTCTTCCCGTTAGCAATGCCAGCCCATAGCCCTGCCCAGAGATTTGAATGGACCCAAAGAAACGTCTAAAAGAGGTTTTACCTGAAAAAAATACACAGTTCCATTGTTCGCTATAATATATTTACACGTGTGATAAAAAACAAACATCAATAAAACACAAACATGATCACTTATTGATAATTGAAAACTGTATCAACAGCCAATCACACTTGAACGCTGAATTCTGATTGGTGCACATCACCTTTACCCAGGTGAGCCCCGCCCACTTCACAGAACAAGAGACAAAACAAAGACAACACTGTGGAATCAGAGGTTGGAGGGGGAGGAGGGGAAGGGGGGGAATGACCGTCTGGTCTGGGCGATCCAGGAGGAAAAGGCAGAGACTCGGGCGTAGACTCCAGGTCTCCCAGGACGACCACAGCCAATCCCAAAGGAGGTCACACCTGTTCAGGACCAATCAGAATGTAGCACCTACCAAAAGTTTTTCAACATAGTAAGATTGTGTTTGTGTGTGTCACTGACCGATCTGAGTCCAGTGTCCATCCTCCAGACACATCAGAGGACCTCCTGAGTCACCCTGGAAACCAACACAGAACTTAGTGACTTGTGTGATAACACTGCATCTGACCAACCAAACAGCACACAGAACACTTCCTCAGCTGACAATAATACAGTCCAGGGGGGTAGCTACCTGACAGGAGTCGACCCCTCCCTCTGGGAAACCGGCACACACCATACTGGAAGTGATGTCATACTCTGGTAACTGATGCTGACACTGTTCCTGGATCAACAGAGGAACCTGGGCCTCTTGGAGAACATCAGGGAGAGAACCTGGGAGGGGGTGGGGGGTTGAGCATTTTGTTTTGTAAACTCACATTTTATAAAACATAACAACATCATGATTCATGATATGTTACATTAAAGGGATAGTTCAACATTTTTGGCAAATTGGCCCATTGCCATAACCCCTATAGTCATAGCAGTAGGTTTGTTACATTTAATTATCGGTGTAAGCTGTTTTTAGAACGGCGGAGCAGAGCCGTGAGCTGCTCAGAGTTACACTACAGAGGCTCATGGGATTTCTTAGTTTCCCTCATCAAACTCATCAAATACACAATCCAACAACTCCACAACGCTCTGGTGGACAAGTTGTGACTTAGCCTCGTAAACCAGCCTCTCCCAGAAATGCATTTCATTTCATTTCTGAGGGGGAGTCTGGCCTCATCCCCACTGTGAGCGTTTGGGGTGGGCAGGAGTAGTAGCGTTGACAGACAACCGAGTCAGCCAATCAGCAGGTTGCTATATCAAACTTTTGCCGAATCCATTTGGAAGAACAGAGTAAATGTCTTTTCCTTCAAGAAACTCAACAAGCTCCGACTCTTGCTCTTGTTTAATTGCTGTAATGGATGTAGTAAGAACTTCCCTTGTTGCTGTTTTTAGGCTGCTACTAAATTGTTCACTGCTAGTTAGCTCTGCCGTGGCAAGAGTCGTACAGTGTTAGTAGTGACGGGGCTTTGCACGAGTCGGTCCCTGATTGGCCAACGTGCTGTGTCAATCGCACAAATCTGAGCGGTGATGCTGATTGTCGCGGTCTTCTGAGAGTTTCAGGCCAAACGTTTACAGTGGGAATGAGGCCAGACTCCCCCTCAGAAATTAAATGAAATGCATTTCCTGGAGAGGCTGGTTTACGAGGCTAATTATGACCTGCACATTCACCACACTATGAGATAATAATGGAACGAGACGGAGCTGTTTTAGAGGTAAATTCATGCAAAACTGCTGATGCACGTTAGCCTGATGCATCAGCCACTTATTTCATTACATTTCATATAGCGTCTGAACACGAGCCGTAGGGATTCGTTTGCTTCCGGGAGGCGGTTGCTTACGTTTGCTTCAACTAATCGCTGCTGCTTGGTGGTCACGTGTGCTATACACCGGTGAAGCTCATAGGTTAATCTTGAGCGCTTGAGTTCAACGTCATCGCCTTCACTTACCCATCTGTTCGCTGATTGGTCCTACCACTCTGGCGGACGGAGCAAACCGAAACGCATTGCTAGTTTCCTGACTATATGGTTGAGACAAATGAAATTTGCCGAAACCAGTAGGCAGCGCTAGCCTGGCTAGATGCACGTTGCCTTCAGGGACAGTTTTCAGCAAGCAGTCTCTGTATTTCCCTCTAAAACGGCTCCGTTTTGTAACGTTCCATTATTATCTCATACTGTAGCGTGGTGGTTGTGCAGCTCACAACTTGTCCACAAAAGCGTTTTGGAGTTCTGGGATTTTGTATTTGATGAGTTTGATGAGGGAAACCAAGAAATTGCTTTATCGTCCGTAGCATAGCTCTGAGCAACTCACCGCTCTGCCCCGCCGTTCTAAAAATAGCTTGCACTAACAAATAAAGGTAACAAACCTACTCTGGTTACTGTTATCCAACCATCCATTTTCCCTTCTACTAGGGAGAGGGGGAGGGAGCGCTGTTTGACACTCGGACCAACAGGTCCAACATGCAGCAACGTCATCAGGAGATTGGGAAGTGGACGGGGCTGAACTGGGAGAGAGGCCTGAGTGTGTGTGTGTGTGTGTGTGTGTGTTTGTGTGTGTGTTTGTGCGTGTTGTGAGGGGAAGCACCGCCCACCACAGAGGAGAGGAGATTTGCATTGCCTCTGTAAAGCTCTATGTTGTGTATTGATTGTGGTGGGGAGGGGCATTTAATCTGTAGAGGCTGTGTCTCTGTGTGTCCTCTGTGTCTTACCCTGCTCAACAAGTCGTCCCCAGCCGGCGATGAAACACTTTTCTCCAGCCGTGATGTCCTGTCCCTCCGGAGGGAGACACACCGTCTGGACAGTTTCTGTCATTTAATTTATTTGGAGAAAAGTCTCTGTTAGACCAAAACTAAACCTAACCATTCAGAGTAAATTCATTGTGACATGAGGTTTGTTACAAAAGCAGTAACACTGATCGTTCCAGACTGTCTCTGGTCATACTGACGGGTGAAGTTGATTGGCTGCTGCAGGTGCATCATAGCGATGTCGGCCTCTTTGCTGCGTCTGTTGTAGTGTCTGTTGATAACGATGTGATCCACTCGTCGGGTCTGGACATCCTCAGAGTTCATGTTCCCCTGAGCGTGGAGACCGAGGACGGCCAACCAGGACGTTAGGTGGACATTCTTCCTGTGGAGAAGCAGCTGAAGTCTTTACCATGTCTTAATGTTTCTGAGAGAATGACTGTTGGACATTTAGGAGACTAACTGTCTCTATAAGCTCAAGGCACACAAGGTTTAACTTCTCAGATCAGTTCTAATTAGAGTTTAGTAAAACTAGGTTTAAAGGAATAGTTCACCAAAAAAATTACACCCTCATGTTGATGAATACTCCGGAGTAGTTTTTTATTCCATCTGGAGACTCAGCAGGCCCGTTCATAGTCCAAGGAAATTCTTATATTAGAGTCAATAGGGCCCGACACAAAAAGCCCATAAACCTACACACAACCGTTTAATATTCCTCCACACTGCTCGTCCACTGCAATCCAACTGTCCTGTAGGGAGATAGTCCAGAGTTTACTGGAAACTACCTCATCTAGGACATTTTTACAGCCTAAACAGTCCTGAATTGTGCTCTGATGGTTGTGCGCATGAATGGGATAGCAAGCCAGAGGAAAATTCAACACAGAACTGTTTAGGCTGTAAAAATGTTGTTTTGAGTAAACTCTGGATTGAGCCTAAGTTTGAATGCACTTTGTCTCTGTATGCACTTGAAAATGAACTTCTCTGCCCACTATGTGTTGTTATGTGTTGCATTATGTGTTGTATTTCTCAACAGAGGTTGATTACTCTGTGTGTGTTTTTATGTGTATTTTATGTTTTTATGTATTTTGGACATCCTGCCAATCAATTTACCAACTGGGACAATAAAGAGAACTTTGAACTTTGAACAGCTGATTATTATTAACTCCAGGTCATGATGCGCTGAAAAAAAATTGTTACCAACTAGCGTTTGACCCAGTTCAGTAATTTGGAACTGACAATTTGACCTGAGGCAATTAGGTGTCCTGTAACCCTGCAGTCAATCAGAATTGAGCATTCACCCAAACCGTGATATAATGTGTATGTGAGGACAACACTGTGTAACTGTTTGGACTGAGATAATGTGAGTGTCTGACCCGTAGACACAGTGAGCAGCGGTCAGCAGCCAGTCGCTGCCAATCAGCGTGGCTCCACACACGTGACGCCCCTGCCACTGCAGAGACACCATCCATGGCCACGCCCCCTTCGCAGCGTCAGCCCCACCCACCACTCGGGACACACCTGACAGGTGACAACAAACACACAGACTTCATCAGAATCTACAATGAAGCTGAGACATCAAATCATCAATAAGAAACTGAAAATCAGGATTTATCTTGGTTCCTGTACCCGATTTCCTCTCGTCTGATTGGTCCATTTCTCTCGTGACATTAGAGGTCTGACGAAGTCCACAAGCTGCAACACAGAGAGGTTTGTTAGTTCATCATGAAACAACCTTTGACTTAAAGGTACATTGTGTAGGAATTCCTCCATCTCGTGTTGTGGTTGTAGATCACCAGCAACGCAGTCGTATTTTTCATGCTGCATTCAGGTGAAATCGGTTAGACGGCAGACGGACAACAGCCGCTGCAGGTAACGGCATAAACAAGCCTCTATGTAAACAAGTGGCCCTCAGCACGAGGCAAAACAATACACGAGACAATATGTTGTCCGCTGTGACTTTTCACAGACGCCACCTGGACCTGAGCCAACAGCTCCGGTGTCTCCGCTGAGTTTCCGTGGTTTCCTACCGTCACGCTGCCACTGAAGGTAAAAACATGGAGACAGGACATGGCAGCCAGCAGCGAGCTGACCCGCTCCATGGAGATATGAATGATATGAACGGCTCATTCAGAGCTGAAAGGAACACCTCACTTTGTTGATGGGGGGGTCACTGATGAATGAAAAACAGACTTTTGAACGAAATAATGGATTTTCCTGAATAGATAACAGGGGAAGTTACACAATGTCCCTTTAACATTAACAAATGAAGTTTTCACTGTCAGTGTTTATGAGTGTACTACTGTCTTGTTACAGGTGTAGTTTATCAGTGTACCTACGTTGGTTGTCACAGGTGAGTGATATCACTTTCTCACTGCGACAAGTTTCACTGTAAAAAAAAGAAAAGAAAGTAATTTACTGTGCTAAAACATTTTAACTGTTCCTACACTTAAATAACTATATACCTGATTTGACAAATTGTTTCTTCTCCTGGTTCTAGATCTGTGACTGGTTTTAATTATAGTTCTAGTTGTGCTCCTGGTTCTGGTCTTCAGTACCTGACAGTGGTTTCCAATGTTCCTTCACTGGAGACCGTGATAGTTGTAAACGGTGCATCTTGTGGCCGAGACGGCAGCAGTGATGCGTCCCCAGACCTGAGGGTCAGAAACCAGATCTGAGATCTCAGGACTCATGTGACACCTGACTTACCTGTGTTGTAAGCATCAACGTGGTAGTGGGGGGAGGGCCCATGAAAATCCTGAAATTATTATTTTTTGTATGATGTTTTTATTTCAAATGAATTGGGCACTCCAATTAATTGGCATCATAATTTATTTCAAATGTATTGATAACATCACAAGAGAATGAACTCTGTGTCACAGTTATCCCATTCTTGGGGCCCCCTCTTGGAGGTGTAAAATGGTTTAGTCCGTCCAATCAGGGTATCAGAAAAAGAAAGAGCAGAAAGAAAAAGAAAGAAGGCAGAATTAGGGGAAGCAACTGTTAAAGGGATAGTTCAACATGGGCAAATTGCCCCAATGCTATATAGTTTTAGGAGTAGATTTGTTACCTTTAATTGTTGGTCCAAACTATTTCTAGATTGGCTGAGATATGATATGCGATAATAACAGAACGTTACGAGTTATTTTCGAGGAAAATGCAAAGCCAATACAGTGTCGAAAAGAGATATTTGTATATTATATATTTGTATAAATTTACCTCAAAAACAACTCTGCACTTGGTGCACTGGCATGGATTGAGATAGGGGCCCACTGACATTATGAGTGTACAGGGCCCAGAATTTGGTGCTACGCCCCTGGTCGTAAGTACCAACAGGTGAGAGTTACCTATATCCCAGATACTGACAGGTGAAGTCAGACAGGTGAGGCTTCCAGGTGTCAGCACACACAGTGTACAGAGTGGAGACGAGTTGAAACTGGAGGCGGCCGGAACCGTTCACCTCCTGCACAACTAAGACAGGAAATAAACAGACAGACTGTAGAAACGGGCTGAGGACAGAGGTTGTTATAGGCATGACCACCAGGGGTTCTTACAATAATGATGATAATAATGATAATTATGTTATTGAGGATTAAACTCACTGCAGTCAGCTTCATCAGAGGCGTCAGGACAGTCAACCACAGCGTTGCACTGACTCTTGCCATGGATACAACCTCCTGTCTGACACTGGAACTGTCCAGCTGCACACGGAGCTGGACAGACAAGTCATCACTATCAATAACCAGTAATACTCATCAACAAGACAATACGTTTGACCTCTGACCTCACCTGGTGTTCCCAGGGCAACCCCGGAGGTGAAGTTGGCCCTGAATCCTCGACCATGACCTGAGCTGTCTGTAAAGAACCACACTGTCATCTGATTGGATGTTGAGAACAGGTCACGGGTGGGGCCAGCACTGCCGGTGAGAACAGCTGGAAGCAAAGAATGAGTGAAACCAGAAGATAAAGAAACTTTGGTTCATAACAGTTACAGCTGGGCTTTATGGGTTAAAAGCTACCTCACCTAGTAGGGTGGAGTTCAACCCCGCCCCATCCCGCACCTCTACAACGTCATAGGCTGCTTCAACATCAAAGTCTAAGAAGTGTAGCTGGATGTTTTTCCCCTCCACAGCATGGAGAGTCCACAGACCTGCAGCAGAGGACCATGGGTAATTTATTGTGAGGGAAGCATCCAGATGTAGAGGCTGTTGGTGGCTTTGGACTGACAGGTGCACTCACACTGAGCTTTGTTCCCGTACGAGTGTGGATAATTTGGTGAACTGAAGGTGGAATTTGGCTCCCAGAGGTCAAAGGGTCCTCCACAGTCAGCTGGACAAATCAGAGCAGAGGGGGCGGGGTTAGTGTTAGGGTTATCATGAATAAGTAACTGAAAATGTTGAGTATATGTATTATTTATAAACTATAAATAAAAACATTATTATTATCATTTAATAACATTAACTCATGACATTGTTAACATGTAATTAGTAATACAGTAATAGAAATAAAAAGTCCAGTTAAAGGGATATTGTAGTGTAAGTTTAACCCATGGTCTCACACACCATGACACTGAGTAAGATCTCCACTGCAGAGATCAACTTTGCCGAAAACTAGCTTCTCTAGTTGTAGCAACTTCAGCAAAGACCGCACGATCGTAATACACTGCTATCTATTCCTCCACCAGCAAACCACCATCAAAAAGCTGCTCATAGCCACAAACAATGCTCAGAACAGCACCAAGCTTCAGAAATAGTACAAATAGGGTCCCAGCCCATGATATAAGGCATCAAACACCTGCTAGTTTTGATTGGTTTCTATTGAAGAGAGACCAAAACACAACTCACCCACTCTCCTCCAGCTGCTGGCTAGTTGTGGGGAAGCCCTGACGAGTCGATTACCGAGTGCATCAGTGTTCCTCTCTGTCTAACCTCTCTGTTTCTAATAATAACTGGCAAGTGTTGACAGGGAAATGAATGGAGTTGAACAAAGCTGCTGCATTTTCGAACTAAACATTACTGGACCCCTGACTTTTCTTTTCTCCTGCACTCAGGAATTGACATGTTAGGGCTTCTGCAACAGTAGCCAGCAGCTGGAATTGAGTGGGTGAGTTTTGTTTTCCTCTCTTTTCAGTAGAAACCAGTCAAAACTAGCAGGTATCTGATGCCTTGTATTATGGGCTGGGAGACTATTTGTACTGTTTCTGAAGTTTGGTGCTGTTCTGAACATTATTTGTGGCTATTTTGATGGTGGCTGGCTGGTGGAGGGATAGACAGCAGTGTACTGCTATCGTGCGGTCTTTACTGAAGTTGCTACAACTAGAGAAGCTAGTGGTCAGCAAACTAGATCTCTGCAGGGGGGTCTTACTCGCTGTCATGGTGTGTTAGACCACTGGTTCTCAAAGTGGTTTCCAGGGGTCTTTGAGAGGATTCAAGGGGGTCCCCAACTTTTTCTCAAAATTTTGCCTTTTTTTTTTCCAGAAATTTCTTGAAATTTTTCAAACAATAATTCATGCCATTGGCAGTAACTTGAACATACTTTGACAAAAAAAAAGGAACGTTATTCCGTCTCAGAACAAATATTTATTTATTTATATTTCAAAATTTTGTTCAATGGAAATTGTGTCCAATGTCAGTTTGGGGTCTGTGGTCTAAAAAAAATTTGAGAACCAGTTTCATCCTCCTTGGGACAAAAAAGAACCCTTTTTTGAGAACCACTGTGTTGGGTCCTATGTCCCCAAAAGGGTCCTAGGTCCCACTTTATATGGGAGTGAGGAATATATTCCCCACTGTGTCCAGAACGGGGAACATAGAACCCTATTTTAGAAAAGGGGCCCTATATTACCCACTTTTCACCAAAAGGACCCGGGGAAAATTGAATTTTTGTACCCATACCTTGAAGTGGAGATGTGACTTTGCAGAGTTTTGCCTATTTTTGAGTGAGAAGTTGAATTGTGACTTTGAGTGAGAAGTGTAATTGTCCCATTGGTTGGGTTTAGACAATAAAGAAAGGAGTTGGTTAAGTTTAGTAAAAAGACCAGGTAGAGGTTAGACAGGGCAGATAGATAGAGAGAGTCCACATAAGTAGAGAGAGTCCATCGACCAACAATAGTGGGGAAAGGTCCTATGTTCCCCGGTAACAGCGGGGAATGACCTTTTTTCAGAAAAAGGGTCCTATGTTTCCCAGTATGTATTGTGACCGGGGAACATAGGACCCTTTTTGGTTAAAACTTGGAACGTAGGACCCTTTTTCAAAAAGAGGGTCCTATGTTCCCCTATCAGGGAAAATGGGTATGCTCCTGGTTAAACTTACCTCAGAATATCCCTTTAATGTGTGTGCACAGGCGAGTGCTCACCTGGTATAGGGGGTGGGGTTGTAGGAGGCGGGACATTGGTTGGCTCAGGGGGGGCTGGCCCACACGGAGCAGCAGTCAGAGCGATGTCATCCAGAGCAATGTCGTTCCTCAGCCCTCCTTTCTTCAGAGCTTCAAACACCACCTGCACAGGACAGAGGTCACACGGCAACCATTCGCCTATCGACAAGGATCAAGGAACTGGACCCCTGTGTGATGTCACTGACCCTGGCTTCAGTTGTCAGGTTGAGGGTCACCTGCCCGTAGTTCCAGTTGTCACCGTAGTTACCATCCTTCTTGAACAGCACAGTATCAGAAGATTCAGGCTGTGACAGTGGGATGAGCAGGACTCTGAGACGGTGGACGTTGTTTCCAAACATGTGGTACCTGCAGGTGTTTGTTCACATGGTAAGGCAGTTTTACATGAACATGTTGGTTTGTTTGGCGTGTTGTGCATTTACAGGCGGCACGGATCCGTGCCGGTAGTGCACCCCAGAGCGTTAGATAGCGCACCCTTGACAAATTGCCGTGGGAATAGCACACAACTCATTATATTGACATCATGGGGGTGTATGCTTATTGGTCACATCGTCAGGCTTTACAAAATGCATTTTTTTGGTCTTTTTATGTGATGTTGAGCCAAAGTTATGATTATTTTTATATCGCTTTTTTTTTTTTAAACCGGAAGTAGCGATTCTCGCCCGAACTCGCAAAGTAGATAGTTTTTCTTTTATTTTTGTTCATAAAAACAATAGTTTGAGCCAAGTGAACTTTGAACTGTGGATGTACGCATCTGACCAGGCTGGGACTGGTCCTAGTCCCAGCCTGGTCAGATGCGTACATGAACTGATGAAGCCTCTTGGATGAGAGGTGAAACGTCTTCCCAGACAAATAACCAAGTCCAGTTGCGTTCGATTTAAAAGTCCCTTTGAAATGTTATAATATATTTGTTCAAGTTTTTATTGTCAGTATAATTGCTTTTACAATTTCAAGCTTTCAAAAATGTTTGATCTCTGGGGCGTCGCGTGGCATAGTGGTTAGAGCGGGTGTCCCATGTATAGAGGCACAGTCCTCGCTGCAGTCGGCCCTGGTTCGAGTCCCACGTCGGGCGCCATTTACTGCATGTCATTCCCCCTCTCTCTGCCTCCCCCTTTCCTGTCTGTCTCAACTGAACTATCTATAAAGGCATAAATGCCCCAAAAAATATTTAAAAAAAAAAGTTTGATCTCTGTTTTTGTGAATGTGATAGAATGTTAAATTTAAAAAAATCAAATCGATTTTTAAAATTTTGAGTACTTTTTCCTTAGGTGTATTTATATAATCGGTGAAAATGAAAAAAATAATTATATCATCAGATTGCATAGGATGTGCTGAAAAAAATTATATAAGACACTCTGTCCTGCAAATTCTTATAACCCCTGTATATACGTTTTAACATAGTAATGTAAAAAAAAAAAAAAAAAAGCACATAGAATGCTCTGAGTTCTAAGGGTTAAAACACAACAGTTTTCTTATAATATTTCTTCTCTTGGCATTCCATTTTTTGGTCTCCATGTTTTTTCGTTATTATTCTTGTATTTACATGTTTGGTTCTCTGTTGTGGATTTGTGTAGTTTTGTGTGTTGTGTTTACCAGAAGCTCAGACACATGGGCTGTGTGGTTGGAGTCAGGGGGAGGCTGGAGATCCTGAAGCTCTTCAGCCATTCTCCAGGACTCCGAGGTGTGACAATGTAGAAACCTGACAAACGCATCAGTGTATAGTATTGATGGGCACGCTTACAATGATCCTTCCAGTTGCTATGACAGCCTGACACCGTCCTTCACAGGAAACCCACCAGATATGTTCCCAGTCGTGTGGTCGACACTCGGGCCAGTCAGCGGAGGAAACGAGGGGCCGCGTGTTCGAATCCAGTCTCCATCGTGTTCGTCCTGCTGCTGCCTCCAAAAACACATGCCCTGCTCAAAGGTGCAGTTCAGCAGCTGTGGGTCTGAGCAGAGGGGGCGGGGTTAGGGGCGGTGCTGGACACCAGCTCTGCTCCATATACAGATGTCTTACCAGACAGGTTTGAGGTGTTGGCGGCGTTGTAGGTGGCGTTGAACCCATACAGGTTGTTGATATCATCAGAGATAAACTCCACAGTTGATTGGTCGCTCAGCAGCCACACCGTCCCAGGAGGGGTGGAGCCTGAGAGCTCAGCTGTAAACCACATCACAGGTCAGTTCATAGATGACATCTGTTGCCACCTGGACAGAGTCAGGTATGATTTAATCAATGTGTGTGAGTGCATAAGAAAAACTCACACTCCTTAAAACCATCTATTAAAGTGCTGTGATGTTCAAGTACTTGGTTCTATCTTGTCTCACTCACCAGACCTTTCTCCAGAGAAGAAAGGTCTGGCTGGTCCGACTCTGATTCTGAGATCAGAGGAAAAAAAACGCCCTGGCTGTTTGGATTTCTTTCAACCAATCACAATCATTGTGGGTGGTGCCACAGCAACGGTGCGCTTGCAAAACATTGGCTTTAGCCTTGCTAGCTCACTGAAGACGATGGTGTGTGTGTGTGAGAGTGTGTGTGTGTGTGTGTGTGTGAGTGGATGAACCTCTAAGCTGTCTGGCTTCTCCCACTCCTTCATAGATCCTCACAATGTCGATGTTTTCTTCTGTTTCAAAGTGATGGAAACTGATCTCAACTGAAAGTCCTGGATCGACCCTGAACACAACATCAAACAACATCATGAACAACAATAACAAACAACAACAAATGAGTAGCAACATAAACAACAACAAATAATTAACAGCAAATTTGTTTTAATCTGTGTTTGAAATATTACAGAAGGTAGATGAAACAGTACTGTGTGTACAGGTGAATACAAGTGTGTACTGTGTATAGAGGTGGCTTCGAGTCTATAAAGGTGAATGTAGACTACAGGTATATAGTAACTGTGTATAGGTGGGTTCATGTTCACATGACTACAGGTGCATACAAGTGGGTTCAGGTGTTTACAGATGTACAGGTTTGTACAGAGAGGGGAGTCTGGAGAGACTTTCTTTTGGCCTTAAGAAAAGTGCTGGCTTACTCGGAAAGGGGAAGCAGGGCTCAACCCAAGCTGCTGACCTTGGACTGGGCTCTGCGTGCTGAGAAGAGGGTTTTGAGAATCTCCTGGTTCTCCTGAACACTTCATCTCTAGAGGAATCTGAAGAGAATCAGTTGCTGAGGGAGTGGAGAGGTTCCTTGGTGGCAAAGTGTCCAGTGTGGATGGGATACAGCCTGAAGCCTCCAGACATTGTAGGGCTTTCATGGCTGACATGCCTATTCAATGTTGCATGGAGGTCAGCAACAGTACCTGTGAAGTGCAAACCTGAGGTGGAGGTTCCTGTCTTTAAGAAAGGGACCAGAAAATGTGCTCCAACTATAGAGGTAATACACTCAGCCCCCCCATGAAGGTTGACACCAGGGTGCTGGAATGGAGGCCCTGAACGACTGTCAAACCTCAGATTTAGGAGAAGCTAATTGGATTTCATCCTAGAAGTGAAACAGTAGACTAGCTCTTGCTCTGTTGAGTAGGGCATGGACGTTTGAGCAGTCTACATGTTGTCTGTGGACCTGGAGAGGCTTCAGGCTGTGCTTCCTGGTGGACCATGTGGGGGAGTACTGTGGGAGTATTGGTAAGGGTTGTGTCAGAATTCCAGCTATTTGCAGATGATTCCATCAGAATAAGACCCTGAGTGCTCACTGGGAGAGTTTGCAGCTGAATGTGAAAGAATCAGCATGTCCAAGTTTGAGACCATGGTTCTCAGTTGGAAAAAGACATCTCCCAACAACCATCAAAGCAGTCACCTTTGTTAGGGCTGGGGAGAAGCCACGGCAGTGCCGGAGTCAAACAGGGGGGCTGCTGGCAACAGCGCAGGACTGGCAGCTGGAGGCTGACCTAGGGAAACAGTTGAAATTCCCGGAGAACATCGCAGTGACCACACTCAGGCCAGACATTGTCCTGGTGTCAGTAAGGCAAGTAGTCCTGCTGGAATTGACTGTTCCCTGGGAAAACCGGATGGAGGAGGCCTTTGAGAAGAAGAGGGCCAAGTATGAGGATCTGGCAGGAGAGTGTCGAAGCAGGGGATGGAGGACCCGGTCCAACCCCATCGAGGTCGGATGCAGAGGATTCGCTGGCCAGTCCCTCATCAGGGGACTCAAGATGTTGGGAGTGAAGGGACTGCAAATAAGGAAAGCCATCAAGAACAGCACGGACGCAGCAGAAAAGATGTCAAGATGGCTGTGGATCAAGCGGGGAGATCCGTGAGCTATGCATGCTACTTAGACACAAGCCGGGGCCTGATCAACCCCGACTGGGTCGCCTGGGCGAGGGTGTATGATGTTGCGAGACCCGAAACACCCAGTGACCCCAGGTCACATCACTGATGATGTATCTCAGTTGCACAGAATGTGTATTAGTCTCTACTCCCAGTATCTAGAGATCTTATGGCTCGGATGGAGATAGAGTCCATTAGACTGTTGTGGTGAGGAGAGAGTTGAGCTGAAGAGCCAGTCAATCTGTGTTCTAGTCTTCACCAATAGTTTAGGTGTATTCAGGTGAGTTTTATTCGAGTGTATAGAGAATGTGCAGTTACGTCACGCCGTCTCCCTAGAAAAGTCCCCCAAAGTCGCTTGAAAGTAATCATGGTGGGACAGTACTGCTGCGTAAAAATGCCACATCCGGCAAAAAAAACTTGACAATGGCGTTTGCTTTTTCTCCTTTCCCAAGTGGAAAAAAAAACCAAGGACCACAAGTTGAGGAGCTGACTAAAAGGCGGCCAATGGCGTGGAAAGCAGCCGTAAGGAGAAAAGACACCACATCAGGAGAAAAAGCGAACGCCATTGTCTATCATGTGATCTACTGTGGGGACTTTTTTTTAGGTAGACGAGCGAGTGTTTACATGGTGGCGACGTGGCGTCAGCTCCACATTCTCTAGTCAGGTGTATAGAGGTGGGTTCAGGTGGACAGCAATGTCTGACCTGATGATCCAGCGACACATAGTGCTGCTGTTGTACGTCCCAGAGTTGGCTGATGAACTGAATGAGCCGCTTGGTCCTCTCAGCAAAAACTGTCCATCACATGCTGTCGCTATGGAGACAAGATGTATCTTTAGTCAAACCTGATCAGTGACTGCTGACAGAAAAACATGATTGATATCTTAAAGGGCAACTTCGGTTTTTTTCAACCAGGGCCCTGTTTTCATATGTTTTCCTGTATATGTGAGTGATGGATAACACTTTTTTTGAGGTGGCTCCAGTATTGAGCGGGGTAGGCAGCCTGCAGCCCAGCTAACGCTCTTGCATGGGGCAAGTGGCTCCCGTCAAAGTTCGCCGTAAACGAGCATTTTTTTTCAAACTGACAGGCTCAGATAGTTACAATGAGTGTCCGACAACACACTAGAGAGGAGAAATTAACATTATCAGGGTTTTTTCTGGCCAAAATTTGGGTTGAGGCGGCCGCGGGGATACGTATCTCTCCCTCCGATCAAACGCCCCGTCCTAATCCACTGCAAAGTAGGTGCCGCCAGCTGTAATAGTGAAACAACCGCGCTTTTACAGCCGATTTTAGGATAAAACTCTGAACATGACGTAGACATGGAGATCTAGCTGGGTTAAAATAGCCACCCATAGTTGCCTACAGGAGAGCCCGGCTCGCTACAGTAGCAGCCCTCTGTCTCCGTCTCCTCTTTCTCTCCACGCTCTGTGACGGTGGGGTAAACAGCGCCGCTGAGCTTCCATACCGTACAGAGTTTCAATCAAGATTCCAGCGCGGCGGCTGACAATTTCAGCAAGGCCGTGCCGACCACAGGGTCTGGTATGTTGTCAGACACTCATTGTAACTATCTGAGCCTGTCAGTTTGAAAAAAAAAAGCCAGTTTATGGCGAACTTTGACGGGAGCCACTTGCCCCATGTAAGAGCGTTAGCTGGGCATGATTGATATTAAGTGTCTTAAGCAGCTCAATCTCAGTCTGCTGACCACAGCGAGCGGCGTCTTCATCGGAGGCGTCGGGACAGTCGTCCACTCCATCACAGAACCGATCGATTGGAACACACGTCAGTCGATCGGCACAGGATTCCTGATGAGGAGGGCACGTCACTGTGGAGACGGGGGAGGGGCTTCAGATGGTGAGCTGGACATGAAACATCAATCACACACCTGGCCTGCACTCACCTGACGTAGGCATGACCGTTGTGGGTGTGTTTGTCGTCTGGCCTGGTTTCTCTGCAAAGTTTCACACTCTGATTATGGGATTCACATCAACTAGCTATGAGCTCACAGGGAACTTCCACCTGACACTCACCTGTGATCTGGATGCTGCCTCTGTCGATAACCAGTCCTGTGTCTCCTACCGCCTGAATCCCCGCCCCAAGTTCCTGCTCTGCCTCCTTCACATCAATCAGCTGATTGAACTGAAGGTCAAAGGTCACAACCACACTGCCACGACTGAGGACACGGATCAATATAGGGATGCCATGAATACTCGATTACACAATTAATTGCGATATTAAGTGCTACGGTTAATTGATCACAATGTTTCCTGAATACCGTCAGGAAATATAATGACAGAACTGTAGTTAAGCGCATAAATTTAACATCTGGTATAGACTACAATTGATGACTTCAATAATTTGAACAATTCTCCTGGGGGATTAATGATTGGTCCTATATTAAGAAACTTAAATATACAAATACAAATAGTGAGTCATATGACTAGGAAGGTAATTATATATACAGCCCAAACAAAGCTCAACTGGGTGTTGGAAATGTATTTTCTTTCTCTCATTCACAGACACCTTATAGAATTAAAGAAATAAAGGTAACTTTTAGACCTCCAAGGATTGTTGAGTGTTGATGTAATTTTACACATTCATAGTGTTGTGAAATCAATTAACACATAATAATCGTGATTATCAAAATATTGTGATAAATTCTCTGACAATCATCATACCAAGGAAATCTGTAATTGTGACATTCCTACATCAATGACATCAATCTGCGATCTGTCTTTCAAATATAGCTGAGAAGTAAAGGTACTAAACAACTGTTAATCAAAAAAAAAATCAATCACTTAAAGGGATAGTTCACCCAAAACTCAAATTTCACTCATTATCTACTCACCCTCATGTCGACTAAGGGCTGGGAGAATTTTCAGAGTCCTCCATTCCTTCTCTGAGTTACGGGAGGGTCCGTGCAGCACTGTATGTCCATATGACGGTTGCGAACGGGCCTCACTTTTCTTTGTCCAAAAAGACACCAAAAAACATCTAAATACCTCCATACTGCTTGTCTGTAATGTCCCTCTTGTATGGAAGCCCCAGCATGAGAAATTGTTCCGAAAAAAATTAAATAAGTCTAGTTTTTTTTGGGACAATTTGTCATTTTGGGGATTCAGTACAAGAGGGATGGATGAGCAGTATGGAGGTATTTGGTTGTTTTTTGGACGTCATATGAACATGTAGTGCCGCGCCGAGACCCCCTGTAACTCCGAGAGGGCACGGAGGACTCTGAAACTTTAATCTTTAATCTTTAATTTTATCCCTTTAATCAGTTGGTGATTGACGAATCAAACAGGAGCTGCTGCCGTGCTGCTGGATGAAAGTGATCAGGCAGTAGGACAATGATCATGTATCCTTTGAACAGCTCCAATGAATCAATAAGTTATTGATCATTTATCAGGATTGCTGTGATTGATGTGGATATTGATCAGTTATCTGACCTGAAGGATAAAACCTGACAGGACTTGTAGAGTTGCCTGAGTTCAGTGTGAGCAAATGCCTCAGACACCTGTTGACCAATCACAAGTGAGATCAGCTGAGTTTACACCTGCTGACAGGTGAATGATGTCATGAAACCTGAAGTGATGAGGTCACTATTGATTATCACAGGGAAATCTAGTAGAGTGAGCTCTCTGGGGGGTCACAGAACATCACCTATTTCAAAATAAAAGCTGCTGAACAGCTGCTGTCAGTGAGCTCACCAGCTGCTGGACGTCAAAGGCCAAAGACTTGAAGTTCAAACTGCTGTGGTTCCTCAGTTCCTCAGAGAACTCCGCTCCTTCAGTGATCACCATCCGGCCGCTGAGCGCTGCAGGTTCCACGCCACCTGAGCACCAACATTATCATCAGTACCGATACCGATATCTATAACCCCATGTGATCAGCTCACCGGGACCCCACGTTTGTCACCTTCTGGCCTCAGGCTGATCCAGGAGACCACGATGAGTCCAACGCAGCAGACGAGAAGCAGAGACGAGACGACAGCGAGGAGACACTCTAGAGACGAGAGGCGCCGCGCCATCCTGCCAGCTGCATGGATCAGTACCTGTCAGTCAGCCTGTCTGTCATCCTCCAGCCACATGTCTGTGTCTCACCTGAACGTCTGTGTCTCACCTGTGTTTATGTGCTCAGGTCAGAGCAGTGTCCAGGATCAGCTGCTGTCTCTGTGCTCTCCAACTATGACTCTGACTCTGATCTGTGATCAGCTTTTATTGAGTTGTTGAGTATGATTGATGGCTCATTACCAATAGCTATCAGCCTGATAGTGGTTCATGTTTTTGCTACTGGGACATGAAGTTGAACGTGATGACTGAGCGTTAAAGGGATAGTTCACCCAAAATTAAAATTTCACTCATTATCTACTCACTAAAAAAAGACACACCCTGACATGAGAAATTGTTCCGAAAAAAATTAGACAAGTCTATATTTCATGTTGGGGCTTCAATACAAGAGGGACATTACAGATGAGTAGTATGGAGGTATTTGGATGTTTTTTGGTGTGTCTTTTTGGACGAAGAAAACTGGTGTCCATTCATAACCATTATATGGACAAATACTGCTGCGTGGACCCCCCGTAACTCAGAGAAGAAACGGAGGACTCTGAAAATTCTTACAGTTCTTAGTCGACATGAGCGTGAGTAGATAATGAGTGAAATTTGAATTTTGGGTGAACTATCCCTTTAACGATAAGCTCTAAACTGGCGACGCTGCGTTTTATTGCAATGAGAACTCAAAGTTCAGGGACCTTTCCTGTCAATCCATTGGTAGTCATGATATACCTGCACACACACACACACACACACTGGCAGTAAATCTTTCAAGACAGAGTTAATGTGACCCTCGCCCTACTCACCTGACAGGGGCAACAAAACAAAACACAATCAAAATCTGATCTGTACATTAGTTACTGTAATCAATCAGTTTATTGTTAATAAAGAACATACACATATGTAATAAAGGTTTTAGAACAAGAACGTTAATCCAATCTGATCAGCTTCAGCTTGTTTAGTCTAAGCTTTAATCAACTGTTCAATGTCTCAATTAATAATTAAACTTCTGAGAAAAACAGCATTTTCAAGATGTTCAGAAATATCATGAACAGTTTGGTGTAAATCAGACTCAGCCTGAATTCACACGACATTTAATTTTAATTCAACTTGATTGTGTGTGACAGATATTGATTGACAGATTGGAAAAACATTTGATTTCATTTCATCTCAGTTTTTATGTTGTTACGTTGTTATATTTTTATAAACATGAAAAAAATGACAAAACAGAGAAAGAGACGACACTGTTCACATGAAGCGCAGGTTCAGTCTGTTCATGACACACACCAGCAGTGAACGGCTCCTCCCATTCTCCTGTATGTAAACAACACACAGCTCAGTGCTTCACATCCAGCTGCCTCCACTTCCCTGCTGTTTATCCTTTTTGTCCTGTGTTGGCTCCGGTAGCATCTTGGTCAGCAGTGTTCTCCAACTCAGTGCGTCCTGGTTGACGTGTGTCGGCGTGCAGTGGGGAACCACACGGCAACGCAACGCCACCGCTGCGTGCTGCACTTTAATAAGCTTGTGTTGTTGTTTACTCTGATGGGTCATTCTGATGGGAAACAGCTGACCCACATAAAATCCTTCACTTTCATCAGGTGATAAACTTAATTTGAGACGCTGTGATTGGATGAGACAGTCAGGACAGCTGGTATATGACCCCTCCTCCTCCTCCTCATCACCATGGAGCTCTGAGAAGGGCGGAACAGGAAGTAGAGTTAGATAGGTTTCTTAGCAAGGTTTCTTAGCAACATGATGTCATCGTGGATCATTACCTTTGTGCTCATGCTCTCCTCCTCTCCTCAGTGTTTCTCCTCCTCCTCCTCCTCCTCCTCCTCCTCCTCCTCCTCCTCTCTACACTCATCGATGTTCCTGTACGTCGTCTGCGGACAAATTATGCGTTTAGAATAGCAACCTGTCAGTCAAAGCTGAGGGCATACTGAGATTCTCTTCTCTGATTGGTCCTCACCTGATGGCTGTGACGGGGCGACGTGTCGCTGGTGGAGGGGAGGAGTCTGTTGATGAGCTGACCAATAGTCTTGAAGGTGGGTCTGTCAGTGGGCTCCAGATTCCAGCAGAGAGTCATGAGCTCATACCTGACAAACAGCTGAGTTAGAGCTCACACAACCTCATTAGCAGTCTTGTGTGTCTGTGTGTGTATGTGTGTGTCCTCACATCTCAGCAGGGGCAAAGTCGGGCCGAGCCATGTGGCGGCCGTCCATGATCATCTTGAAGAAGTTGGTATCTACAGCGATGTTGGGATACGGACTCTTACCTGGGCAGATTAGCAGAGAACCAATCGGAATTGAAAACAATCGGATTAAATGAATCTTATTTGATCTGTATACATGAACGCTAAATAAAGCGAGTCAGTCTGTGTATACATGGCCCCAGCTGAAGCCAATTATATAGCTATTGCTGCGAGACTGACAGCTGGTGAATGCTTTGGGACGGGGGCGGGGCTTACGGCAGCAGCAGCTGCTTTCACTTCAGAGTCTCCAAACCACAAACGTCTTTAAAGGTGTACAGAAATGGCCGTTTGTGGGGCGGTGCGTGGCGCAGTGGTTAAGGCAGCCGCCCCTACAGTTTGACCGGTTTGAATCCTGCGTCGGGCAGACCTTTCCTGCATGTCGTTCCCCCTCTCTCTGCCTCCCCCTTTCCTGTCTATCTCACTATGTGCTATCAAATAAAAATAAAAAAACATATACTTAAAAAAAATGAAAAGGCTGTTTGTCCTGTTCGTCATCACAAGTTGCCGCACAGGTTTCCCCGAATTAGGAAAACAATCTTGGGGTGAGACCGAGCTCGGTGTGTGGGTGTCTCAGCCATTTGATTGACGGATGACGGATCCAATATCAGTGGCTGTCGGCTGATGAATCATGAGCAGCATAATCCATGTGCCTGCACTATCCAGGGAGCATACATCAGTCCGACTGCCCAAAAGTCCGATGGCTCATTTCCCCGACTAACCATTCTACAGTGTTAAGATTAGGTTTAGGGTAAGGTCAAGGGTTAGGGCTACTTAAGTCGGAGAAATGGGAGGTCGGACTAATGGACGCAAAAATAAAGGAATGTATGGTCGGAGAAATGGGTAGTCGGACAGACGTCATGCACCTGCATTATCGAATGCAGAAAAAAAAACTACCACACTTTCTTCTCGGATAGAATTTTGCACAAAGTTTGGCCTACATCGTCTGATAGATGAGTTATTACACAATGTTAAGACCCACAGTGGGCTCAAATTCAATTTTCTTTTCTGTACAGCTTTAACAACACTGGGAAAAGTCGTTAGATTGTTGCTAGTCACTTTTGACCAAAAAAAGAATCATCAGATTTAGTGAGAAAGTCACCAAGTTGGCAACACTGCTTTGACTTAAGAGGGTTGAAGGGGGTCCCCAACTTTTTCTTGACATTTTACCATTTTTTTTCTATAAGTTTTTTTTTTTTTTTTTTTTTACCACTTTTACTAGAATTGTTTTTTTTTTAAATACTTTTTTTAAAAGAGAAATTGTACCACTTTTTTTCTAGAAAATTTTTACTTTTTTTTTTTGCGAATTTTAACCCCTTATTCCTAGAAATGTTAAAATGTTTTTGGAGAAATTGGACCACTTTTTCCCAGAAATGTCTCTATAATATTTCCAAAAATTCAATTCAAATTGGCCCTAATTTAAATGTACAAAAAAGTAACGTAACAAATAATAATAATGAATAATGGTTTGGATTTATATAGCGCCTTTCAAGGCACCCAAAGCGCTTTACAGAGACCATTATTCATTCATACACATTCTCACCAGTGGTGGTCCAATGGGGGTTTGTGTATATATTTGTGTATTTTTGGTGTTTACTTCAAAATTTCGTCCAATGGGGGTCCATGGTATAATTTGTGTCAATTTAGGGTCCTTGATGTAAAAGGTTTGAGAGATTTTGAATCTGACTGACCTTAATCTGATTGTAAATAGGATTTTTGGACCCATGTAAACACAACTATTGATGTTCTCTCCATAACAACACTTAAGGGACTGATTTACTAAAGGTTTGTGTGTATGTATTGTGTGTATGAAGTGTTCAAACATGAACACACAGTACTCTGATCTGGGATCTGAGCATCAAACCCAAGAGCAGCAAACCTGACCATGAGGTTTACTGCACCAGTCAATAATCAATATACAGTATGTCACAGAGCTGTGCATGCTGCTGTGGTTACCGAGAGAGAAGATCTCCCACAATAAGACTCCATAAGACCAGACGTCACTCTGCACAGTGTAAACACACTGGAAGATGCTCTCAGGAGCCATCCACTTTACAGGTAACCGAGCCTGTCAGAATGAAAGCACAGGAATATCAAAATAAAAGACAGAGCAAACAGTGTTGTTGTTGTTGTTGTTGTTGATGATGATGTTGTTGTTGTTGTTGAGACACTCACGTTTCCCTGGACAATGTAACTGTCATCATTGTGAATGTCTCGAGCCAAACCAAAGTCACAGATCTTTGCTACACGGCGATCAGTCAGAAGAATGTTCCTCGCTGCCACATCTCTATGGATACACTGACAGACAGACAGACAGACAGACAGACAGACAGACAGACAGACAGACAGACAGACAGACAGACAGACAGACAGACAGACAGACAGACAGACAGACAGACATATTACTTAGTCTTGGTATTGAGCAGGTGATCATGGGGGGGTCTGAGGATGGGTGGGGCTTTGTCACACTGTTTTTTTGACTCCGTTGTGTTGTTTGTATTCTTACATTTCTAGTGGACAGGAAGTCCAGACCCTGAGCCACCTGGTAGGAAAATCTCATGAGGTCACTGACAGACAGACTGTCCGTCTGTCCACCTGAGAGACAGATAGACAGGTTAGACAGTTAGACAGGTGAGATCTCACACAGACACTACATTTAAGGTGTGAAGAGATGAGTTCAGGTTGGTACCCTGAGTTTGTCCTGGACTGCGAACTGGCAACATCTCCTGATACTCTGAGCAGCAAGAGATCCCACTGTCACTGAAACACATGGTCAGAGGTCGGAGGTCAGCAGGCTCAAAGCAAAGTCTCCACATGTGCGTCTTTTTATTGACATGTAGTTAGAGATATGTGCTTTCAAGTTTTTACAGCGTCTGAACATATACATATGACATGTTGTACATACATGAAGGTTTACCTCAGCTTGTGGTCAGGGGGTAAGGAGTTTAGGAGGTTAGAGGTCGGTGTGGTGTGGAGTTGTGTGTTTTGTGTGTAGTACACTCTTAGAAATAAGGGTTGCAAAAGTGTTCTTCTACATGGGCTGAGGTTCTGCTTGGAACCATTTGCTTTTGAAAAACCCTTTCCTGAAGAAAGGGTTTTTCAAGGGTTCTTGGTAACATTAAGGGTTCCAGTAAAAGGGTTCTTGGTGGAACTCCCTATGTGGGTTCTAGATGAAACCGTAAGAAGTGGGATATTTTCTGGATGAAACCCCCAGTAAGGGTTCTGGGTGAAACCAATACGCCATAAAAGGGATTTTTGTAGAACCTCTCATTGGGGGTTCTAGGTGTAACCTTTCACAGATGGTTCTAGGTAGAACCCTTTATGTGTTGGGTTCTAGATATAACCCTTTATGTTGGGTTCTCGGTATAACCCTTTAAGTTGGGTTCTAGGTAAAACCCTCCAAAAAGGAGGCAAAAAGGGTTCTCCTATGAGGACAAGCCGTAGAACCTTATATGGTTCTGCATAGCACTTTTATGTCTCAGAGTGTAGAGTGACAGAAGTAGGTGGGTCATCAGTGATTGTTGGTGTTAAGTTCAAACCTCCTGAGTCGGGAGCTCTGGGTAGCCATGTTCTTATAGAAAATCTCCTCAGTCACTTCATCCACACTCAAGATAGACGTCATGAGGTCGTGAGCATTAGCCCGCAGGAAGTTGAGCAGGTCGCCATGGCTGCAGTACTCTGTGATCATCAGCATGGGGCCTGTTGGAGGGAGGCGGGGGTCGATGTTAGAGGACAAATTTGAGGTCTTTGAATGCACCACAGCTTTTACAGCAGAAGCGAGTCCCACTGATGTTACCTCCTTGAGTGCAGGCTCCCAGTAGGTTGACGATGTTGTCATGGTAACCAAGATGGCTGAGGATCTTCAGCTCTGACATCAGCGCATCCCGTTCCTCTGAGTGGGCGCTTGCTGTTGATGAACATACCAGAACATCTCAGAACAACGGTCACGCGCTCCACATACAACATGATGAATGATGACCAAGGTTTTTGGACTGACGTTTCAGCATCTTGACAGCCACTCTGGTGATATTGTTGTCAGTGCCCAGACCATACGCCGTTGCCTCGACGACCTTACCAAATGCTCCTGAACCCAAAACAGCACCTAATATCCAGAGAGGTCAAAGTTAATGGAATGAACCACAGGCTGGACAGGACTTTTATTTTGAAAACATTTTCTTTAATCATGGTTTGTTTTGTACCAAAGCGGAGGTTGTCCCTTGGAAACTCCCACTTCTGATTGTACGGCAGCTGGGAAGGGTCAATGAAGGTGTAATTGTTTCCGTCGGAGCTCTCAATGATTTTCCAGCGAATTTCGTACTTTGGTTTCTGATAGAAGAAGAAGAAGTTGTATTGTTAAAGGTTTGAAGTCAGTCTGAACCAGGTCCAGGTCAGAGTTTCTCCGCGAGTGGAGCTCTTTGACCCTGAGGAACATAAGGAACCAGTTGAGTTCTTCAGACTGGAGGACCAGAACACAAACCTGTCTCCACTGGTGAGAGACGAGCAGCAGCAGCAGGAGGAGGACGGCAGCAGTGCTAATGGCTGCAATCAGAGCAGGAGTGAAGAAACCTTCAGGTTTTTCTGTAGAACCTATTGTAAGAACACAAGAGAACGTGTTTAGTGAGATTCGTCTGCACCTTCACAGACACAAGTCACAAAGAGCTTCATATGATCCTACTTGGAGATGTCCAGGGCCTGAAGACGTCACGTGACTCTCCCAGCTTATTGGAGGCAACACACATGAGAGTGACATCATCAGCAGCCGACAGAGGTAGGCGTGACCTCACTTCCTCCTCGTCTTCCTCCTCCCCCTCCCCCCATGAGATCACAGTTGGAGGCACATGAGTTGTGGAGACATTTCCACACCTGCAGCAGCAGAAATCATGATGTTTCATCTGTTTCTCATTCTCTGCTTTAATCAATTCATTGCTAATTGTTAGCAATAGATTTTACATAATTATCAATTATCAAAGATGAAACATCTCAGAACTTTATATTTTATGATTATTGATTTAGAAGTGCCACCCACAGAACTACGAAGGAGTATAAGGGCCAGCCAAAGAAAAACAAGCCACCCAAAAAAAAAAAAAAAATCTGGCACAAGAAAAAAAAAGTCAGGCAAAAAAAAAAAAAAATCTGGCACAAGAAAAACTGCCGAGGCTTGACCACATACCACAACAAAGCGACTGGCGGCTCCATGACAGCAGCAGAGTTTGTAAACACTACAAATACTACACAAGAGGAGGAGAGGAGATAGGCCTATCCTGTAGTATTTGTATTTGTATATATGATGTATGATGATATATTATGTTAGCTAGTAGGCTACTAGCGCTAAACTTTAGCTCATATAACATCTTTATAGTCAAAATCAAATAGTGGTTTTTGCCTGACGTTTCATTTTCTTCTTGTGCTGGATTTTTTTTTTTTTGGCTGGCCCTAATACTCCTTCGTACAGAACAGATGTTACATATTACACAGCTGCATACATGTCCTGGAGTCCAGCACAGGTGTACCAGAGGATTGTGGGTTGGGGGTATCCAGAGCTGGTGCAGGTCAGAGTGTCGTTCTGCAGGCTGACCACAGCACTCGGAGAACCTGAGGGAGGACAGCAGTCATCAAAGTTCATGACAAAGTTCATTTAATGATTAGCTGATGGTGAGGAAGGGGAGTAAAGTAAAGGTTACGGTAGATGCGGACGTCAACGTTCTGCATGCCGCTGAAGAATGAGTTTGAGAAATGAAACAAGTATCGACCTCGATCCTCATGTCGCACCCGTCGCAACAGCAGACTTGCCTCTGAACTGGAACATCAAGAAAAACACCTTAACAACCCTTAGCACCAAGACAACCACACAACACGGACATAAAATCTTAAAAACCATAAAACAACAAGCAACAGTACCACTTTAACCAACGCTACCACATCAACGAACTATACCATCTACTGTAGAACACCACCTGGCCAAAGCAGTAGAGAATCTGCTGTAGCTGCTATCATACTAACCTGTAGCCATTAGCAGTGTAGCTCTCCTGGTACACTGTGTGGTTGTTGCTGTTGGTGTGTGTTGGTGTCACCCAGTCCTGGTTCCTGATTGGAGGGTATGCTTCCATCACAAATGTCAGTGTCACATCTTGGCCTTCATACACCTCCACTCTGCTGCTGCCACTGATATTGATGCTACCAGCAGTCTTTTCCCCATTCCAACCAAAGCTGATGTTGGCGTCTGACTCATTCTTGACTGATGTGATGCTAACATTAGTAAACAGGTCCTCTACCTCTATGGTCATGGTGGTAGCGTTAGCATGCTGCTTGAGTTGTAAGGAGGTCCTCAGATAGGGGCGATCTGGTGAAAGAGAGGAGAGAGTAAATGCCTGGTAGTGTTGTGACGTTCACGAACGAACCGATTCTTTTGAACGGTTCATTAACATGATCGATGAGAACCGAGTCGCAGCTGGGAGCCGTTCTTTTGTGTGTGTGTGTGTGAGCCAGTATGTGTCAAAAGCTCCTCTTTTGCTCTCGACCAGTAGGCTACAGGTACAATGGGAGGAGGAGCAGGTCATTCAGTGACAATGAGTTGTGCATGCTGTCTTCACGTGAGTGCAACCACCTACCCCCACAAAAAATTTAAAAAAGTGCACTGCTCTTGCTCCGATAACGTGAGCAGCGCATGCCCAATTAGTTATGCAAATTAGCTGAGCCACCTTATGGACTATTTATAGTAAATAATAAATCCAAATGACATCCAGAAAACTGCAGAAATATTTTTAAAAAGAGCCAAAAGAGCCAGTTTTTTGAACGGCTCTTTGAAAGGAACGGATCGCAAAGATCCGGATCCCGTCAAAGAGCCATAAATCCCATCTCTAATGCCTGGCCATGTTCTTCAAGCTCCAGTTATTAGCTATGTCCCATGTAGGTTTTTGTTTGTTTAAGGGTGTTTTCACGCATAGTGCGGACCCTAGTCCGGCTCCAAATGTTAAAATGATACGTTTCGTTTCATTTTTCAGTTAGTGTGGTTGCTTTCACACCAACTTGGAGAGCGTCATGTCTCCATGACTACTGGTTGAAATCTGGAAGCGCTGATTGATAAAACTTTCATGATGGAGACTCAAGTACGCCACTTGTTAGTATTTCTTTATTTGTCATTTATTTCTATATTGTTTGTATATATTTTGTTACTATCGGCTGGTTTTCGGTGGTGTTCACGCAGCTCAGTCCTGTTAGTTCCCAGTATAAAGGGATCATCCCTATGTTCCCCGGGTCCTGTGTTCCCCACTTTGTATGGGACCGGGGAACATCGAACCCTTTTTCTACAAAAGGGTTCTATGTTGCCCACTTTTCCCTAAAAGGGTCCTATGTTCCCATCCGTTTCCAGACCGGGGAACATAGAACCCTTTTTTAGAAAAAGCGTTCTATGTTCCCCGCTTTTCTCTAAAAGGGTCCTATGTTCCCCTCTGTTTCCAGACTGAAGAGCATAGAAAAAGCGGAGAACATAGGACCCTTTTTTTGAAAAAAGGTCCTATGTTCCCCGGTAATATCGGGGACCATAAGACCCTTTTTCTGAAAAAGGGTCCAACCTGTCTGGTGTCTGAGCGGACTCAGTGGACATGCACCGACCGGCTGCCCCGCTGCTGGTGCTTCATTTGTGGGGACAGAGCTGCGTAGGACCAGAGCACTGGGTGGTCTTCCTGCTGCATTAATTAACCCATTGTCAACGACTACGAGAGCCCTTTTAGCTCAAACTTGTTGAGTTCGCCTGGAGCCGAACCAAGACCACCTCTTCAAGCCGCACTAGTTTTGGTGCACATTAGAGTGTGATGGTGCTTTCACACCGACCCAAACAGGACCAAATTTAGGTCGATCTAGATTTAGATTGAATTGTTTCTTATGGTTACTTTGTTTGATCTTTGTTAAACCTCCTTACCCAAAACTCTGAGCTGTGTAGTTGCCATGGTAACTCCGTCATCATTGAAGGCTGAACAGGTGTAGGGTCCACTGTGGTTTAGACTGACAGCAGAGATGGTCAGAGTGCCGTTGAGATGTAGGCGATCTTTTATGTATTGCTGACTCGTGGTCACATTAAGTCCCTGGAACAAAGCAGGCAGCCAGTCAACGTCAACACAGGTCATCATTATAACTTATTGACAGGAGACCTCTCACCTCTATGTTCGGGTGTGTCCAGGTGAGATAGTAGTGGTGGGAGGGGTTGCTGGTCAGACAGGTGACCTCAAACCTTTCTCCCTCCAGACGGACAAATTCATCCTGGCTGATGGACAGGGCAGGAGGAGGGAGCCCTGCAGACAGGTGGACAGAAGGACAGGTATGCAGGTGTACAGTGGGACAGGTGTACAGAGAGACAGATATACACAGAGGTAGTAAGTAGACAAATCTTACTGGGAACCACAATCAGGTTGAAAGGTTCGGATCTAAACTGGATCCTGTTCTTCCAGCCTGAACACGCATATGTGCCGCGGAATGCCCTCTGCAGGTCTCGGATTAGGGCTCCTCTGCGTGGATCAAGTGTCACGTTCATGCCCTGGGGGAGGCCACCAGTGCTGTCCACTGATTGGAGGGTGAGGTTTTTCACAGATGGGTCGGTCAGCAGACACTTAAACAGGAAGTCTTCGCCTTCTTTGCCGTCAGGGGCTTTGCGAGGAGTGACGAACACACTGGTAGAGTGGGCAGGGTCTGAGAGGGAGGGGTTACAGCAAACTAGACATCATTTTTAGAACTCAATGAAGGGTAAGAAACCCCTATAAATGTGAGTTACAACATGTGGCTTACAGATGTTTCCCACCAGAAACAGGAAGGAGGAGCTGCTAATAACTAGGAAACTAGTGTTGTTTGGCTTCAGTCACCTGACCCTGCCAGGAAGGGGGGGTTGGGGTGAAGGTCTTACCCTTGATGTACAGGTGGATCCAAGTGTCCAGGTGGTCCAGGCCCTGCTTGGTGTACCTGCAGCGGTAGGTCCCAGTGTGCTTTGCAACCAAGTTGTCGACCACCAGTGGGTTGGCTAGTTCTTTCTTCAGCAGAAGGAAGGCAGTGCTAGACCAATGGGTCGTACTATTACCATGACAACTGAGCGAGATGGTGGAGCCAGCAGTCAACTCTTTCTCGGTTTGGTTTGGCAAGAGGACAGAGTTGAGATGGATCGTTGGAGCAGCAGGAGGATCCGAAGACACAGGACCTGTGATGGAAGCACATCAACAACACCATTGGAGCATCTACAGAAACTAAACTAGAACAGCAAGAGACTTTATTTAGTCAGGTGAATTCCAGTGCTCACATCAAGCGTGTCATGTTAAAGGGATATTTCTCCCAAAATTGAAAATTCACTCAGTATTTACTCACCCTCATGTGGACTAAGGGCTGGGAGAAGTTTCAGAGTTATCCGTGACTTCTCTTAGCCTCGTAAACCAGCCTCCCCCGGAAATGCATTTAATTCATTTCACAGGGGGAATCTGGCCTCATCCCCGTTGAAACCGTTTCGCCAGAAATCGGCCATCTACCGCGCCAATCAGCGTCGCCGCTGTGATTGACACAGCACGTTGGCCAATCAGGGCCTGAAAACATCACTACATGAACTGGACTCACCTACTACTAGTTCGAAATGAAATACCATCAATTACAGAACTTAAACTAGAGCAAGAGTCGGCGCTTGTTGAGTTTCTTGGAGGAAAAGACGTTATCGCTGTTCTTCTTCGATCCCTGATCCTGGCCAACGTGCTGTGTCAATCACAGCACGTTGGCCAATCAGGGACTGATTGGCTCGGTAGGCAGAGTGTTTCGGCAAAACGGTTACAACGGAGATGAGGCCAGACTCCCCCTGTGAAATGAATTAAATGCATTTCCGGGGGAGGCTGGTTTACGAGGCTAGACTTCTCTGAGTTACAGGGGGTCTCGGCGTAGCAGTGCGTATGCTACTCATATGAGCAGCATGGAGGTATTTGGATGTTTTTGGTGTGTCTTTTTGTTACGAAGACAATTGGTATCCATTTGCAACCATGATATGGACATGCACTGCTATGCCGAGACCCCCTGTAACTCAGAGAAGGCACAGAGAAACTTCTCCCAGCCCTTGGTCGACAGGGTGAGTAGATAATGAGTGAAATTTCAATTTTGGGCGAACTATTCTTTTAAGGATTAAATGTGAAGTTAAAGGTCCAGTGTGTAAAATGGGGGTAAAATCGTGATATTCAACATACAGATTCTAGATTGCAGCGCTCACTCACTCACTTGCACTCCCCCCTCCCATCAGCAAAGTGGTGGTGGCCTCCGAGGACACGACTTTGCCACGACTGGGAGTATTTCAGGAGCATGGAACCATGAGGTGAAGATCTAAACCACTTTACCACTGCCTTCTTCTTTGTTGGTTTATTTATGAACGTGAAACTCTTGAAACGTGCACTGGCTGCATTTTACATTCAGGCTGCCGTACAAACATGGCGGGGCAAGATGGCAAAACTCTCTAAAGCAAGACCCTCACTATATGTATATAGCAGACAAATAAGGCTACGAAAACCAAACCAATTTTATTCTATAGCAATTATACACTTACACAAATATATTCATGGAAAGTGTATTTAGATTTTGCCAATAAACCTTGCCAAATCTTACACATTGGACCTTTAACAACTGAAGGTTATTGTTTGTTTGTCTCTGAGGCCATTTACATTGATTGTATTTACTGAACTTAAGCTTAATTTCCTGTTATTTATAATGAGAACAACAGGGGGAAAAGGCTCGCACACTGTTCAAAAATGGCAATGTCCACAAGAGATTGACGGATGCAACAAAGATTTAATGGTCCATCATTTATGGACCACTAAAACTTCAATCAGTGTGCGAGCCTTTTCCTCCTGTTGCTCTCAAATGTTTGTTCTGAAAAGAAGATTCTTTTTGGACAGTGAGCAAGAGTGCAAACACCTTTTCTCTTGTTTTTCCCTGTTTATAATGGGCAGAATTATGCCTTCCCCTGCAGGTTTTCCAGTGTAACGAGGCATTGGATATAAAGACTTCTTACAGTTCTTCAGCTCTCACATGACCACACCAATAAAAGGCACTCCAAGTCATTTTTTGCTACTTTTTGTCTATTAATGCATGTATAATCTCAACCCTTCCATGTACAGTCAAGTAATAAACATTTCTTTTTTCAGGACAACCTGGGCTATCAAAATATGTATGCTGAAATGATCTCACATGAATGGATTAATAGTTATCAACAATGAACAACCTTTTTCATTCTCAAATATGATTCTCTCAGGCCTTAGCTATTAGGAGAAAAAAATTTTACTTTCTAACTTACACACAACAAAAAATATTTATATTTTTTCTCCACTCGTTTTTCACTCAGAATGTGCACTTAGAACTAGAATGTACACTAAGCACATTCCATACAGTGCATGAAGCTAAGCTTGTGTAGGCTATGTTTTCTTGTGCAAAGGTTGTGTGTTTACCAAAATGGCCAAAATAAAGAAAAATAAACATTTGTATATGTTTATTTTTCTTTATTTTGGCCATGGGGGATTATTATTCCTTTGTTTTCAATATGGAGGCAACTATCTTACTTCACAATGATCTTTGGCTGCTCCTGATTGGATGTTACACGCATCAAAACAAAAGAAGAAGAAATCGGAGCACCTGATTGGTCGAGGGGCGGACCGGAAGTCACCGTCGTTTACATCTGGCCTCAAAATGGAGGCCCGGTAATACACGTCTTTATCATAAAATGTAACAAATAATCACATTATCACGGAGTTATCACATTGGATTTACTTTACAAAGTTGCCACAAAAAAAAAACGCTGCACTTAACGGCTGGATTGAAAATCATCTCAAAAGGCTATAATTGCCCCGAGCCCACGATAGATTGCCCAAAGAGTAAGCTTTTGATAACAATTTTCCCCAATAAGTTCTGTTGTGTGGTTTCCGAGATACTCTGACAAGTACCGACGCTGCCACCTGGGGGCGATCCAGCGGAGTGGTAAGAAATACTTTCAAAGGTATGACCAACAACAACATTCACTGACCCAGTGGGTAAATGATGCAGCCACTTTATTTGATTTTATTTCCAGAACAAGTCATCATCACATTTGATTTACAACAAATACAATTAGTGAATGACACAAAATTATCTCAGCTGACTGGGAAGTCTGATTGGCTGACGGATTAAATTGAGGTGAAGTGTTGAGAAAAAAAACATGTTGATAATTAGTGTGTTGACAGAAAGTCAATTACAAACAATCTCATTAGTTAATTAGTACAACGCGTCTAAATCATGACTAGGTGAATAAATTTGAGGATCTCATTGGCCGGCGGCAGCAGGTTTCTTTGTCATGTCCTGCAGGTAGGTAGCGATTCGGGATGTCTGCAGCAATAAGGCCTGGTGGTTTTCAACCAGCAGACTCTGGTGACGAGCCATGTTCTGCAGGTCCTGGATCTGCTGGGAGCCCTGAGGACACAGCACAGTGTGGGTCTGAGTGACCAGCATTAAGCCACCAACAAATCACAACGTCTACAATCATGTTAATGGGACAGCTAGACTTTAAGACCGGGCATGACATTGAACAATGTTATCTAATGCTGCAGGTGACTACAATGATAATTAAGTTTTAATTCACTTAAACTTATTTTCAATGAAGATGCTGAACTTGGATTCGGATTCATTATCTAATCTTAACTAAACCTCAGATAAACTAATTAAATCCCAGATAAAACCTATCTAATCTAAATGCAAGTTAAACTAACCTAAACTGAACTAATCTGACTCACCAGGGTTCCTAGCACGCCCAGCTGCTGGAGCACCTGAGCCTGATGTTTGGCGATGTCCTTCTGGGTCAGGACTAGCTCTGTCAGGAGGTCCAGGACTTTCTTCAGACCCTCTGAGTGTGGATCCTGGACCAGCTCCAACAGCTGAGGGCCCTGGCTCACATCAGTGGGCGCATCATCAGTTTGGGCGGGAGACTGGGCCGCACCCATCGTCATGTCAGCAGGTGGGTCGTCATGGCGATCACCTGCAGTGAAGACGACTGAAGTCAAAACTTCAGGTTTTTACACGACACGCACAGGATTCAAGTTCCTGTGATTTCCGCAATAAATGTTGTGTTGACGGAGCGTGTGGGGGCGTCTCAGCTGACGACTGAGGTCACATGATACCGCCGCTGTGTTGTCAGTCATGTCAACAGGTCATTAACATGTGTTTCAGTGATCAGATTGCAATAGGATAAAGCTTGACCACATGAAAGCACAGGTGTAAACGCATCCAAGACACGTTGAAGACAGACTGTGTTCCGATCGGCCAGACCACCTCGGGATGCCGCACTGTGACAACATTGAACACAAGCGTAAATAGAAGTGTGACCTGTATCTGCACACGACTACACGGGCGGAAATACTTCTACTGTATAGTTTCTTTATTCTTTTTTAATTTTTCTGCACAAAAATGTGACCAGATCTCAATGTAGACACTGGAGATGCATAATAATACCAGGTGTCAATGCTATCCAGTCAAAATGTATCCAGATCTGGATACAACTGGATATGAGACAGAATAGAATAGAATAGGACAGGCCAGGACAGGACAGGACAGGACAGGGCAGAATAGAATAGAATAGAATAGAATAGAATAGGACAGGACAGGACATAATAGAATAGAATAGAATAGAATAGAATAGAATAGAATAGAATAGAATAGAATAGAATAGAATAGAATAGAATAGAATAGAATAGAATAGAATAGAACATGACAAGACAGAACAGGATATGACAGAACAGAACAGAATAGAACATGACAGGACATGACAGAATAGAATAGAACATGACAGGACAGAACAGGGCAGGACATGACAGAATAGAATAGAATAGAATAGAATGGAATAGAATAGAACATGACAGGACGGGACATGACAGAATAAAATAGAATAGAATAGAACATGACAGGACAGAACAGGACAGGACAGAATAGAATAGAATAGAATAGAATAGAATAGAACATGACAGGACAGGACATGACAGAATAGAATAGAATAGAATAGAATATGACAGGACAGAATAGAATAGAATAGAATAGAATAGAATAGAATAGAATATGACAGGACAGAATAGAATAAAACAGGACAGGGCAGAATAGAATAGAATAGAATAGAATAGAATAGAATAGAATAGAATAGAATAGAATAGAATAGAATAGAATAGAACATGACAGGATAGAACAGGACATGACATAATAGAATAGAACAGAAGATGACAGGACAGGACAGGACATGACAGAATAGAATAGAAGAGAACATGACAGGAAATGACAGAATAGAATAGAAGAGAAGAGAATAGAACATGACAGGACAGAAAAGGACAGGACATGACAGAATAGAATAGAATAGAATAGAATAGAATAGAATAGAATAGAATAGAATAGAATAGAATAGAATAGAATAGAATAGAATAGAATAGAACAGAACAGAACATGACAAGACAGGACAGAATAGAACAGAACATGACAGGACAGAACATAACAGAATAGAATAGAACATGACATGACAGAATAGAATAGAATAGAATAGAATAGAATAGAATAGAATAGAATAGAATAGAATAGAACATGACAGGACATGACAGAATAGAAGAGAAGAGAAGAGAAGAGAAGATGACAGGACAGGACATGACAGAATAGAATAGAATAGAATATGACAGGACAGAATAGAATAGAATAGAATAGAAAAGGACAGGACAGGACAGAATAGAATAGAATAGAATAGAATAGAATAGAATAGAATAGAATAGAATAGAATAGAATAGAACATGACAGGACAGGACATGACAGAATAGAATAGAATAGAATATGACAGGACAGAATAGAATAGAATAGAATAGAAATAGAATAGAATAGAATAGAACATGACAGGACATGACAGAATAGAACAGAACAGAACATGACAAGACAGGGCAGAATAGAACAGAACATGACAGGACAGAACATAACAGAATAGAATAGAATAGAACATGACATGACAGAATAGAATAGAATAGAATAGAATAGAATAGAATAGAATAGAATAGAATAGAATAGAATAGAATAGAATAGAACATGACATGACAGGACATGACAGAATAGAAGAGAAGAGAAGAGAAGAGAAGAGAAGAGAAGAGAAGAGAAGAGAAGAGAAGAGAAGATGACAGGACAGGACAGAATAGAATAGAATAGAATAGAATAGAATAGAACATGACATGACAGGACATTCCAGAAGAGAAGAGAATAGAACATGACATGACAGGACATTCCAGAAGAGAAGAGAAGAGAAGAGAAGAGAAGAGAAGAGAAGAGAAGAGAAGAGAAGAGAAGAGAAGAGAAGAGAAGAGAAGAGAAGAGAAGAGAAGAGAAGAGAAGATTACAGGACAGAATAGAATAGAATACAATAGAATAGAAGAGAATAGAAGAGAAGAGAACATGACAGGACAGAAAAAGACAGGACATGACAGAATAGAATAGAACTGAACAGGACAAGTCAGGACAGAATAGAACAGAACATGACAGGACAGGACAGGACAGGACAGGACAGGACAGGACAGGACAGGACAGGACAGGACAGGACAGGACAGAATAGAATAGAATAGAACAGAACATGACAGGACAGAATAGAATAGAACATGACAGGACAGAACAGGGCAGGACAGAATAGAATAGAATAGAATAGAATAGAATAGAATAGAATAGAATAGAATAGAATAGAATAGAATAGAACTGGACAGGACAGGACAGAAAGAACAGACAGAATGAAGAGAACAGACCAGATGAATCATTAAATCGATAAATCACAGATAACATAAACTGACAGATGACTTTTGTTGTGAAGCTTCATGTGACAGTTGATCCACATCATCGGGTTTCACAATCCAAAAAACAAGAAGTGAAACCCTGTGTGTGTGTGTGTGTGTGTGTGTGTGCGTGTGTCCGTGTGTGTGTGTGTGTGTGTGCGTGCGTGCGTGCGTGTGTGTGTGTGAGAGAGAGTGTGTGGGTGTGTGCATCCCACTTCTTCTAAGTCCTGTGTACGTTGTGGTCAGGATACTGACAAAGGGCCGCCGTGGGGCCACCATGGGGTTAGCCATGCAGATGGTTGATGGATTCATGACAACTGTTGTGTTTCTCACCGATGTAGGAAATGATCCTGAAGCTTTGAGCTTATGGTGATTCAACCTGTGTGTTTCAGGACCAGATTCACATCCGGAAAACAGAGAGTAAAAATAGGCCCATTAAAAAGTGGAAGTGTTATAATGAGCTGGCATTCTGAGGGATGCTGGGAAACAGTGGGCTTCTCTTTCTGAGCCTTCAAACCGCATCACCATTAGCACGTTTTGTAAATTCAGGAGTTTCTGACAGTGACTCAGAGTCGACTGTTTCACATCCGCTGCAGCCGACTTGGCATCGAGTGTCACATCCATTAAAGAGGTGAGCTCAGCCTCTGAACAGGGGCAGTGACCTCATGACTGTTGCACACATCCAGACCTCATCCAAAACCAGAACCTTAACCCAACACACAACCTGCAACAGCTAATGGTCATTTCTAACTTGGAAACTGCCATTGATTTAGATCCTTGTAGATTAGATCCATGGTCACGGTGATGAAGTTCTCATCAACACTCAGACTCTTCATTGACTCCTCAGTCTCTTCACTGACTCTTTACCAATTCTTCACCAACTCTTCTGACTCTTCATTGACTCTTCACAGCCTCCTCTGTCTCCTCAATGACTAAAAAAAAAAAAAATGGACGTAGCATCCGTGACGTCACCCACTGGTTTTGGGGAGTCGTTTTTGTGACTCAAATATGGCGGCCTGAACAGCGCCATGTTGGTTTGGCCGGCTGAGAACCCACCCACTGGCCTCGAAGCAGCTGTCCACAGACCTGTCACTCAACGTTCTGTGCCCTAATTGACGAGAATCCTAACCTAATAACAGTAAAATGGTAGAGTTAACCCCCCGGGGGTAGAAACTATCGATTGAGACCAAAAAACGTCCTGACACCAGGCTTTGATCATGTTTATTGAGGATGTAAAGTCAGTGATTTTAACATGGGGGTCTATGGAGACATGCTGCTTTCTGACACCAGCCCCCAGTGGAAGAAGAGGGGATTGCAGTTTTTTCAAAGCGGAAGTGAGCTTCACTTCTCAGACCGACAACTGCCCCCTTGATAAAAACACTAAAAAGGTGTCTCATGTTTAAACATCTACATGAGAGGAGCCACTGGAGATGTTTTAAAGGACAATTTCAGGCGAATTCAACTCGAGGTGTATGTTCCTATCATTTTAGGTCTAAAAGAAGGAATCTGAAGATTTTCAGTTTAATGTCTCCTGTTTTGCGGTAGTTGTGTCTGTCCCCGCATCACCACGGCAGCAATGAATGGGATGTGGATGCAAGTTCCACTGCTTAGGTTGTTTACATCCCTCAAAGCCACAGACAGCGTCAGATGGCGACTCAAACATGCACCAGAAGTTTATTTACTTCAACAAGCCGACATGTTTGGTCAACTAGATCTTCAAAGTCTCTCAGAGTCTTGTGTGAGACCCAGTTGCCGTTCTCGGTGTGTTCAGGGTCAGTCAGAAAGCTACCTTTTTTGTCATAAACACAGAAATATCAACTCTTGACTTGCTTCAAGTAAAAAAAAGTTCTCGGTTCATGTTTGAGTCGCCACCTGACGCTGTCTGTTGAAAAAAATGTACACTTGAAGCAAGTAAAGAGTCGATATTCCTGTGACACAAACGGGAGCTCCTACTGCACCTGAACACACCGAGCACGGCAACAGGGTCTCGCGCGAGACTCTGGGAGACTTTGAATTAGATCTACTTTTACAAACATGTCGGCTTGTTGAAGTAAATAAACTTCTGGTTCATGTTTGAGTCTCCATCTGACGCTGTCTGTGGCTTTGAGGGATGTAAACATCCTAAGCAGCGGAACTTGCATCCACTCCCATCCATTGCTGCTGTGGCGATGCGGGGACAGACACAACTACTGCAAAACAGGAGACATTAAACTGAAAATCTTCAGATTCCTTCTTTTAAACCTAAAATGATAGGAAAATACAGCCTGAGTTGAATTTGCTGGGAATTGTCCTTTAATGTCTGGCTGTTTGGTTTCCAGCCAGTGCAGCAAGTAACAGAGGTGGTACCCAAAACCACACGGCATCCTTTTCTTTTCTTTTTTTAAGTATATTTTTTGGCTTTTCATGCCTTTATTGGATAGGACAGTGTAGGGCTGTTCGATTTTGCCCAAAAATAAAATCTCGATTTTCTTCTCTCAAAAATCGATTTCCGATTACGATTTTTTTGTTAAATGCAAACTATGTATTTTGTGTGCTGTTTGTGTCATTTTAAATGGACCTGGAGTCTAATTTCTTTTTTAAAAATCCATCCATCCATCCAAAAACGTGACGTCAACTGACTGCCTTCCAATGATTGGCCAGAGCGTTGTCACCGGAAGAGTTGCACGCGCAGCTTACGACCATGCTTGTTTACAGAGTGTGGGGAGAGCAGTGGGAGAGCGTGATGGGAGGAAGGGGGCAGCAGTCAGCGCAGCTCAGATTCATGAACGGGGGTTTACTACTGTAATTACCCTAGTTAGAGTAAAAAATCGATTTTTCGATTTTTGTTTTTTAACATCTTCCTGGCCAAATAATTGCGATTACGATTTCAAACCGATTAATCGAACAGCCCTAGGACAGTGGAGTGTGACAGGAAATGGGAGGCAGAGATGACATGCAGCATAGGGCCGTCCGACGCGGGATTCGAACAGGGGCCACCTGCAGCGAGGACTATAGCCTCAACACATGGGGCGGGTGCTCTACACGGCATCCTTTTAAGAGATATCTGCGTACACATGGATCCACTGAAAATGAGTCTGAACACTGCTACACATAAACACCAAAAACAGAGAAGAAGAAGAAGAAGAAGAAGAAGAAGAAGAAGAAGAAGAAGAAGAAGAAGAAGAAGAAGAAGAAGAAGAGGGAAAAACTGATGTGATGTTAATTCACACACTCACACTCACATAAAACAAAAAAAGCTTCCCCTCTGTATTCAAACTCCCAACATTATAACATGAAGCTTAGAGAAAGTTCAGACAGGAAGAATATCTCCTGCTATCCTCTCGCTCCACCCTTATTCTCATAATTCATCCAATCACAGTCTGCCATCCTCTTTCTCTTCCACCAATCAGTCATGAGCATCAAATTTAAACGTTTTCTGTCTCTCTCCTGTCATCCAGCCGTCATTCAAGCAAACTCTCAGAACACCTTCCCCCCCTGCACCACCTCCATCAAGATACAGACTGTCTTAATCTGGGTCTTCAACTGAGTAGTTCCCTCATCAGGCGACCTCAAGCTTCCCTACCACCACCAGTCGTGGTGTCTAGGCGGGGGGGAGGATATAACGTCTTCAGATGCAAGCTCCTCATCCCCAGATCAGTTCACTCAGCTGCTCTACACCCCGTGGTCTAAGTGCCAAAGTTTATTTTGTGCACAATAAATGTAATTTCATCTTCATCTTCAAACCTGGCTCTCTTGTCGTCATGGTTTGTCCTGATTGAAATAATGTTGACTGGGAGTCGTGTTAGTGTGAATATGACGATAGCTGATGATTTAATGCATGCGATTCAGGCTCAGTGTCCGAGAGACCAACAGTCTCACAACAGTTTCACAAAAGACCTGTTACATGAAAACGCTGGGGCTGCGTTTTTGACATTTTCTCACTCTGGGACCTGAAACGAAACGCTAAAAAACTATGGATTAATAAAATATGGATTCACTTAAACCCCTATCTATGTGGACAAGCTCTAATTTCATTGCACAGCTGTGCAATGACAATAAAGGCATTCTATTCTATTCTATTCTATTCTATTCTATTCTATTCTATTCTATTCTATTCTATTCTTCTGACTCTTCAGTAGCTGCGTTTACATGGACACTTTTTCCTCTTATATTTACCCTTCACCCACACATCACTCCAGTTTAACTTGACTTACAGAGGACCTATGTTTTGGAATCGACTACCTCCTTTTAAAGTTCCATTTCTTCTTATTCAGTATTTGAAAAGCAGTTAAAAATACATCTCAACTTCTCTTGAATTTCCTGCTCTTTCCTCTCTCTCTCTTTCACTCTCTCCATATCCCACATCCTTAATTTGTCTTTTTATGATTTCAATTAATTATTTTTTTTAACCTTATTTTATTGTCTCTATTTGTAACTGTCACTTACGTCACTTTTCCCCTTTATCTCTCCATTTTTTCCTCATTTTTTGTTTATTTTGCTCATAACGTCGTTGTATGCACTTTATCTCCTTATCTTTATTTTTTTCTAAGTTTATTTGTTAGCCATAGAAATTTGTCTTGTTGTAATTTGTTATTAGGGGTCGAACTTATGTACAGTACAAGCCAATCGGCTTCATTCCCTCCGTGCACCATTGTATTTCAGTAAAGTGTGTGCTAAATAAATAAATGAAACTAAACTAAGACCTTATAAGTCATTATAAAATGCTCTCTAATGTGTTATGCTTATTGTTATAAAGTCTTATGATATGAGTTTTTATAATGATAGTTATACACGTCTATAAGTCAATTATAACACATTATAGTGTTTATAAGTATAGTTATACAGTGTTATAACAGCATTATAACTCATTATAAGTATGGTTATGATGTGTTATAGAGACAGGTGGAAAGTAAAGTGTTACTGAAATGTCATTTAGTTTGGGCTGGTTTATTCTGATTGAGCTGTTTATATGGAGCATTTTCATCAGATTCTAATGAGAATATCTGTCTCCATATAAACCCAGCTATTGAGTGACTCCTCTGACTCTTCATCGACTCCTCCACGGCTCTTCTGTGTCTCTGTGATTCTCACTCTTCACTGACTCTGAGTCAGCAAAACAAGAAAATTGACTCTTCGACTGATCACATTCACTCTTGAAGCCTCCACATGAAGTTATGAATCAGTGAGTTTGATCAGTGAGTCCGTGCTGTCGTCTTCACGTTGACCTACTGATGAGCTGATGATACTAGTTTTTTCCATCAACAGATGTGAGTTTTGTTTTGGAGAAAGTCCTGCAGTTAGGAGGTTTCAGACTGTGGGGGCTGGTGTGATGAAACCCCAAAGAGTCAGGAAACACATTTTCTACCACGGACCACACACACACACACACACACACACTGGGAAAGTGTGTGTGTGTGTGTGTGAAGGGTCTTTTTTCCCACTTCCTCCTCTTACTTCTTCTTTGTAGACAAGTCTGCGGAGTGGTGGAGGAACTGGTTACCACGGTAACATGTTTACATCTACTCAAAGCCCTCCAGTAGCCTACTATCTGTAGTAGTAGTAGTGGTAGTAGTAGTGACAGACTAAACTTGTGTGTGATGGGATGGCGTCTGAGACCAGTTCATCATGTGAAGTCTAATTATTAAACATCATCACTTCTTTTTGTTACAACAGTGACAAAGCATCATTTGATAGTGTTGTTGTCATCGTTGATGAACATGAGCTGTTGTTATTTTGTTTCCCAGTCTCTCTCACAAATGAAGGTTAATAGAGGATTCTCTTTCTTTACGTAACTGCTCCTTTTCTCTTTTCGCTCAACATCCGTAACAATAACATGTCTATTGTTAATGACAATGTAATAACTTATTGTGCAGGTCGATAGATAGATAGATAGATAGATAGATAGATAGATAGATAGATAGATAGATAGATAGATAGATAGATAGATAGATAGATAGATAGATAGATAGATAGATAGATAGATAGATAGATAGATAGATAGATAGATAGATAGATAGATAGATAGATCAGTGTGAGTGGTTTTCTCACCGTCATGGCAGCAGCAGCAGCTGAGGGCGATCAACAGTAGCAGAGAATGGACCAACATCTCTCAATCTCTCGGTGTGTTGTTATTCAGCCGAAGTCAAACTGAATGTGAGTGAAGGAGATGAACTTCCCCTGCAGAGCCCGACTCCCTGACCCCACCCCCTCCACCGCCTGCCTGAGGCGGGTCCCACACTGACAGGCGTCCTGCAGGTCTCAGGTCTGGATGCAGACATCAAGTTGAAACCTCAGGTGACATCCTGATGTGACATCATCCTTTACCCCGTTGGAATGTGAACTGATCCGGGCTCTGGTCTGATGGTTGGACTCCTCCAAGAGATGCTCTCTGCTCTGGACCCGCTTCAGAACTTTTGTCAACAGCTGATTTGCTAAGGTGCAGCTTTTCTTTTCTCTGATCTGAATGAAAACACATTAAAACAGTGCTGAACCCCCACCCCGGAGCTGCTGGTGACACCTGTGAGTCACCTGAAGACGCAACTGGACGTTTCAGAAGAATGAGGAAGAAGCAGCTGAGGAGGAAACAGATGGGCAACTCTTTGGACACTCAGCACATTTCTACGATGAACAACAGGAAGTAGAAAAAAAACTAGTGGCCAGGGGGCGGAGTCAGAGCCAGGGATGAGCAGCAGTAGGCTCATATGGGTGGAGGACGGGATCTGACAGCTAGACCAGGACCAGGTAGCTCACCTGGTTCACATTCAGTTTGTGTGTATATCAACTATGTGTTTTTGACCAATCATGTCAGAGCATGGATGGGATCCTTCATGTCCACCTGACGCAGCATCTGTCCAGGTTCTCTCTACTGACAACATCACCTGCTGAATCAGAAGACTCAGTCGACCAATCAGAGATGACCTTATGATTAACATTATCAGTGGCTCGGTGCGGTGTTTAGCTCAGTTGGTAGAGAACCTGCCCCATGTGCTGAGGCCAAGGGGGCAGTTGTCGGTCTGAGAAGTGAAGCTCACTTCCGTGTTCAAAAAACTGCCTTCCCCTCAGCTTCCTCTGGGGGCTGGCTCCAGAAGGGAGCTACTCCAATTGAGCCCCATGTTAAAGGGATAGTTCACCCAAAATTCAAATTTCACTCATTATCTACAGTACTCACCCTCATGTCGACTAAGAGCTGTGAGAATTTTGAGTCCTCTGTGACTTCTCTGAGTTACAGGGGGGTCCATGCAGCAGTATTTGTCCATACAATGATTGTGAATGGTGCTCACTTTTCTTCGTCCAGTGCAAATCACGCGAGATTTGCACTGACACAGTAAGAGCAGTCACCTGAGACACTGGGAGCTTCTGTGGTATCCATTCACAACCACTATATGGACAAATACTGCTGCGTGGACCCCCCCGTAACTCAGAGAAGGAACGAAGGACTCTGAGAATTCTCACAGCTCTTAGTCGACATGAGGGTGAGTAGATGATGAGTGAAATTTGAATTTTGGGTGAACTATCCCTTTAAAATCGCCGACATGATCAAAATCTGGTGTCATCATGTTTTTTGGTCTCAATCGATAGTTTCTACGGTTATTAGGTTAAGATTCTCGCCATTTCCTGTCTCTCATTATCAATGACTATCAACTGACCTTATAGTCAACCTGTTGTAAAGATGACCACCTGCAGACGTCTATACACCAGGTCCTGCACCATGTGTGTGTGGGTTTGTTTCTTTTGTGTGTGTGTGTGTGTGTGTGTGTGTGTGTGTGTGTGTGTGTGTGTGTGTGTGTGTGTGTGTGTGTGTGTGTGTGTGTGTGTGTGTGTGTGTGTGTGGCTGAAACATGACACATACTCTGGTAAACTGCTGCAGATTGTTTATTCTTATGTTTTAATAAAGTCTGAGTCTAAAGCAGTTTGAATAAACACTGAGCAGAAAACACACATACGCGCACACGCACACACATACACACACATTCGCTCTCTTTACAGCGATACAAAGATTAAATGAGAGGTTATAAATCTGATCCAGGACCTGCCACAGTCCGCTCATTAATAGACTAACGGGAAGAAGAGGAAGCCACTTCCTGTTGGTCGGGTCAAAGGTTAGATAGTTAATGCCTTACAGTCAGGACTGAGGGGAAACACCCTCCTCCTCTCCACTCTGTCTGCAGCCTTCACAAGCAGCTCTCCTCCTCTTCCTCACCTCCACATGATGAAGCAAGTGGCACCTCAGCTTTACCTTCTGATGATGTCACTTCCTGTGGCTCAGACACATCTTGAGCATCGAGGAGGGGGCTGCAGGGGAAACATCATCATCATCATCATCATTTTTGAGCATCGTCACTGTAGAAGATGAAGGTGATGGAGGATCATTGATGAGCTGCAGCTCCACCCACATACCTGACTGCGTCCAGCGCAGCGCTGCTCGTTTCTATGGTAATGTCAGCAATGGGGATGATGTAGGAGGGGCCTGCCTCCACTGGCTCCACCTCCAGCTGGTGAACTTTCACCTCAGGGGCGGGGCTATCTGCAGGAGAAAAAGAGGGCAGAGTTTGAAGTGTTGAATGTGTGTGCGTTTCCATGTGTTGCATTATTTTCTTGGACAGACATGTCGTGATGATGGGACTATTCTAACTCATATCATACTATGTATCATGATGCAGAACAGCGCTGTTTTTCTACTCAGGCGGTCCAGGATGTCACCAGATCACATCTACTGTCTCTGTCTGGGACTCTCATGACTGTGGGTCACTTTGCAAATGTCTTGGATTCAATTTATGGAAGGACAAGCCTCAACACTGTGTTCTCTTATACAAGAATTGTGTGAGCAGTGTGTACATGTGTGTGTATATGTTACCATGTGTGTCCACCTGATCTTCAGCAGCTCTGGATAAACTCAGTCTGGATCGAACGATAGCTGGACTGTTGCTTTTCAGGAAGTTCTCTGTCAGCTGGAGGTAACGCTACACGACAACAACAATAATCATCATCATCATCATCATCATCATCATCATCATCATCATCATCTTGATCATCATTAGCTGAGTCCTGTAACTCTCAGTGAACAGGACCAGAATCTCATACTGGTCCACTGGACCACATGCAGTACAGTGTTTCCCCTAGAATATTTTTTAGGCCCGGTGGTACCCACAGAAAAACCCTGAAAAGACGACGCGCGTGGGGCACACACCCCCAATATTGAATATAAAAGGAGGCCCACATCAGGGTCCAACGTTGCCCCATCTAATGCTATTTCACATTATTTGATAGCAGTTACGGCCTGTATATAGTAGCAGTTACGCCCTCCATGCCTGAACATGTGAGCCACCTGTTTAATGCCTGATCACAGTTGAAATTTTGAACTGAAGGGCCTTTCATGGCCAAAAACATAAACCTGGACAACATTTTAACAGATAGCTGGCTCCAATCATATTTTACATTCACATGCTGCAGTGGACAGTGGACAATTTAGTTTAAGTATTAACCCAGTATCTAAAAAAAAATAAGATGAAAATGTTGGCCTTCTGAAAAGTCCATCTATATGCTCTCAATACTTGGTTGGGGCCCAGACCTCCATGTTCTTCCAGTTTATTGAGACGCCCCTGTAAAACTCAAGGATGTGGGACATTGAAACAACAGTGACAGAGAAACAGCCAGTCATCTAACAGCTGTGTCGTTTGGTTGAAGCACCGTCTCCACGTGTGTTTATTGACAACAGGGTTAACCTGGACGCGTTAGCTCGTCGGTATGGTAAGGTCACCGGTGACTGAACTGCAGTCGTCTGAAACAGTCTGAAACAGCGGCGGTGGAACAGGCCGTCACTGAAACTGTGAAATCGCCGATTAAATACGGTGGAACAGGGAAGCCTGTCTCACCTGGAGCACGCGCTGCACACCCAGTTCATCCCACCTGACAGAGCCTTTGCTGCGTCAATCCCTCCTCTCACTCTCTCTCCCTCCTCTCCTGTCTCAGTGGCATGAACATCTGTGTTTTTCCCCTTTTTTTCACGAAACAGACAGTCTACTTGCTACAAACCTCAACATCCCATAACATGCTCGCACACTCGCATCATATAGGCAGCGAAGCAGGTAACTCACGTTGCAAAACAGCGCTGCACAGAGCCTCCTAAACGGAATTTATTATTGATTTCTGAATGAATTGATGTGTCGCTTATTTTTGCTATATTTTTTTTTTTTTTTTTTTTTTGACAGGGGAACTCGTTGAACAGACTGGAGGCCTGTACAATGGTAGGGGAAACACTGCAGTAACACCACTGATGGAGGTAAAGACTGATGGTGGAGAAGGCTCTCAGGAATCACATGCTGACATGGACAGGAGGTCTGAAGTGGTTTGTACCTTACTGAAGTCGTCTGTCAATGTTTTCCCCACAGAGACAACCAGAGATGAGAACGGCGGGCGAGACTGAGGCTCCTCCTCCCAGCAGAGCTTCATCAGCTCATAGCTACAGACAGGAGACAGACAGGAAACAGTCAGGTAGCAGTCAGGATACAGACTGGAACCAGTTTGGAAACAGACTGAAAACAGTCAGGTAGCAGTCAAGAAACAGACTGGAACCAAACAGGAAACAAACTGGAAACAGACGGGAAACAGAAGGAAATAGATTGGAAACAGTCAGGATACAGACTGGAACCAGACTGGACACAGACAGGACACAGACAGGAAACAGTCAAGAAACAGACCGGAAACAGACAGTGGAACAGGGAACAGACTGGAAACGGTCAGAACAGTGGAACAGGGAACAGACTGGAAACAGACAGAACAGTGGAACAGGGAACAGACTGGAAACAGACAGTGGAACAGGGAACAGACTGGAAACAGTCAGAACAGTGGAACAGGGAACAGACTGGAAACAGACAGTGGAACAGGGAACAGACTGGAAACAGACAGTGGAACAGGGAACAGACTGGAAACAAGACAGTGGAACAGGGAACAGACTGGAAACAGACAGTGGAACAGGGAACAGACTGGAAACAAGACAGTGGAACAGGGAACAGACTGGAAACAGACAGTGGAACAGGGAACAGACTGGAAACAAGACAGTGGAACAGGGAACAGACTGGAAACAAGACAGTGGAACAGGGAACAGACTGGAAACAGACTGGAAACAGACAGTGGAACAGGGAACAGACTGGAAACAGACAGTGGAACAGGGAACAGACTGGAAACAAGACAGTGGAACAGGGAACAGACTGGAAACAAGACAGTGGAACAGGGAACAGACTGGAAACAAGACAGTGGAACAGGGAACAGACAGTGGAACAGGGAACAGACTGGAAACAGACAGTGGAACAGGGAACAGACTGGAAACAGTCAGAACAGTGGAACAGGGAACAGACTGGAAACAGACAGTGGAACAGGGAACAGACTGGAAACAGACGGTGGAACAGGGAACAGACTTGTCGTACATGTCAGGGGGGGCATGTTCAGGGCGGGTCATCCTGTATCCTCTCTTCAGAGCAGAGTAAAACTCCTGGGTCATTGGGAGGTCAGGGTACGGGCTCCCACCTGGGACAAAAGACACAAAGAGTGGAGTGAGGTGGCTGCAGACTGGTCAAATTGCTCATTGTCATTTCAGAACGGTCAGGGCGAGTTACCCAGAGAGAAGATCTCCCACAGTAAGACTCCATAGGACCAGACGTCGCTCTGAGAGCTGTAAATGTTCTGGAAGATGCTCTCTGGAGACATCCACTTCACCGGCAGGAAGCTCTGAACATCAACACATGGCTGTCAGTCAACGCTGTGAGCTCCTGTCAATCACTCATGCTCAGTATAAGTTCATGTAACACGTTCACTGACGTTTCCTCTGGCGATGTAGTCCTGATCCTTTGTGAGGTCACGGGCCAAACCAAAGTCACAGACCTTCACCAGCTTGCCCTCACAGACCAGGACATTCCTTGCTGCCAGGTCTCTGTGGACACACTGAGGGCCACCAGCGGGACAATCAAGGGACATCAGAGATGGACGCCACAGAAGGACAAAAGGGCAATACAGAGGAAGAGACAGGGGAATGTTACAGAAGGACAGAGTGATAACACAGAGGGACACAGGGGGACAATTCATTAAATCACAGTGGCAACATGTGAAATAAAGTTCCTATTTCAGTGGTTATTCCACTAAAGGGCTCCTACCTTTCTGGAGCAGAGGAAGTCCATGGCCTGGGAGATCTGGTAGGAGAAGCTGAGCAGGTCGCTGAGGCTGAGGAGAGGAGAGTCACTGAGGAGCAGAGAGGACTCCCCCTGCTGGTCTGAGGGAGAGACACAGAAACACTGCAACTGGACTGTGTAGTGCTTCTCAGTGTGCACCGCATGTCACAGATTCTTTACCTGGTGGTATGTACGGAGTCTCGTACACCGCCGGTTCAATGTCGGCGTAGCTGAGCTCCTGCATGGCAACGTACTGAGCGCTCTCCTCTTTGTTCATGTGCATGTAACCGCCATCACTGTCACTACGGAGGAGAGACATTCATACTCAGTACAAACTCAGAGAGAGAGAGGGGCGGCTCGCATCTTGGTTTGTTTGTGTGGTTACGTGTCAACCTTTTGGTGTGTGTGCCAGTCTGCTGGAAGGTGTGTTTGTTCCTATGCAGGTAGTTCACCAGGTCACCATGACGACAGAACTCAGTGATCAGATAGACAGGGCCTGGTATACGGATAGGTAATAGTTACTTTTTATTTATAATAGTTATTATTTATAAGTCAGGATTTGTAGGGTGTTAGTGTTAGCTGAAGATCAATTCAGGTTTAGTGTGAGGTTAGTCCGGTGTAGTCCAAGGTAAATTCATCTTGAGCTCAGGTTTAGTTTGGTGTTATTTCCAGGTAAGGTTGGGGTTGCTTCAGGGTTAGTTCAGACTTAGTTCAGATTTAGCTCTGATTTAGTTTGGGGTTACTTTTGGTTTAGTTCAGAGTTAATTCAGGTTTAATGTGCAAGGTAAATTCCAGGTTGATTCAGCGTTAGTTCTGGATTAGTTTAGAGTTAGTTCAGGTTTAATGTTCATGGTAAACTCAGGGTTGATTCAAGGTTAGTTTTGGATTAGTTCAGGGTTAGTTCAGATTAAATTTTCAAGGTAAGCTCCGGGTTGAATCAGGGTTACTTCTGAATTAGTTCAGAGATGGTTCAGGTTTAATTTTCAGGGTAAACTCAGGGTTGGTGTAGGGTTTGTTTGAGGTTAGTTCAGGGTTAAAGAGCATACCTCCTCTTGTGCAGGCTCCCAGCAAGTTGACAACGTTAAGGTGAGGGCCAAGATGAACCAACACCTTTAGCTCTGACATCAGAGACTGAATGGCTCCACTGCTCTCTGAACAGACACATAAAAGAAACATTCAAGGGACTGTTCCACAAGAGCTAAAGAGATCATTATCTGGTTATCCTGGATTAATTTAGCTGGGAGTCAGTTGCACAAAAGCAGAGGCACAAATGTTACCATGGAGATTTATTCTATGCAGTTAGCCCGCTCCAGGCTTAACTAATCCTGGTGTTGTATTCATTTTGTCAACCTCAGTGTTTTAATAAATTTTTATTAGCATGCACTAGAACAGCCATACTTGTTTGTCTTGGCCCTGTAGGCTTTTGTCCACGCTGTATGAATAACAATTAATAGTCATAATTATTATTATATCATTATTATTATTATTAGATGGACTTATACAGCAATTTTCTAGTCTCTACTCTCTACACTCTTAGAAATAAGGGTTCCAAAAGTGTTCTTCTACAAGGGCTGACTTTCTACCTGGAACCATTCGCTTCTGAAAGGGTTTTTCGATGGTTCTTGGTAACACTAAGGGTTCCAGTAAGACCCATTTTGATCCAGAGAACCCTTAAAAACCTTTACCCGAAAAAAATGGTTTTTGGTAACACTGAGGGTTCCAGTAAAAGGGTTCTTGGATGGAACCGTAAGAAGTGGGATATTTTCTGGATGAAACCCCCAGTAAGGCTTTTGGGTGAAACCAATACACCATAAAAGGGATTTTTGTAGAACTTCTCATTTGGGGTTCTAGGTGTAACCTTTCACAGATGGTTCTAGGTTTAACCCTTTATGCGTTGGGTTCTAGATATAACCCTTTATGTTGAGTTCTTGGTATAACCCTTTAAGTTAGGTTCTAGGTAGAACCCTCCAAAAGGGTTCCAGGTAGAAACTAATGTTCTTCCTGGAGCCAAAAAGGGTTCTCCTATGAGGACAAGCCGAAGAACCTGATATGGTTCTACATAGCACTTTTATTTCTAATAGTGTACAATCACTTGAAGTGCTTTACATAGTATGTTACCCTGTCACACGTTAACACACACATTCATAAAGCTAACCTTTCACACACATTCATACATCCAATGCACACATCGGGGGGACAAGTGTCAACATGTGGACTGGAGGGGCTGGAAAATGAACCACTGTTAGTGAACGACCCTCTCTACCTCCTGAGCCACAGCTCTAGACTGCAGTTTTTACATTAACACGTGTATAACCGTTAATTTGGAGAAAATGTCAGTGTTTTGTTATTAACTGCCATGCTTTTTTCTTTTCCTGATGACAGCGGGTGTATTTCCTTTTTTGGAAACAATATGATCACCTCCTTGTAACTTTCCAAGAAGAGCTGATGAAAGGTCTGCATCAGTGAATCTGTGATCAATACTGCAATCAATTTTAAAAAGCCGTGGACACGCTTTTATCTGAATTACTTAGATCTGACTTGACAGATCTGCACCCCGTCATCCTGGTTTAGCAGATGTGCAGTGGACTAAGCCAGGATAAACTGATGAGGCTAGGTCAAGCCTTGCTTTCTTAGTTATCCTGAATTTCTGGATTCTGCTTTTGTGCAATAGCCCCCCGCTTGGTTGATCTCTGTTGGTAATCAGTCAGACAGGTAAACTGCATGTGACACAGGCAGAGACAATCACTTACGTTTGACCATCTTCACAGCTGCTTTAGTTGTAGAATGAGTGTCAAATAGACCCGAGACGTCCGCCTCAACGACACGACCAAATGCACCTGAACCCAGCACCTGACCTGGGGAGGTGGGGGGGGTTCAGAATAAATCAGATAAGATCAGGGAGTATTGATTATGGTATATCAGAGTCCCAGATTCCTCCCCTGCAACAAGTCATAAAACATAGAGAGTCTCCACTCAGAGTCTGAACTACTTAGCCTACAGTCTAAGTAGTTCATGCTCACAGTCTCCACTGCAGAGTACAGGCAGTGTTCTATCAATGTCACCAAAGAAAGGCAAGCTCTCCAAATTAAATGGATAGTTCACTCAAAATTCAAATTTCACTCATTATCTACTCACCCTCATGTCGTGCATGAGGTGCAGCAGAACCTCCCCATACACAACTCCATTCACAACCATCAAATGGTTGTGAATGGGGCCCCCCCGTAACTCAGAGAAGGCATGGAGGACTCTGAAAATACTCACAGCTCTTAGTCAACATGAGGGTGAGATAATGAGTGAAATTTGAATTTTGGGTGAACTATCCCTTTAAGCCTCAAATTGTGCCACCAACACCGATCAAATGAATCACAGAGGTGAAGGTCTTTTCAGCATCTGGACCGACGCTGCTGAGGTTGTGAAAAATGCAGGAGTCCGAGTATCTCAGCGTAGAGCTACCAGGCTCTGTGGTGAGGAGCAGCTGAGCAGGAGGCAAACCTCATGATGGTAAAGTTTGTGCTACACTGTCCATCGGTACCACCCTGTAGCATGTTATCTGGTGGTATTACCTAGTGCTACACTGTCTCGGGGTATTTCCCAGGTGGAGTTGTAAGGCAGGTGGGCGGGGTCCAGGTAGGTGTACTGCTGTCCGTCAGCACTCACAGACTCAATCACCTTCCAGCGAACTTCATAACGAGGTTTCTAACAGGAAGAGACCAACAGACATCAGGTCAATGAGAGTCTCAATATGTTTAAAAGTGTTAAAGGGATAGTTCAACATTTTGTCAAATTGGCCCATTGCCATAACCCCTATAGTCATAGCAGTAGGTTTGTTACCTTTAATTGTTGCTGCAAGCTATTTTTAGAACAGCCAAGCCAAGCTGTGAGCTGCTCAGAGCTACGCTACATACTGTAGGCTCTTGGGATTTCTTGGTTTCCCTCATCAAACTCATCAAATACACAATCCAACAACAAAAGTTGTGATCTGCACATTCACCACACTATGAGATAATAACACAACGTTACCAGACAGAGTTGTTTTAGAGGGAAATTCATGCTAAATCCCTGATGCGCATTGCCTTCACAGTTTTTCAGCAAACCTCTAAAACAACTCTGTCTCATAATGTTCCGTTATTATCTCATAGCGTGGTGAATGTGCAGGTCACAACTTGTCCACCAGAGCGTTGTGGAGTTGTTGGATTGTGAATTTGATGAGTTTGATGAGGGAAACCAAGAAATCCCATGAGCCTCCGTAGCGTAGTTCTGAGCAGCTCACCGCTCTGCTCCGCCGTTCTAAAAATAGCTTGCACCGACAATTAAAGGTAATGAACCTACTGCTATGACTATAGGGGTTATGGCAACGGGCCAATTTCCCAAAATGTTGAACTATCTCTTAAGCTCTCACACTGCTATGGCCAGACCATGATGTCATGGCAACCACAGATTACTGCTGAAAGACAGCAAAGTTCTGCTACTGTTCTATGAGGGCAAACAGCAAATAAGTACTGACTTTTCTCCAGAGGACGATGAGGATGATGAGGAAAAAGACAGCGATGACAACGAGAACCAGGACAGCTGCCAAGACAGCAACCTGAGACAGGAGGGCTGGAGACAGGGAGACAGAGTTAGTTTACCATATGCTTTACAAATATACGTCCATTCGAATTCAAAGTCCTACAAAGAATCCATTATTCAAAACAGTTACACAACATTTTTCCTGAAATTTCGCCCCTATGTGATAAATGCCAGTCTACGGATGCAGTTTTGCCATGTGTGCCATATTGCAAGGCTTCTGGGTTGACATTCTGAAGGTGGCAGTGGGTTGTTTGGGGGTATTGTTTTATGGGGTTTTGTATGTTTTTTTTTACTGTGTATCGGACCTCTGTTTTGGAAAATTAAAAAAAAATATTCGAACCAGACTTTACAAGTATACTTGCACTGCAGTAGTGGCCTGCAGCAGCAGCAGCAGCAGCAGCATCAGTACGTACAGGGGGTCAGTACTCGCAGGTCTCTGGCTCGGCGTCCTGCTGTGTTCTTGGCTTCACAGCGAACAGCTGACACAGAGCTGAGAGCCTGGAGAGTCAACACACTGCGTACCTGCACACACACACACACACACACACACACACAAAGAGCTGTTAGTCACCTTCACATCATGATAATATCATGTCTCCTCCCCTTTGATGACATCACTGGTTACCTGGGTGACTCCTCTCTCCTCCACCTCAGTGATGTTCTCCTGCAGGGACACGCCCCCTGAGGCTGCTGATAGGCTCCTCCAGTCGCTTGTCAAATTACACCTGTAGGCCACAGGGTTACTCTAGCAACAGGCAAGGCATCTTTATTTATATAGCGCATTTCATACCAAGGGCCAACTCAATGTGCTTTAAGTAAAGACAAAACATTGAACAGGAAGAAACGGAAGGGAAAAAAATAACAGAATAGTAAAAAACTGTAAACATAAACATACATTAATGCATAAACACGCATTTTTTGTTTTTGTTTTTTTAGAATAGAATGTTGTATGAGTGATATCAACAATTCCCTCAGTAAAAACCTTCAGAATATAGACAGGAATAAAATAAATAAATAAAATAAAAACATTTGAGAAATCATGTGTTTTTGCAGCTACAGCAACTGGCCAGGAAGGGGTTAAAACACGGTGAAACCCTGTGGTTACCTGTGTGAGGTAGGACAGGTGTACCAGGTGACAGAAGGAGGGGGGGCTCCCTCACTGACACACAGCACAGCCTTACTGCCCAGCTCAGACAGAGATGTGATCCTGGGGGGTGCTACACACACACACACACACACACACACACACACACACAGTTAGAAAACACACACACTTACATAGTTATAAATATACACACACTGTTAAAAATAAACTCCACATGCACGCACTCTCTCTGACCTTTGACCTCCAGCGTAAAAACAACTTCATCGACTTCGTCTTCGTTGGAAACGGTTGCCGTGTAACTTCCTGTCTGATCCATCTGGACTCGAACCAGCTTCAGCGTGCTCACGTACCTGCACATCAACCAATCATCAGTCAGTCCATCATAACACCACACCACACTCCACCCTGACCTCTGACCTCTGACCTACCTGGTGCCCATCAGGTGGGATGTGGCAATGGGAGTTGTTTCCGTGGCAACAGTTTGGTTGTCTTTGGTCCAGAGGACAGTGGGGGCGGGGTGAGCATCCACCTCCACACTGAACTCCACTGTGTGGTGGAGGAGGGACGTCATGTTGGTGTCCCCTGAGGGCCACAGGTGGACATAGCCTCGCTCTGCAGAGAGACAGACTCTACCTCAGTGTGTGTGTGTGTGTGTGTGTGTGTGTGTGTGTGTGTGTGTGTGTGTGTGTACTTGTTTTCATGACAAATAAGTACATTTTTATGATAACACACCTTCAAAATGAGGACACTTGGAAAAATGAGGACATTTTTGAGGTCCTCATTTTTCTAAGCACTCTACAGTGTTCTAGAGCCCCCAACAAGCTCCCAGACCAAAAATCTCCGATGTCCTAAAACCTCACAATTTCATGAAAAGTGTGTGTAAAGTGTGTTTATCGTTTTTGCTCACTTTTTTTTTTTCCCCCTAGTGGCCACTTTTGGAACTTAACACACTTTTAACACACTTTCAGTGACGTCACTGCAGGTCCTCATATGTCACTTTCATCAGACACATTAACACACAACATTTGTAGCAGGTTAGTGGAGTATATATTAACTGTTGCTGCAGCAATAAAGCTGGAATTAGGCTAGTGACCAGAGCCCAGATTCAACCAGGGCCAACAGTTGGACAGATGGACAAGAAATACTCATCAATATTCGAGGGGGCGGGGGGAGGGGGGGCGGGGCTAACTCGTGATTGTTGCACAATACAATCACAAGCTAAGACAATCAGCCTATAGCCTAAAAAGGAGAGGCAAAGTTGTGCATAATGCAGGAAGTAACTGACAATAAATAGCTGATAATTAAAATAAATCAATAACTGGCACCACACTCGCCCACGTGAACAATGAATAAATGCCAGGTATAGGAGACTGGCGTGCTATCAGGTAGGGTTGTAAACGATAAACCGATGCGACCGGATATTTGGTTTAACAAGTGAGAGATTCAGCTGTATCGGTAGCAGCCTCCTAAATCGATACAAATTAGCCATGAATTCTTAGATGCATCGGTTGTAGCGCCATGAATCGGTTATCGCTATGGGCTATACGCCTAGCCGTTAGCGCTCTCTTTAATAACTCATAAATCAATCAGCAGGCCAAATAAAAACTATTTTTTTCAGCGAATATCTTAATTACAACACGATTCGCTAACTACCAGTAGTTTCATGTTGTATCCGATGACAGGAGGGGGGTTAACAGATGACGTCCTGATGTTAGCTTAGCTGCTGCTGTTAGTTAGGTTAGCACACTCCCCATCCAGGAGCTGCTCCTGTGTCTGCTGCTGCTACAGTCAGAAAACCTGCTCCAAACTGCGGACACCGGACCCGACGTGGAAGCATAGACTTTTGATAACTCTAAACCCGGCTGAAAAAAAGCAGCCGTGATCGCCGTGACGATGACCGACAACTACGTTTTGACGGCAATGTTGTGAGACGAGCGTTAGCTGCTGTTAGCCACTGCCTGTAGCTCAGCTTGTTAGCTTCATCAGAGACATGGCTTCATTGATAAACAAACGGAGCAATAATCTTTTATACAGTCTATGCTCTGTATGCGCTGGTCTTGTTGCTACGGTAACCTCGCTCTGACACAGCAAGGAGTTGGTGCTGAACCTAGAACTGGTGCTAAACAGCACTGGCTCTGAACCAGCACCTGAACCAGCTGGGTGGAGAAGGGGTCGCATGGCTAATTTACATGAACTCTTACAGATACTGGTCCATGTCTAAATATGAATACATTGACATGTGATCTTGTTATTCTTTTTTCCTTTTTTATTTCTTTTTTGCCAGTGCTTTAAAGCAACAATGCTTGGAGATATGTGGTCTTTTATATATTTGAAAAGAAAATATTGTAGCTACTGTAGAATGGTAGTCACTTTCATAATTGGCATCTTGATCTACAACAGATATTAACCGAAAATCGAATCGTCCTACACTGAATCGATTCGAATCGAATCGGTCTGTAATAAAAGGGTATCGTTTTTGAATCGAATCGTAATCTGTGTATCTAGATTCGAATCGAATCGTTTATCACAAAGAGATGTGCAACCCTACTATCAGGGCAATGCAGAAACAAATAGACAATAAATAAAATACAATAATTAAAATGAATGAAAGACTAATTGACACCAAACTCGTGCATTCAAATAACAACCAACTGTATAAATCTGGAGATTGGAGACTGACGTGCATCAGTGCACGAGAACCTCAGCCTGCATCATGACCGATCATGTAATGTTAACCTTATCTAACCATCCATAGCAATTACCTTTAAACACAGCATTGAACACATTACTACGAAGCTTGGTTTGTTAAGTCCGGCTCTGTGTGCGCGTTGAAAGTGAGGCTGGTGTGCGTATGAAAATAGGTTTCAGTGCATTTGGTGCTGTAAATGCAAACAACGACCTATTCAAGTTTTGCGTTTGGGCAACACTGAACAGGCGATCGGAACATCGGAAATAATGTATTCATGGCCATTAAGTGAAATTATTAACTTTACCAATTATCCATCTGATTATCTGTGCTGCTGCGAGTGTACAACTTTTGTCAACGGTGACTGTATATAAAAGTGAAATGAGCTCCTAACGCGAGTCGGATCAACAGCTGAGCAGCGTATCCCCTCAGCTGAACATCCGTAGGCGGATATGCTCAGAGAGAAAGTCAACAGCAGTGGATCAGCTGATCTCTCCCTCCAGTCAAACGCTCCGTTGTGATCCAGATCCATTGGACTTTCAAAGTAAAGCTGACGCAGCTGTAAATAAGTTAAATAGTGAAACAGCCGATTTTAGGATGAAACTCTGAACATAACCTAAGCTAAAGCACCATGGAGATCTAGCCGGGTTAAAAGAGAGGAGAGCCTGGCTTTAGACTCAACATACCTCACTAACTCAATAAACTGGCTTCACAGTAGCTGCACCCCTCCGTCTCCTTCTCTCCAGAGCCGCTCTGCTTCTCTCTCACTTCACGCTCTGCGCCGGTGGGGTGCGTTTACACTCAGCACCACGTTTGAACGGAGCAGAGGTCCACTGAGCCCCGTCCCCGCGGGCACACAAGCAGCATGGAACCAGCCGCGCATCAACGTCATCTTGCGGCCAGGCCCGGAGTTGAAATCAAACGCACTCCTCCTGCTGCAGTCGAGTTGAACCGAGTTGAAAACAGCGCCGCTGAGCTTTAATAGAACTACCGTACATTGAGTTTCAATCAAGATTCCAGCGCGGCAGCAAACAATTTCAGCGAGGCGGCCGCCTCAAAATTTATAATGCAGAAAAAACCCAGTTTTCTGACAAAATTGATACCCCCCTCAGATTTTGCTTTTGAGTCTTTCAGGGGGGCTGCTGCAGACCCTCGTTTGCGGTATTTTGACGAACAGGGTTTAAATCTTTATGGCGGCTTTTTATATATATTGGGCAAAATATAAATGTTATAATTACAACAGTTACAGGACTGCATGCTTGCTGTGGACTTGAAACATTGTACTAGTGAGCATAGCCGACTACTTTTCCTTTTTTGCGCTCTCATTCATTCTCGTTGAAGCCGGCAGCGGAGCCGGAGCTGCCTGCGCATAGCAACCGTTGCTATGCACGGTCACTGACGGACTATGGAGGAGAGTCTGGCGAGCGAGACTACTGACGGACGGACAGCTTCGCCCACTGAAACTATAAACTCATTAATTTCACCATGGTATCTTTATATTATATTCAAACAAAACGTAGTAAAAACTTTTAGACTTGTGTATATTAAATTATAATCATTCATTTATCAATCATAGACAGGATATGACGTTTCTGGCGCCAGAGCAGTCAATGAGCTGGACGCCACAGCGCCACTGTGGGTGTCTGGTCTGCAACGACACGTGTGTCAGGCCTGCTGTGATCAGGAGTGGAAATTAAGCCATGTTGATTTAATTCAACAAATTGTGAATAAACAGTGAGGAATCAGAACAGTTACAAAGCTCTTTTTTAAAGCCCAAATGATTCAACTCAAGTCAGTTTTTTTATTCCAGAAAACCTTTCCCTACTTCCCCCCTCTCTCCTAGGAAGCTGAGCTTATATTGTTTGTGCAAAATTTGACCCTCTGACCTTTGGGGCTTTGAAAGGAACGTTTTCAGCAGATTTGAGTTCAAATTTACAAGTCTTTTTGTCACAGATGCTAAGTTAGGCCTATAAGAGGCTGTTTTACATTGGACACATTTGATTAATCAGGTGTGTCTGACGACATCAGACAGCTGGATCAATAACCTCCACATGCTTTGGGTTACGTTCAGAGGTTTATCAGGGCAGGGCCTAGGGTCATCCAGTGTTAGCATTGCAGACCCATCTGACCTTCACAGGGGTCACAGGTCAACTTTTCATGTGAAATTTGACGATCATTGTGCACAAGACTAAATTCAACAGATATTCTTTAATAACTTCCACATGCTTTGAGCTGGAAGCCTGAAAGTTTCAGGGTTTTATCGGGGCCTAGGGCCATCCATGAGCTGCTATTTCAGACCAATCTCACATTCAGAAGGGATCAAAGGTCAAGGTTTAATGTGAAATTTGACAATTTTTGCTATTATTTCAGGCCTAAAACACCAATACTTTGAGCTGGGAAGCTGAACTCTTAGATTTTAGTCCAGAACTTGGAGCAGATTGACGGTGCCAAATATCAGAGCTGTGCTCCACTCAGAAGTGTCCAAAATGGCCAAAAAGCAGTGTTCATTTCTAATCCCTCATTGTGTACGAGACTAAATTCAACAGATATTCTTTAATAACTTCCACATGCTTTGAGCTGGAAGCCTGAAAGTTTCAGGGTTTTATCAGGGGCCTAGGGCCATCCATGAGCTGCTATTTCAGACCAAACCCACATTCAGAAGGGGTCAAAGGTCAAGGTTTAATGTGAAATTTGACAATTGTTGCTATTATTTCAAGCCTAAAACACCAATACTTTGAGCTGGGAAGCTGAACTCTTAGATTGTAGTCCAGAGCTTGGAGCAGATTGACTGTGCCAAATATCAGAGCTGTGCTCCACTCAGAAGTGTCCAAAATGGCCAAAAAGCAGTGTTCATTTCTAATCCCTCATTGTGTACGAGACTAAATTCAACAGATATTCTTTAATAACTTCCACATGCTTTGAGCTGGAAGCCTGAAAGTTTCAGGGTTTTATCAGGGGCATAGGGCCATCCATGAGCTGCTATTTCAGACCAATCCCACATTCAGAAGGGATCAAAGGTCAAGGTTTAATGTGAAATTTGACGATTTTTGCTATTATTTCAGGTCTAAAACACCAATACTTTGAGCTGGGAAACTGAACTCTTAGATTTTAGTCCAGAGCTTGGAGCAGATTGACTGTGCCAAATATCAGAGCTGTGCTACACTCAGAAGTGTCCAAAATGGCCAAAAAGCAGTGTTCATTTCTAATCCCTCATTGTGTACGAGACTAAATTCAACAGATATTCTTTAATAACTTCCACATGCTTTGAGCTGGAAGCCTGAAAGTTTCAGGGTTTTATCAGGGGCATAGGGCCATCCATGAGCTGCTATTTCAGACCAATCCCACATTCAGAAGGGATCAAAGGTCAAGGTTTAATGTGAAATTTGACGATTTTTGCTATTATTTCAGGCCTAAAACACCAATACTTTGAGCTGGGAAGCTGAACTCTTAGATTTTAGTCCAGAGCTTGGAGCAGATTGACTGTGCCAAATATCAGAGCTGTGCTCCACTCAGAAGTGTCCAAAATGGCCAAAAAGCAGTGTTCATTTCTAATCCCTCATTGTGTACGAGACTAAATTCAACAGATATTCTTTAATAACTTCCACATGCTTTGAGCTGGAAGCCTGAAAGTTTCAGGGTTTTATCAGGGGCCTAGGGCCATCCATGAGCTGCTATTTCAGACCAAACCCACATTCAGAAGGGGTCAAAGGTCAAGGTTTAATGTGAAATTTGACAATTGTTGCTATTATTTCAAGCCTAAAACACCAATACTTTGAGCTGGGAAGCTGAACTCTTAGATTTTAGTCCAGAGCTTGTAGCAGATTGACTGTGCCAAATATCAGAGCTGTGCTCCACTCAGAAGTGTCCAAAATGGCCAAAAAGCAGTGTTCATTTCTAATCCCTCATTGTGTACGAGACTAAATTCAACAGATATTCTTTAATAACTTCCACATGCTTTGAGCTGGACGCCTGAAAGTTTCAGGGTTTTATCAGGGGCATAGGGCCATCCATGAGCTGCTATTTCAGACCAAACCCACATTCAGAAGGGGTCAAAGGTCAAGGTTTAATGTGAAATTTGACGATTTTTGCTATTATTTCAGGCCTAAAACACCAATACTTTGAGCTGGGAAGCTGAACTCTTAGATTTTAGTCCAGAGCTTGGAGCAGATTGACTGTGCCAAATATCAGAGCTGTGCTACACTCAGAAGTGTCCAAAATGGCCAAAAAGCAGTGTTCATTTCTAATCCCTCATTGTGTACGAGACTAAATTCAACAGATATTCTTTAATAACTTCCACATGCTTTGAGCTGGAAGCCTGAAAGTTTCAGGGTTTTATCAGGGGCCTAGGGCCATCCATGAGCTGCTATTTCAGACCAAACCCACATTCAGAAGGGGTCAAAGGTCAAGGTTTAATGTGAAATTTGACAATTGTTGCTATTATTTCAAGCCTAAAACACCAATACTTTGAGCTGGGAAGCTGAACTCTTAGATTTTAGTCCAGAGCTTGGAGCAGATTGACTGTGCCAAATATCAGAGCTGTGCTCCACTCAGAAGTGTCCAAAATGGCCAAAAAGCAGTGTTCATTTCTAATCCCTCATTGTGTACGAGACTAAATTCAACAGATATTCTTTAATAACTTCCACATGCTTTGAGCTGGAAGCCTGAAAGTTTCAGGGTTTTATCAGGGGCATAGGGCCATCCATGAGCTGCTATTTCAGACCAATCCCACATTCAGAAGGGATCAAAGGTCAAGTAGTCGGGTGCATTTATGAAAAAAAAGCACCTTATCATAAAAAAATTCTAACAAAAGGTTTCTCAACTGTTTTTTATAGTATTAGGTGTCCTCAATAACATACTAAAAGTTTACCAAAGTTTGACCACTAGAAAGGTGTCATTTTCAGGATGGCGTCCTAATGTAAATGTAATGGGTTGAAGCCCAGAGAGACGCTCCAGGTGAATAGGGTAAAAATTTTAACTAACAGGTATCACCATGAAACTTCACAAGTATATCACTTACATTAAGACAAATATTTTTTGTATTACAAGTTTTGTCAAATGTTATGTTTAAATATGTAAATGAGACACTAACTAATTAAATATGCGCTAAATTGCATACTTTTCCAGAATTTTTCCAGATCCACTTCAGCAGCACTTCCACACACCAAACCTTCCAGTTTGATCATTTTCCATATTCTGAAGGTTTTTACAGAGGGGATTGTTGATATATCATTCACAGCCTCATTTATACAATATTTGAGTCCTGAAAACATGGCGAAATGTGATTTATTTAGGGCTGGTGACAGTATTTTCTCATTTACAAAGTGATAAAAAGAGATATCCAAAATCCCCTCAGTAAGACCTTCTTACTCTTATGTGTTCTAATGTGTCAACAAAATAAAACAAGACTTTTGAAAGTGGCTTTATCCATTAAATTTTTGGATCTGGAAAAGTATGCAATTTAGCGCATATTTAATTAGTTATTGTCTCATTTACATATTTAAACATAACATTTGACAAAACTTGTAATACAAAAAATATTTGTCTTAATGTAAGTGATAAACTTGGGAAGTTTCATGGTGATATCTGTTAGTTAAAATTTTTACCCTATTCACCTGGGGTTTCTCTCTGGGCTTCAACCCATTACATTTACATTAGGACGCCATCCTGAAAATGACACCTTTCTAGTGGTCAAACTTTGGTAAACTTTTAGTATGTTATTAAGGACATCTAATACTATAAAAAACAACTGAGAAACCTTTTGTTAGAATTTTTTTACGGTCAAGTCATAAATGCACCCGACTAAAGGTTTAATGTGAAATTTGACGATTTTTGCTATTATTTCAGGTCTAAAACACCAATACTTTGAGCTGGGAAACTGAACTCTTAGATTTTAGTCCAGAGCTTGGAGCAGATTGACTGTGCCAAATATCAGAGCTGTGCTCCACTCAGAAGTGTCCAAAATGGCCAAAAAGCAGTGTTCATTTCTAATCCCTCATTGTGTACGAGACTAAATTCAACAGATATTCTTTAATAACTTCCACATGCTTTGAGCTGGAAGCCTGAAAGTTTCAGGGTTTTATCAGGGGCCTAGGGCCATCCATGAGCTGCTATTTCAGACCAAACCCACATTCAGAAGGGGTCAAAGGTCAAGGTTTAATGTGAAATTTGACAATTGTTGCTATTATTTCAAGCCTAAAACACCAATACTTTGAGCTGGGAAGCTGAACTCTTAGATTTTAGTCCAGAGCTTGGAGCAGATTGACTGTGCCAAATATCAGAGCTGTGCTACACTCAGAAGTGTCCAAAATGGCCAAAAAGCAGTGTTCATTTCTAATCCCTCATTGTGTACGAGACTAAATTCAACAATAACTTCCACATGCTTTGAGCTGGAAGCCTGAAAGTTTCAGGGTTTTATCAGGGGCCTGGGGCCATCCATGAGCTGCTATTTCAGACCAAACCCACATTCAGAAGGGGTCAAAGGTCAAGGTTTAATGTGAAATTTGACAATGTTTGCTATTATTTCAAGCCTAAAACACCAATACTTTGAGCTGGGAAGCTGAACTCTTAGATTCTAGTCCAGAGCTTGGAGCAGATTGACTGTGCCAAATATCAGAGCTGTGCTCCACTCAGAAGTGTCCAAAATGGCCAAAAAGCAGTGTTCATTTCTAATCCCTCATTGTGTACGTATGGAAGCCCGTTTCCGCCACTTGAGAAAAAAAAAAATGAGATCCTAAGTCATAATTATGAGATAGCTAAATCGAAATTATGAGATACTAAGTCGAAATTATGAGATACTAAGTCAAAATTATGAGATACTAAGTCAAAATTATGAGATACTAACTCGAAATTATGAGATAGCTAAGTCAAAATTATGAGATACTAAGTCGAAATTATGAGATAGCTAAGTCAAAATTATGAGATACTAACTCGAAATTATGAGATACTAAGTCGAAATTATGAGATAGCTAAGTCAAAATAATGAGATACTAAGTCGAAATTATGAGATAGCTAAGTCAAAATTATGAGATACTAAGTCGAAATTATGAGATACTAAGTCGAAATTATGAGATAGCTAAGTCAAAATTATGAGATACTAAATCGAAATTATGAGATACTAAGTCGAAATTATGAGATAGCTAAGTCAAAATTATGAGATACTAAGTCATAATTATGAGATAGCTAAGTCAAAATAATGAGATACTAAGTCGAAATTATGAGATAGCTAAGTCAAAATTATGAGATAAATCAAAACAAGTTTGCTATGTTACGTATGGAGTTTGTTTAGGTCCAGCTGAAGGCTCCTGTCATAAGTGGCCTAAGTGATAATAAATCATCAGTGGATCATGTCCTGATCATAGACTGTAAAAGGTCCTGATGCTTTTTTGTCATTAGGTGGCGGTAGCCGTTGCAGTGCTAACAAAGACGGTTTATTGGTGCTTACAGAAGTGCTAAGTGTGCTAAGCTAACCTATGGTGCTAACCCTAAGCAGCCACTCGTCATCTCTCCGTTCAGAAGTTTGATCACAGGCTAAAGCCTGCCACACACATAAAGATAATCGGGCTGATTTTGCCCCGATTTCCCCCCTTCCGACCAAAGACAAAAGCCGGTGTTGTGTGCGGTGGAGAAGCAGCGCCTGCTCACCAGGCTCTGCTCACCGAGCTCTGCATGCTGCTAGCGGTGAGCGAGCCACTTCTCCACACAACACCGGCAATCCTACAGAGAGCCACGGTGCAGCCCTGGCTTCACATGAGGTTCACACAGACATAACACGGGAGATTTCCTGACAGCCGAGAGCGAAGACGGTAGCGCTCGTAGCCGGCTACAGCCGCTAACAACAATAGCAACCATGTTTAAACGTCACCGCCTCCACAGCGCGTCATGTGACAGCGCCGCTTGAGCCACAGACACACAGACACACACAGATGGGATCGTTGTAAAGGCTGAAGTGTCCCGATTTCATTAAAAAAAATTGATCGTATTGTGTGGTGTGCTGCGATATTCCAAACACAACACACCACACACATAACGATTTTTCAGAATCTTGACCCTCAGAAAACTCAGAAAGAGATCCGTATTGCTGTAGCTACACTTTCAGGTCTATTTCTGGACTGGACAATGAGAGGGGATGTTACTTTTTTTTAATGATATCGGGACACTGCAGCCTTTACAACGATCCCATCTGTGTGTGTCTGTGTGTCTGTGGCTCTAAAAGCGGCGCTGTCACATGACACTCACTAGTACAATGTTTCAAGTCCGCAGCAAGCATGCAGTCCAGTAAATGTTGTAATTATAACATTTAAATTTAGCCCAATATATATAAAAAGCCGCCATATGGATTTAAACCCTGTTCGTCAAAACACCGCATACGAGGGGTTTGCATTCAAATTAACAGAGGACCCGTTTCGTCAGAATCCGAAGATGATGGATTTGCATTCAGGTCTATGGACGTCCCTTTTCGTCACCAGACGACATAAAGGGTACCCCTGGACGTCATGTCATTGACGCCAGGGGGCACTGACCAAGCGCCAAGCACCTGACGAAAAGGGGGTGAGACTGTGTTGGTACAGCACCAATCACATTGACAAACTGACTGAATAAGTCAAACAGTTCATATGACCAGCTGCAATAGCCTATACACAGTGGAATGTACTGAAAACATATCATTCATCGTGTGCAGAAACTCTTCTGATTTAAGCCACTGTGTACAGCACTCTATATCCAACCTCATCTTCTTAACCAACAATTGACATATTAAAATAGCAACAGCACACAATAGGCCCTACACATGTGTTTATCCATCTGGCCCCTGCTCTGATGGTCATAATAAGATACCTACAATCCAAGGTTGAATAGTAGCTGTCTTAACCCTTACATACTGTTCATATTTTACACCTTCACAGTATGGTCCGGGTCAAAATTGACCCGGACCAAGAATTCCCTTATAGGAAGTATTTATAGCAAATTTTAAACTACAAACCCTATTTAGAATGTCTAAATAACCTATATCACATGAATAAATGTATAATTAACCCTTATTAAATGTTTCAGTGAGGAGGGAGAGTCTATTTCTATGTTTTACAATACTCGTTTTTGGAGAAAAACATTCATTATTGCACAGTATCATGCCCTCTGCTACATAAGGCATAAAAACATGAAGGCCATAATGATTTAAACATATTTTATTGAACTGGAAAATGATATGAACAATCTGGAACTGTTGAAATACAGAAATAAAACCATGTTCAACCATTTTAACCATTAACAATCTGGAACTTTTTGAATATAGAAATATAACCTTTTTTTTTTTTTTTTTTTTTACTTCTGCTGTATCATAATACACAGTTCAAACTTGTCTTATGATTTGAAGCTCATCATAGTCATCAACTAGTCATCAATCATCAACTAGTCTCTGCATTCAAAGCAGTGGTAGGACACTTTGCGTGTGTGCAACTTGCACATGTGTTTCCCACATTTGCAGCAGGTTGTCCCTGTTTTGCAGTCCTTCTTTGTGGGGCAGAAGTTGCACCTCTTTCTCTTCTGTCCCTGTGTGTTGGCTTCTTGTGTGACCTCTTGATCAGGGGCAGGCTCAGACTGCTGCACTGCCCTCACGAGTGCTGCTGAAGCTGGTGTGTGGGGAAGGTGTTTTCGCTTTGCATGCGAGGAGACACAAGGGCCTTTCTAAGCTCCTCCAAGAAGAACCTCCTCCAGTTCCTCTTGCTTGCCCTCCAGGTTGGGTTCAGCTCACACCATATGACAAATGCATTATATGCTGATATGTCAATGATGTTGTGGAATATCACGAGAGGCCAGCGGGCGGTTCTCCTCTTGCAGCTGTATGTGGCTGTCACTTTATCAAGATTGTCCACCCCTCCTTTGTTTGCGTTGTAATCTAGGATGATGGCTGGTTTTCTGTCCTCCCGTGTGCTCACCTCTGCTGCCTTGTGCAATGTGCTCATGAGGATTACATTTTTGTTTTTCTTCGGGATGTAAGAGACAACCGCTGTATCCTGAGTAAATGCAAACTGCGAAGAAAGGACTTCTCTCTCCCTTGCTATGAGCAGTGCAGGGGGCAGCTCAGGCTTATTTCTTCTCACTGTGCCAACCATTGTGAGGTTTTTCTTGAGCAGTGCCTGACCAAGCTCATGAGAAGTAAAAAAGTTGTCACAGGTGACATTGTGCCCTCTTACTGTCGTTCAGTCAAAATCTCCAAAGCGTCCAAGACTCTCGGAAGTCAATTCATTTTTTCCTGGGACTCCGTCCAAAGCGCTACAGGCGTTGACTTGCATGTTCCAGCGTCCAAAGCTTCCAGAGCGTCCAAAGCGTCAACAGACTAGAAGTTGAGCCCTGGTCAACTTTATGGTATTTGCTATGACAGGTTTGTTGCGGCAACCGGCGATAACCTGTCAGAATAGAGATGTCCATCGGCTGCCGTTTTTTTTCTTTTTTTGTACCTGCTCCCCAATGACCACGCGATTGAACTTTGACGCCAGTCACGTGAAGTGGAAAAAGCGGCTGATAAGCTTTTGGTGTGAACTACGTTGCTTTTTGGAAGCTCAGACGCCACTATTTTGACCTTTGGAAGCTTTTGGTGTGAAACAGTAAGTCCTTCAGTCATCTCAAAACGACTCCCATGCCTTGTTTTTTCTCTGGGGCTCCACCAGCTGGCTTCCCAGTGTAGACTTGCATGTTCCAGGCATAGCTTGATCGTGCATCACAGGCCACCCATAACTTGATCCCATATTTGCCAGGTTTGTTGGGCATGTACTGTCCAAAGGACAGCGACCTGCAAAAACACAAAAGAGGAAGGAAAAAAAATCAATGCTTTTGTTCTATTTATCTTATTTATTGAATTCCACTATTTTGTCCTAGACTGTGTTTTCTGGGGAAACTATCTCCTTATTCATATATGGAAGTGCATTGGAAATAAACAGAAGATGATATGAATATGACCATTTGATATCACAGCCAATAAGAAAAAGTTCACGCACAGGTCACCAATATCACACATGCCATTACACTGTATAACAGCTAAAAAGTCTGGTCATAACTTAGAGTCACTGTGCACTTCATTTCAAACATCATCTATCTATCTATCTATCTATCTATCTATCTATCTATCTATCTATCTATCTATCTATCTATCTATCTATCTATCTATCTATCTATCTATCTATCTAGACTATTCCTATCTGAATGGAACTAGTCTTTCATCCACTGTGAATCAGGGCCAGGATTGTACATGAAAGCAGCTGTTCCACCCACTTGTCCCAGACATCCCTTATTGCTGCCAGTTTGTCCACGACACGCCGTGCAGGTCTTGTCTCACGATTGTCGAATCACAGCACTGTGGATATGTTGCGGAACATTTCCAGGGACATGGTGGCTCTAAATACTGGTCTTCCCGTCTCAGCATTCCAAAGACTGGATGCAGCCTCTCCTCTGGACCTGTACACACCAGCCAGTATTACAAGCCCCAGGTAGGCATGTAGGTCAGTCACATCCATGGTCTTCCATTCCTGACCAAACCGGTTAACCCCCTCCAAGTTTGTCATTGCAATGACAATTTTTTCAATGGCTGGAGGGAGGAAGAGCTGGAAAGTTGACAAAATATCAGATGCATGGGAGATGGCCAGTCTTGTGGGTCCTGGAGTCATTCGAATGACATTCTCTGCTGCCATCCTGCCTGCAGCTTGTTGCGGAAGTGAGGACCAACAAAGAGCACCGTTTTTAGACATAAATGTCTGCCTTGCTGCCTGCTCCTCTTCATCAAAGCCTTCTTCTTCAGAGGGGCTGTTATCAGAATTCTCCTCCACATTGTCTTCGTGCTCTGACACATCCTCCTCCAAATCACTGTCCACCTCATCTTGGAAGACTAAATCAAGGGCCTGTATGACATTGAGTCTTGCTGCCATGACTTTAGACACTGAAATGGCAGCTCTGGTACCTTTATAATGTTTACCCCCCCCACCCCACCCCACCCCTCCTTTCAAAAATTGTTACTTTTATTTTGTTACATTGCAGGTGCGAGTGCAGCTGTGCTTGCAGGTGCAGATCTTGTGCCTGACCTCTGATGACTTGACCTGTTCCCTTTGTGCATATGATAACTTTATGCTGTTTTACTATTTCACTGTTTCGAGGTTCCACCATGACCCTTCTAAGACCAGCAGGTGACTGTTGCAAATTTGGTAACACAGGAGGTTCTCATGACAATGTTGAGCTCCACTTGAGCCACTGTCCCACACAGAATACACACAAAACATACCCTGTATAGTTTTACTGTTTCAAAATATCCTAAAACCATAATTTTCCTTGATTTGACCCACACTGGTAGATCTATAATCCATCTAAACATATACGGGTCAAATTTGACCCGAAACAGCCTCAGTGTACAAAAATTTGTAGCACCTGTACAAAGGTATGACATATTTAAATATTTTCATTTTTGTGTATTTTGGGTCACTTTAGGAAAAGTCATAAAATTTCAGCCTAAAAGAATGATGTTTAGGGTATTTTTTCTGCTGTCAAATGTCAAAACGGGTCAAATTTGACCCGAACAGTATGTAAGGGTTAATTATTGAGAGAGAAAAACAATAGGCTACTACAATCCACCACACACCACTGCAGCAGACAACAAAATAAAACTACAGTGTATGATGTATAGTAATTATTTTTTCAACCAGCTGTGAAGGTTGTTATTGTTGCATATACAGTAGAAGAATAGGCCATATCAACTGTGTGTTCATGGTGTTATTGAACAAAGTGTTCTTATATAGGCAATGAAATAATATAAATAATTATATATTTTTTGGTCTTCTCGAGGTCCTCTGGGAATGTCTGACATGTATTTGTGACAACAGTTTATAAACTTACTGGGCGACTTTGTTGTTGTGATGGTGTGTTCAAGATACGTTGCGCATTTAGCCGCAGTTGTATCCTATGCACACTGAAGCCGGTGCACTTGCATTGCAGACGTCTGTCTCGGACCACCGGTTCAAATCGGTGAATCTCTCTGCGTGCGTGCAGGGGAGGAACGAGCAGAGCTGGCGCACCGGTAATGTCCTCACACATCAACTCAGGTGAGGGCGTGCACGCCGCGCACACACACACGCTATGTCGGGGCCGCGGATGAGCAGTAGCGGAGCAGCCGACTGATTGGCTGCTCATATCATGTGATCCAGGGACGTGCAGTGCTCCCGGGAGATTTATTTTTTCTTTTCCCGGGAGATTTCTTGGCTGATGGCAATGCTACAACAACCACCTGATGAGGTAAGGTTAGCTAATTAGCAAGTGAATTACCAAAAGGAATTCAAACACACAACCCACACAAAATGGAGGGGATGCATGATAAATGGTAGTTAATTACTTTTGCTTCATCTTCCACGAGTAGAAGTTGTTTTTTTAAGACTGTTCTTGACGATGTCCATACCAGTTAGGTAGCTAACATTAGCTAGCATTAGCTAGCATTACTAGCTAAAAGTAATGTGGCAGGGATGATTCTCTAAATGAAATGTTTCTTCATCTTGAACTGTCTTAGTTGTTTCTAACTGTTCTTGAACCCACATTTTATTTCAGCAAGATATGTCTTAAGTAATTTGGATGACATTGTTCTCCTGTTTAACACAAATTGATATGAGTTATGCAGTATTCATGAGTTTCAATGTAGTCCTACACCTGCCATGTTATCACAGGTGTTTCAATTTGAGTTGTTTGGTTGTTTGTGAATAACTTAGCATTAAACAACTGTCCATAACATTTTTTGCACCAACTTTCCCTTAACTCATGAAATTGATCTTTATTCTCACTGAATTCAGTAATTTCAGTCCTTTTGCTGATATTTTTGTCCACTCTAGCTCCTGCTGATGAGTTTACATGATTTGATTTGTAGGGAAGTAGATCCACTTAGATCAGTGTTGGGTTTAGAGCTTTCTTTAACAACAACAGCAAAAGTCACAAGTCAAGAACATGGACTCTACATGTGTCCAGTCGTCATGTCCTCATATTGTTTTAAGCTGTGAAAGCATTGAATGTGTTTCAGTTGACGTCCTCATATGTCCTGACCCAACAACTGTAGAGTGTGTGTTACATTGTCCTCATATTGTCTGTAGCGTATACTATGCATTATTAACACTCTCCATAGGGTCTAGTATAATGACACCAGATCTTCATGTGGATTATATTCATTAGATTATTGACTACTTGGGGATTATAATACATACCGCTAATATTTCTAATGACCTATTGTCGTGTTTGTTGCAGACACCAAATCCTGAGAGCCCGACTCAACCTTCTGCAGACCCAGAAGTGAGCTGAGAGCTCCACCTCATCCTTCCAACAGGTAACAACACACTTATTGTTTCTATTTGGAATTAAGTATATGTCTCAGTTGGGTCCAATACATGAATAAAATGCACCTCCACTGTATTAAAACAATGATTATGTGTGTTATGTTATCAATATCAATATTACAGCTACTTGTTTGTGAATACCTTAGCATTAAGAAACTGTCCATAACATTTTTTTGCACTAACTTTCCCTTAGAACATGAAATTGATCTATATTCTCACTGAATTCGGTAATTTTAGTCCTTTTGCTGATATTTTTGTCCACTCTAGCTCCTGCTGATGAGTTTACATGATTTGATCTGTAGGGAAGTAGATCCACTTAGATCAGTGTTGGGTTTAGAGCTTTTTTAACAACAACAGGAAAAGTCAGAAGTCAAGAACATGGACTCTACATGTGTCCAGTCGTCATGTCCTCATATTGTTTTAGGCTGTGAAAGCATTGAATGTGTTTCAGTTGACGTCCTCATATGTCCTGACCCAACAACTGTAGAGTGTGTGTGTTACATTGTCCTCATATTGTCTGTAGCGTATACTGTGCATTATTAACACTCTCCATAGGGTCTAGTATAATGACACCAGATCTTCATGTGGATTATATTCATTAGATTATTGACTACTTGGGGATTATAATACATAGCTAATATTTCTAATGACCTATTGTCGTGTTTGTTGCAGACACCAAATGCTGAGAGCCCGACTCAACCTTCTGCAGACCCAGAAGTGAGCGAGAGCTCCATCATCCTTCCAACAGGTAACAACACATTTATTGTTTCTATTTGGAATTAAGTATATGTCTCAGTTGGGTCCAAAACATGAATAAAATGCACCTCCACTGTATTAAAACAATGATTATGTGTGTTATGTTATCAATATCAATATTACAGCTACTTGTTTGTGAATACCTTAGCATTAAGAAACTGTCCATAACATTTTTTTGCACTAACTTTCCCTTAGAACATGAAATTGATCTATATTCTCACTGAATTCGGTAATTTTAGTCCTTTTGCTGATATTTTTGTCCACTCTAGCTCCTGCTGATGAGTTTACATGATTTGATTTGTAGGGAAGTAGATCCACTTAGATCAGTGTTGGGTTTAGAGCTTTCTTTAACAACAACAGCAAAAGTCAGAAGTCAAGAACATGGACTCTACATGTGTCCAGTCGTCATGTCCTCATATTGTTTTAGGCTGTGAAAGCATTGAATGTGTTTCAGTTGACGTCCTCATATGTCCTGACCCAACAACTGTAGAGTGTGTGTGTTACATTGTCCTCATATTGTCTGTAGCGTATACTGTGCATTATTAACACTCTCCATAGGGTCTAGTATAATGACACCAGGGGCCGTATTCACAAAGCATCTTAGGGTTAAAAGTAGCTCCTAAGGGCCGAATTTAGGAGCTACTCCTAAAAAAAGTGGGTGTGTCAGTCTTAAATTTAGGACTCCTAGTTTTTTAAAATAAGAGTAATTCACAAAGTATTTTAAGCCTAAAAGTAGCTCCTAAGTCAGGGAGAGCTTAAAACTCCTGGTGAGGACTCCTAACTCAGTAAGACCTATTCACAAAGAATCGGAAACGGCTGCAGCCAGGTAAATGTTTTGGAGACAATGGAGGACTGTTGCTGCAGAGGGGGTGTTGCAGCACCTCTCCGCCAGCTTTGCCCTTTGATGCCCAAAGTGCCTTTTTGCTTTTTTGGTTTACAGCAACAATATCTACAACATTTTCTCATAAAACGGGAAGTGAATCTGTAACAGACTGTCCAATAACAACAATAATAATTGGCATCTGCCAATCTTGCAATCATGCCGATGTGAGCCCAAAATATTTTTTTTAAGTTGGTGCGCACTAGATGTAATAGTAATGACTAATATAGCTCATGTCTAGAGTACCTCCCCATTAAACCAAAAATTGTCAGCCTGGGTTCGAGTCCAGCTTAAGGATACATGCATTTTCTTTTCCATCATTATTAATCAACACAGCTTATAATATTAGTTTGTGAATTATGTATGTTGGGGGGGTCTCAGTTGGGTCCACTGACATTATAAATCATTTTCACTCACTGTGGAGTAAAAAAGTGAGTTATGTGACAAAAATACTGCAGCAGGAAGATGCTTAGCATTAAGAAAACTGTCCATAAATTTTTTTGCACTAACTTTCCCTTAGAACAGAAATTGATCTATATTCTCACTGAAGGTAATTTTAGTCCTTTTGACCTGATATTTTTGTCCACTCTAGCTCCTGCTGATGAGTTTACATGATTTGATTTGTAGGGAAGTAGATCCACTTAGATCAGTGTTGGGTTTAGAGCTTTTTTAACAACAACAGGAAAAGTCAGAAGTCAAGAACATGGACTCTACATGTGTCCAGTCGTCATGTCCTCATATTGTTTTAGGCTGTGAAAGCATTGAATGTGTTTCAGTTTATCCTTAGTATGTCCTGACCCAACAACTGTAGAATGTGTGTGTGTGTTACAAATATTGTCTAGCGTAAAAACTTTTGCATTATTAACACTCTCCGGTAAGATAGGTCTAGTATAATGACACCAGATCTTCATGTGGATTATATTCATTAGATTATTGACTACTTGGGGATTATAATACATACCGCTAATATTTCTAATGACCTATTGTCGTGTTTGTTGCAGACACCAAATGCTGAGAGCCCGACTCAACCTTCTGCAGACCCAGAAGTGAGCGAGAGCTCCACCTCATCCTTCCAACAGGTAACAACACACTTATTGTTTCTATTTGGAATTAAGTATATGTCTCAGTTGGGTCCAAAACATGAATAAAATGCACCTCCACTGTATTAAAACAATGATTATGTGTGTTATGTTATCAATATCAATATTACAGCTACTTGTTTGTGAATACCTTAGCATTAAGAAACTGTCCATAACATTTTTTTGCACTAACTTTCCCTTAGAACATGAAATTGATCTATATTCTCACTGAATTCAGTCATTTTAGTCCTTTTGCTGATATTTTTGTCCACTCTAGCTCCTGCTGATGAGTTTACATGATTTGATTTGTAGGGAAGTAGATCCACTTAGATCAGTGTTGGGTTTAGAGCTTTCTTTAACAACAACAGCAAAAGTCAGAAGTCAAGAACATGGACTCTACATGTGTCCAGTCGTCATGTCCTCATATTGTTTTAAGCTGTGAAAGCATTGAATGTGTTTCAGTTGACGTCCTCATATGTCCTGACCCAACAACTGTAGAGTGTGTGTGTTACATTGTCCTCATATTGTCTGTAGCGTATACTGTGCATTATTAACACTCTCCATAGGGTCTAGTATAATGACACCAGATCTTCATGTGGATTATATTCATTAGATTATTGACTACTTGGGGATTATAATACATACCGCTAATATTTCTAATGACCTATTGTCGTGTTTGTTGCAGACACCAAATGCTGAGAGCCCGACTCAACCTTCTGCAGACCCAGAAGTGAGCGAGAGCTCCACCTCATCCTTCCAACAGGTAACAACACATTTATTGTTTCTATTTGGAATTAAGTATATGTCTCAGTTGGGTCCAAAACATGAATAAAATGCACCTCCACTGTATTAAAACAATGATTATGTGTGTTATGTTATCAATATCAATATTACAGCTACTTGTTTGTGAATACCTTAGCATTAAGAAACTGTCCATAACATTTTTTTGCACTAACTTTCCCTTAGAACATGAAATTGATCTATATTCTCACTGAATTCGGTAATTTTAGTCCTTTTGCTGATATTTTTGTCCACTCTAGCTCCTGCTGATGAGTTTACATGATTTGATTTGTAGGGAAGTAGATCCACTTAGATCAGTGTTGGGTTTAGAGCTTTCTTTAACAACAACAGCAAAAGTCAGAAGTCAAGAACATGGACTCTACATGTGTCCAGTCGTCATGTCCTCATATTGTTTTAGGCTGTGAAAGCATTGAATGTGTTTCAGTTGACGTCCTCATATGTCCTGACCCAACAACTGTAGAGTGTGTGTGTTACATTGTCCTCATATTGTCTGTAGCGTATACTGTGCATTATTAACACTCTCCATAGGGTCTAGTATAATGACACCAGATCTTCATGTGGATTATATTCATTAGATTATTGACTACTTGGGGATTATAATACATACTACTAATATTTCTAATGACCTATTGTCGTGTTTGTTGCAGACACCAAATGCTGAGAGCCCGACTCAACCTTCTGCAGACCCAGAAGTGAGCGAGAGCTCCACCTCATCCTTCCAACAGGTAACAACACATTTATTGTTTCTATTTGGAATTAAGTATATGTCTCAGTTGGGTCCAAAACATGAATGAAATGCACCTCCACTGTATTAAAACAATGATTATGTGTGTTATGTTATCAATGTCAATATTACAGCTACTTGTTTGTGAATACCTTAGCATTAAGAAACTGTCCATAACATTTTTTTTAACTAACTTTCCCTTAGAACATGAAATTGATCTATATTCTCACTGAATTCGGTAATTTTAGTCCTTTTGCTGATATTTTTGTCCACTCTAGCTCCTGCTGATGAGTTTACATGATTTGATTTGTAGGGAAGTAGATCCAATTAGATCAGTGTTGGGTTTAGAGCTTTCTTTAACAACAACAGCAAAAGTCACAAGTCAAGAACATGGACTCTACATGTGTCCAGTCGTCATGTCCTCATATTGTTTTAGGCTGTGGAAGCATTGAATGTGTTTCAGTTGATGTCCTCATATGTCCTGACCCAACAACTGTAGAGTGTGTGTGTGTTACATTGTCCTCATATTGTCTGTAGCGTATACTATGCATTATTAACACTCTCCATAGAGTCTAGTATAATGAGACCAGATCCTCATGTGGATTATATTCATTAGATTTTAACTACTTGGAGATTATAATACATACTGCTAATATTTCTAATGGTCTATTGTCGTGTTTGTTGCAGACACCAAATGCTGAGAGCCTGACTCAACCTTCTGCAGACCCAGAAGTGAGCGAAAGCTCCACCTCATCTTTCCAACAGGTAACACATTTATTGTTTCTATTTGGAATTAAGTATATGTCTCAGTTGGGTCCAAAACATGAATAAAATGCACCTCCACTGTATTAAAACAATGATTATGTGTGTTATGTTATCAATATCAATATTACAGCTACTTGTTTGTGAATACCTTAGCATTAAGAAACTGTCCATAACATTTTTTTGGACTAACTTTCCCTTAGAACATGAAATTGATCTTTATTCTCACTGAATTGAGTAATTTTAGTCATTTTGCTGATATTTTTGTCCACTCTAGCTCCTGCTGTTGAATTTACATGATTTGATTTGTAGGGAAGTAGATCCAATTAGATCAGTGTTTGGTTTAGAGCTTTCTTTAACAACAACAGCAAAAGTCACAAGTCAAGAACATGGACTCTACATGTGTCCAGTCGTCATGTCCTCATATTGTTTTAAGCTGTGGAAGCATTGAATGTGTTTCAGTTGACGTCCTCATATGTCCTGACCCAACAACTGTAGAGTGTGTGTGTTACATTGTCCTCATATTGTCTGTAGCGTATACTGTGCATTATTAACACTCTCCATAGGGTCTGGTATAATGAGACCAGATCTTCATGTGGATTATATTCATTAGATTATTGACTACTTGGGGATTATAATACATACCGCTAATATTTCTAATGACCTATTGTCGTGTTTGTTGCAGACACCAAATGCTGAGAGCCCGACTCAACCTTCTGCAGACCCAGAAGTGAGCGAGAGCTCCACCTCATCCTTCCAACAGGTAACAACAAATTTATTGTTTCTATTTGGAATTAAGTATATGTCTCAGTTGGGTCCAAAACATGAATAAAATGCACCTCCACTGTATTAAAACAACGATTATGTGTGTTATGTTATCAATATCAATATTACAGCTACTTGTTTGTGAATACCTTAGCATTAAGAAACTGTTCATAACATTTTTTTTGAACTAACTTTCCCTTAGAACATGAAATTGATCTATATTCTCACTGAATTCGGTAATTTTAGTCCTTTTGCTGATATTTTTGTCCACTCTAGCTCTTGCTGATGAGTTTACATGATTTGATTTGTAGGGAAGTAGATCCACTTAGATCAGTGTTGGGTTTAGAGCTTTCTTTAACAGCAACAGCAAAAATCAGAAGTCAAGAACATGGACTCTACATGTGTCCTGTCGTCATGTCCTCATATTGTTTTAAGCTGTGGAAGCATTGAATGTGTTTCAGTTGACGTCCTCATATGTCCTGACCCAACAACTGTAGAGTGTGTGTGTTACATTGTCCTCATATTGTCTGTAGCGTATACTGTGCATTATTAACACTCTCCATAGGGTCTAGTATAATGACACCAGATCTTCATGTGGATTATATTCATTAGATTATTGACTACTTGGGGATTATAATACATACCGCTAATATTTCTAATGACCTATTGTCGTGTTTGTTGCAGACACCAAATGCTGAGAGCCCGACTCAACCTTCTGCAGACCCAGAAGTGAGCGAGAGCTCCACCTCATCCTTCCAACAGGTAACAACACATTTATTGTTTCTATTTGGAATTAAGTATATGTCTCAGTTGGGTCCAAAACATGAATAAAATGCACCTCCACTGTATTAAAACAATGATTATGTGTGTTATGTTATCAATATCAATATTACAGCTACTTGTTTGTGAATACCTTAGCATTAAGAAACTGTCCATAACATTTTTTTGCGCTAACTTTCCCTTAGAACATGAAAGTGATCTTTATTCTCACTGAATTGAGTAATTTTAGTCCTTTTGCTGATATTTTTGTCCACTCTAGCTCCTACTGTTGAATTTACATGATTAGATTTGTAGGGAAGTAGATCCACTTAGATCAGTGTTTGGTTTAGAGCTTTCTTTAACAACAACAGCAAAAGTCAGAAGTCAAGAACATGGACTCTACATGTGTCCAGTCGTCATGTCCTCATATTGTTTTAGGCTGTGAAAGCATTGAATGTGTTTCAGTTGACGTCCTCATATGTCCTGACCCAACAACTGTAGAGTGTGTGTGTTACATTGTCCTCATATTGTCTGTAGCGTATACTGTGCATTATTAACACTCTCCATAGGGTCTGGTATAATGAGACCAGATCCTCATGTGGATTATATTCATTAGATTATTGACTACTTGGGGATTATAATACATACCACTAATATTTCTAATGACCTATTGTCGTGTTTGTTGCAGACACCAAATGCTGAGAGCCCGACTCAACCTTCTGCAGACCCAGAAGTGAGCGAGAGCTCCACCTCATCCTTCCAACAGGTAACAACACACTTATTGTTTCTATTTGGAATTAAGTATATGTCTCAGTTGGGTCCAAAACATGAATAAAATGCACCTCCACTGTATTAAAACAATGATTATGTGTGTTATGTTATCAATATCAATATTACAGCTACTTGTTTGTGAATACCTTAGCATTAAGAAACTGTCCATAACATTTTTTTGAACTAACTTTCCCTTAGAACATGAAATTGATCTATATTCTCACTGAATTCGGTAATTTTAGTCATTTTGCTGATATTTTTGTCCACTCTAGCTCCTGCTGATGAGTTTACATGATTTGATTTGTAGGGAAGTAGATCCAATTAGATCAGTGTTGGGTTTAGAGCTTTCTTTAACAACAACAGCAAAAGTCACAAGTCAAGAACATGGACTCTACATGTGTCCAGTCGTCATGTCCTCATATTGTTTTAGGCTGTGGAAGCATTGAATGTGTTTCAGTTGATGTCCTCATATGTCCTGACCCAACAACTGTAGAGTGTGTGTGTTACATTGTCCTCATATTGTCTGTAGCGTATACTATGCATTATTAACACTCTCCATAGAGTCTAGTATAATGAGACCAGATCCTCATGTGGATTATATTCATTAGATTTTAACTACTTGGAGATTATAATACATACTGCTAATATTTCTAATGGTCTATTGTCGTGTTTGTTGCAGACACCAAATGCTGAGAGCCTGACTCAACCTTCTGCAGACCCAGAAGTGAGCGAGAGCTCCACCTCATCCTTCCAACAGGTAACAACAAATTTATTGTTTCTATTTGGAATTAAGTATATGTCTCAGTTGGGTCCAAAACATGAATAAAATGCACCTCCACTGTATTAAAACAACGATTATGTGTGTTATGTTATCAATATCAATATTACAGCTACTTGTTTGTGAATACCTTAGCATTAAGAAACTGTCCATAACATTTTTTTTGCACTAACTTTCCCTTAGAACATGAAATTGATCTATATTCTCACTGAATTCGGTAATTTTAGTCCTTTTGCTGATATTTTTGTCCACTCTAGCTCTTGCTGATGAGTTTACATGATTTGATTTGTAGGGAAGTAGATCCACTTAGATCAGTGTTGGGTTTAGAGCTTTCTTTAACAACAACAGCAAAAGTCACAAGTCAAGAACATGGACTCTACATGTGTCCAGTCGTCATGTCCTCATATTGTTTTAAGCTGTGAAAGCATTGAATGTGTTTCAGTTGACGTCCTCATATGTCCTGACCCAACAACTGTAGAGTGTGTGTGTTACATTGTCCTCATATTGTCTGTAGCGTATACTGTGCATTATTAACACTCTCCATAGGGTCTGGTATAATGAGACCAGATCCTCATGTGGATTATATTCATTAGATTATTGACTACTTGGGGATTATAATACATGCCGCTAATATTTCTAATGACCTATTGTCGTGTTTGTTGCAGACACCAAATGCTGAGAGCCCGACTCAACCTTCTGCAGACCCAGAAGTGAGCAATAGCTCCACCTCATCCTTCCAACAGGTAACAACACATTTATTGTTTCTATTTGGAATTAAGTATATGTCTCAGTTGGGTCCAAAACATGAATAAAATGCACCTCCACTGTATTAAAACAATGATTATGTGTGTTATGTTATCAATATCAATATTACAGCTACTTGTTTGTGAATACCTTAGCATTAAGAAACTGTCCATAACATTTTTTTGCACTAACTTTCCCTTAGAACATGAAATTGATCTATATTCTCACTGAATTCGGTAATTTTAGTCATTTTGCTGATATTTTTGTCCACTCTAGCTCCTGCTGATGAGTTTACATGATTTGATTTGTAGGGAAGTAGATCCAATTAGATCAGTGTTGGGTTTAGAGCTTTCTTTAACAACAACAGCAAAAGTCACAAGTCAAGAACATGGACTCTACATGTGTCCAGTCGTCATGTCCTCATATTGTTTTAAGCTGTGAAAGCATTGAATGTGTTTCAGTTGACGTCCTCATATGTCCTGACCCAACAACTGTAGAGTGTGTGTGTTACATTGTCCTCATATTGTCTGTAGCGTATACTGTGCATTATTAACACTCTCCATAGGGTCTGGTATAATGAGACCAGATCCTCATGTGGATTATATTCATTAGATTATTGACTACTTGGGGATTATAATACATACTGCTAATATTTCTAATGGTCTATTGTCGTGTTTGTTGCAGACACCAAATGCTGAGAGCCTGACTCAACCTTCTGCAGACCCAGAAGTGAGCGAGAGCTCCACCTCATCCTTCCAACAGGTAACAACAAATTTATTGTTTCTATTTGGAATTAAGTATATGTCTCAGTTGGGTCCAAAACATGAATAAAATGCACCTCCACTGTATTAAAACAACGATTATGTGTGTTATGTTATCAATATCAATATTACAGCTACTTGTTTGTGAATACCTTAGCATTAAGAAACTGTCCATAACATTTTTTTGCACTAACTTTCCCTTAGAACATGAAATTGATCTATATTCTCACTGAATTCGGTAATTTTAGTCCTTTTGCTGATATTTTTGTCCACTCTAGCTCTTGCTGATGAGTTTACATGATTTGATTTGTAGGGAAGTAGATCCACTTAGATCAGTGTTGGGTTTAGAGCTTTCTTTAACAGCAACAGCAAAAGTCAGAAGTCAAGAACATGGACTCTACATGTGTCCAGTCGTCATGTCCTCATATTGTTTTAGGCTGTGGAAGCATTGAATGTGTTTCAGTTGATGTCCTCATATGTCCTGACCCAACAACTGTAGAGTGTGTGTGTGTTACATTGTCCTCATATTGTCTGTAGCGTATACTATGCATTATTAACACTCTCCATAGAGTCTAGTATAATGAGACCAGATCCTCATGTGGATTATATTCATTAGATTTTAACTACTTGGAGATTATAATACATACTGCTAATATTTCTAATGGTCTATTGTCGTGTTTGTTGCAGACACCAAATGCTGAGAGCCTGACTCAACCTTCTGCAGACCCAGAAGTGAGCGAGAGCTCCACCTCATCCTTCCAACAGGTAACAACAAATTTATTGTTTCTATTTGAATTAAGTATATGTCTCAGTTGGGTCCAAAACATGAATAAAATGCACATCCACTGTATTAAAACAATGATTATGTGTGTTATGTTATCAATATCAATATTACAGCTACTTGTTTGTGAATACCTTAGCATTAAGAAACTGTCCATAACATTTTTTTTGGACTAACTTTCCCTTAGAACATGAAATTGATCTTTATTCTCACTGAATTGAGTAATTTTAGTCCTTTTGCTGATATTTTTGTCCACTCTAGCTCCTACTGTTGAATTTACATGATTTGATTTGTAGGGAAGTAGATCCAATTAGATCAGTGTTTGGTTTAGAGCTTTCTTTAACAACAACAGCAAAAGTCACAAGTCAAGAACATGGACTCTACATGTGTCCAGTCGTCATGTCCTCATATTGTTTTAAGCTGTGGAAGCATTGAATGTGTTTCAGTTGACGTCCTCATATGTCCTGACCCAACAACTGTAGAGTGTGTGTGTTACATTGTCCTCATATTGTCTGTAGCGTATACTGTGCATTATTAACACTCTCCATAGGGTCTAGTATAATGACACCAGATCTTCATGTGGATTATATTCATTAGATTATTGACTACTTGGGGATTATAATACATACCGCTAATATTTCTAATGACCTATTGTCGTGTTTGTTGCAGACACCAAATGCTGAGAGCCCGACTCAACCTTCTGCAGACCCAGAAGTGAGCGAGAGCTCCACCTCATCCTTCCAACAGGTAACAACAAATTTATTGTTTCTATTTGGAATTAAGTATATGTCTCAGTTGGGTCCAAAACATGAATAAAATGCACCTCCACTGTATTAAAACAATGATTATGTGTGTTATGTTATCAATATCAATATTACAGCTACTTGTTTGTGAATACCTTAGCATTAAGAAACTGTCCATAACATTTTTTTGAACTAACTTTCCCTTAGAACATGAAATTGATCTATATTCTCACTGAATTCGGTAATTTTAGTCATTTTGCTGATATTTTTGTCCACTCTAGCTCCTTGCTGATGAGTTTACATGATTTGATTTGTAGGGAAGTAGATCCATTAGATCAGTGTTGGGTTTAGAGCTTTCTTTAACAACAACAGCAAAAATCACAAGTCAAGAACATGGACTCTACATGTGTCCAGTCGTCATGTCCTCATATTGTTTTAAGCTGTGGAAGCATTGAATGTGTTTCAGTTGACGTCCTCATATGTCCTGACCCAACAACTGTAGAGTGTGTGTGTTACATTGTCCTCATATTGTCTGTAGCGTATACTGTGCATTATTAACACTCTCCATAGGGTCTAGTATAATGAGACCAGATCTTCATGTGGATTATATTCATTAGATTATTGACTACTTGGGGATTATAATACATACCGCTAATATTTCTAATGACCTATTGTCGTGTTTGTTGCAGACACCAAATGCTGAGAGCCCGACTCAACCTTCTGCAGACCCAGAAGTGAGCGAGAGCTCCACCTCATCCTTCCAACAGGTAACAACACATTTATTGTTTCTATTTGGAATTAAGTATATGTCTCAGTTGGGTCCAAAACATGAATAAAATGCACCTCCACTGTATTAAAACAATGATTATGTGTGTTATGTTATCAATATCAATATTACAGCTACTTGTTTGTGAATACCTTAGCATTAAGAAACTGTCCATAACATTTTTTTGCACTAACTTTCCCTTAGAACATGAAATTGATCTATATTCTCACTGAATTCGGTAATTTTAGTCCTTTTGCTGATATTTTTGTCCACTCTAGCTCCTGCTGATGAGTTTACATGATTTGATTTGTAGGGAAGTAGATCCAATTAGATCAGTGTTGGGTTTAGAGCTTTCTTTAACAACAACAGCAAAAGTCAGAAGTCAAGAACATGGACTCTACATGTGTCCAGTCGTCATGTCCTCATATTGTTTTAGGCTGTGGAAGCATTGAATGTGTTTCAGTTGATGTCCTCATATGTCCTGACCCAACAACTGTAGAGTGTGTGTGTTACATTGTCCTCATATTGTCTGTAGCGTATACTATGCATTATTAACACTCTCCATAGAGTCTAGTATAATGAGACCAGATCCTCATGTGGATTATATTCATTAGATTTTAACTACTTGGAGATTATAATACATACTGCTAATATTTCTAATGGTCTATTGTCGTGTTTGTTGCAGACACCAAATGCTGAGAGCCTGACTCAACCTTCTGCAGACCCAGAAGTGGCGAGAGCTCCACCTCATCCTTCCAACAGGTAACAACAAATTTATTGTTTCTATTTGGAATTAAGTATATGTCTCAGTTGGGTCCAAAACATGAATAAAATGCACCTCCACTGTATTAAAACAACGATTATGTGTGTTATGTTATCAATATCAATATTACAGCTACTTGTTTGTGAATACCTTAGCATTAAGAAACTGTCCATAACATTTTTTTTGCACTAACTTTCCCTTAGAACATGAAATTGATCTATATTCTCACTGAATTCGGTAATTTTAGTCCTTTTGCTGATATTTTTGTCCACTCTAGCTCTTGCTGATGAGTTTACATGATTTGATTTGTAGGGAAGTAGATCCATTAGATCAGTGTTGGGTTTAGAGCTTTCTTTAACAGCAACAGCAAAAGTCACAAGTCAAGAACATGGACTCTACATGTGTCCAGTCGTCATGTCCTCATATTGTTTTAGGCTGTGGAAGCATTGAATGTGTTTCAGTTGACGTCCTCATATGTCCTGACCCAACAACTGTAGAGTGTGTGTTACATTGTCCTCATATTGTCTGTAGCGTATACTGTGCATTATTAACACTCTCCATAGGGTCTGGTATAATGAGACCAGATCTTCATGTGGATTATATTCATTAGATTATTGACTACTTGGGGATTATAATACATACCGCTAATATTTCTAATGACCTATTGTCGTGTTTGTTGCAGACACCAAATGCTGAGAGCCCGACTCAACCTTCTGCAGACCCAGAAGTGAGCGAGAGCTCCACCTCATCCTTCCAACAGGTAACAACACATTTATTGTTTCTATTTGGAATTAAGTATATGTCTCAGTTGGGTCCAAAACATGAATAAAATGCACCTCCACTGTATTAAAACAATGATTATGTGTGTTATGTTATCAATATCAATATTACAGCTACTTGTTTGTGAATACCTTAGCATTAAGAAACTGTCCATAACATTTTTTTGCACTAACTTTCCCTTAGAACATGAAATTGATCTATATTCTCACTGAATTCGGTAATTTTAGTCCATTTTGCTGATATTTTTGTCCACTCTAGCTCCTGCTGATGAGTTTACATGATTTGATTTGTAGGGAAGTAGATCCAATTAGATCAGTGTTGGGTTTAGAGCTTTCTTTAACAACAACAGCAAAAGTCACAAGTCAAGAACATGGACTCTACATGTGTCCAGTCGTCATGTCCTCATATTGTTTTAGGCTGTGGAAGCATTGAATGTGTTTCAGTTGATGTCCTCATATGTCCTGACCCAACAACTGTAGAGTGTGTGTGTTACATTGTCCTCATATTGTCTGTAGCGTATACTATGCATTATTAACACTCTCCATAGAGTCTGGTATAATGAGACCAGATCCTCATGTGGATTATATTCATTAGATTTTAACTACTTGGAGATTATAATACATACTACTAATATTTCTAATGGTCTATTGTCGTGTTTGTTGCAGACACCAAATGCTGAGAGCCTGACTCAACCTTCTGCAGACCCAGAAGTGAGCGAAAGCTCCACCTCATCTTTCCAACAGGTAACAACACATTTATTGTTTCTATTTGGAATTAAGTATATGTCTCAGTTGGGTCCAAAACATGAATAAAATGCACCTCCACTGTATTAAAACAATGATTATGTGTGTTATGTTATCAATATCAATATTACAGCTACTTGTTTGTGAATACCTTAGCATTAAGAAACTGTCCATAACATTTTTTTGGACTAACTTTCCCTTAGAACATGAAATTGATCTTTATTCTCACTGAATTGAGTAATTTTAGTCCTTTTGCTGATATTTTTGTCCACTCTAGCTCCTACTGTTGAATTTACATGATTTGATTTGTAGGGAAGTAGATCCACTTAGATCAGTGTTTGGTTTAGAGCTTTCTTCAACAACAACAGCAAAAGTCACAAGTCAAGAACATGGACTCTACATGTGTCCAGTCGTCATGTCCTCATATTGTTTTATGCTGTGGAAGCATTGAATGTGTTTCAGTTGACGTCCTCATATGTCCTGACCCAACAACTGTAGAGTGTGTGTGTTACATTGTCCTCATATTGTCTGTAGCGTATACTGTGCATTATTAACACTCTCCAGTCTAGTATAATGACACCAGATCTTCATGTGGATTATATTCATTAGATTATTGACTACTTGGGGATTATAATACATACCGCTAATATTTCTAATGACCTATTGTCGTGTTTGTTGCAGACACCAAATGCTGAGAGCCCGACTCAACCTTCTGCAGACCCAGAAGTGAGCGAGAGCTCCACCTCATCCTTCCAACAGGTAACAACACATTTATTGTTTCTATTTGGAATTAAGTATATGTCTCAGTTGGGTCCAAAACATGAATAAAATGCACCTCCACTGTATTAAAACAACGATTATGTGTGTTATGTTATCAATATCAATATTACAGCTACTTGTTTGTGAATACCTTAGCATTAAGAAACTGTCCATAACATTTTTTTGCACTAACTTTCCCTTAGAACATGAAATTGATCTATATTCTCACTGAATTCGGTAATTTTAGTCCTTTTGCTGATATTTTTGTCCACTCTAGCTCCTGCTGATGAGTTTACATGATTTGATTTGTAGGGAAGTAGATCCAATTAGATCAGTGTTGGGTTTAGAGCTTTCTTTAACAACAACAGCAAAAGTCACAAGTCAAGAACATGGACTCTACATGTGTCCAGTCGTCATGTCCTCATATTGTTTTAGGCTGTGAAAGCATTGAATGTGTTTCAGTTGACGTCCTCATATGTCCTGACCCAACAACTGTAGAGTGTGTGTGTGTTACATTGTCCTCATATTGTCTGTAGCGTATACTGTGCATTATTAACACTCTCCATAGAGTCTGGTATAATGAGACCAGATCTTCATGTGGATTATATTCATTAGATCATTGACTACTTGGGGATTATAATACATAATATTTCTAATGGTCTATTGTCGTGTTTGTTGCAGACACCAAATGCTGAGAGCCCGACTCAACCTTCTGCAGACCCAGAAGTGAGCGAGAGTGCTCCACCTCATCTTTCCAACAGGTAACAACACTTTTGTTTCTATTTGCAATTAAGTATATGTCTCAGTTGGGTCCAAAACATGAATAAAATGCACCTCCACTGTATTAAAACAATGATTATGTGTGTTATGTTATCAATATCAATATTACAGCTACTTGTTTGTGAATACCTTAGCATTAAGAAACTGTCCATAACATTTTTTTGCACTAACTTTCCCTTAGAACATGAAATTGATCTATATTCTCACTGAATTGAGTAATTTTAGTCATTTTGCTGATATTTTTGTCCACTCTAGCTCCTACTGTTGAATTTACATGATTTGATTTGTAGGGAAGTAGCTCCACTTAGATCAGTGTTGGGTTCAGAGCTTTCTTTAACAACAACAGCAAAAGTCACAAGTCAAGAACATGGACTCTACATGTGTCCAGTCGTCATGTCCTCATATTGTTTTAAGCTGTGAAAGCATTGAATGTGTTTCAGTTGACGTCCTCATATGTCCTGACCCAACAACTGTAGAGTGTGTGTTACATTGTCCTCATATTGTCTGTAGCGTATATTGTGCATTATTAACACTCTCCATAGGGTCTGGTATAATGAGACCAGATCTTCATGTGGATTATATTCATTAGATTATTGATTACTTGGTGATTATAATACATACTGCTAATATTTCTAATGACCTATTGTCGTGTTTGTTGCAGACACCAAATGCTGAGAGCCTGACTCAACCTTCTGCAGACACAGAAGTGAGCGAGAGCCCACCTCATCTTTCCAACAGGTAACAACACTTTTGTTCCTATTTGGAATTAAGCATATGTCTCAGTTGGGTCCAAAACATGAATAAAATGCACCTCCACTGTATTAAAGCAATGATTATGTGTGTTATGTTATCAATATCAATATTACAGCCACTTGTTTGTGAATACCTTAGCATTCAGAAACTGTCCATAACATTTTTTTGCACTAACTTTCCCTTAGAACATGAAATTGATCTATATTCTCACTGAATTGAGTAATTTTAGTCATTTTGCTGATATTTTTGTCCACTCAAGCTCCTTCTGTTGAATTTACATGATTTGATTTGTAGGGAAGTAGATCCACTTAGATCGGTGTTGGGTTCAGAGCTTTCTTTAACAACAACAGCAAAAGTCAGAAGTCAAGAACATGGACTCTACATGTGTCCAGTCGTCATGTCCTCATATTGTTTTAAGCTGTGAAAGCATTGAATGTGTTTCAGTTGACGTCCTCATATGTTCTGACCCAACAACTGTAGAGTGTGTGTTACATTGTCCTCATATTGTCTGTAGCGTATACTGTGCATTATTAACACTCTCCATAGGGTCTGGTATAATGAGACCAGATCTTCATGTGGATTATATTCATTAGATTATTGATTACTTGGGGATTATAATATATACTGCTAATATTTCTAATGGTCTATTGTCGTGTTTGTTGCAGACACCAAATGCTGAGAGCCCGAATCAACCTTCTGCAGACCCAGAAGTGAGCGAGAGCTCCACCTCATCCTTCCAACAGGTAACAACACATTTATTGTTTCTATTTGGAATTAAAGCATAAGTAAGCATTCTGGTCGTTTTGGCTAATGCTGCGTTCCAGGCAAGCTTTAGAAACCATAAATTACAGCTTCAAGTCACGACTTACGACTTTGTAGCATTCCAGGTAACCTGTAACTCGTGCTTTTCCGACCTAAGTGCATATAATGGGCACTCGTAACTTCCGACCCATGAACTCGTACCAGATCAAACTGATGCGACTTCACAGGTCAGAAAAACACTAGTTACGGGTTGCCTTGAATGCACCATGAGTTAGCAGCCCCCGCCCCCATCTTGGATCTATTGGTCCTCGTCCCTATGTCACCACATTCACGCGCTTCCCTTGGCTGCACACACAGCCCTTCATGCCGTTCTCTCTCCTCACTGGATAACGCTTGTATACCACAAGGAAAGTTTTACAACTTCCATTCGTGCCATCAGTCATATTTCGCAGCAAAAGTTACACACGAGGGACTTATGTATGTGCCAGTGACGCAGCGCATTCCCCGTGAAGGAAGATCAGATGACAAACAGATGCGCAGTCGCGGACATAGACTTGTATCACCTGTAACAATGGCGCTGCTATGTAAACAACAGGGTGTCACTGACGTCGCTGACCCACTTCTCCTGCATCTCCACAGAGGAGCTCCTGTCAGAGGAGCTCTGCTCCTCCTCTGTCTTCAGCCTGGTAGACAAAGGTCTATTGTCATGTGGACAACATGTAGGACACTTCTGCCTCAACCGCCCTCGGCAACATGGAGGACACTTCCGCCTCAACCACCCTGGACAACATGGAGGACTATTGTAATTCAAATCAAAGTTAATTCATCTCAAGAATGGCTGTATGTAAATGTATGTGTGTGTTTTCAGCATTGTGTCATTCTTACGCGTAAGTTGTTGAATCTGTTTTTTTTTTAACTATTAACTATTAGGAAAATATGTTGGAGTCAGAGGTCTATTGGGACAGGTATACACTGTAAGCTTCAATAGAAGAGACATTTTCTGGTTCAGTTCAAACATGCTTTGTCTGTTGCATTGCATACAATTTATGTATTTTTTGTGGTCTTTACTGGACATTATTTACATGTTTTGCCAACAATTAAAACATGAGAAAGGAAGAAATTGTTGTTTTTATTCACATGAACATTTACTACAGATTTCATTCAATTCAATTTAAATACAATAATAAGAACTAAAACGTATATTGACAACATTTTTGAGCTATGTCTCTGTACAGAGCAGTACTGTGTTGTGTTAACATGTGAATATCTGCTATTTCTGTCAGAGGTTACCTGACTTGTGAACATGACTATTGTACACCTATGCCCATTATGCTAGATCAGTGATCATCAACTGGCGGCCCGCGGGCCGAAGGAAAGCCCGCCGAACCTTCCAATCCGGCCCGCGACTGAGTTCTTATAGTTTACAAGCATTGTATTTATCGGGCTCTGTGCGCCTGTAAGTCAATGTGCTGGGAAATGGAGACACGCTCAAAGTGTTTGTGTGTGCCTATGAGCCCCTGCGCTGGGATTAGGAAACACCGCATACCCAAAGCACCATGCATGAACGTTTAGGGAGCTGCTGGACTGCAGGGTTTTCCCTGCCTGTCTGCAGCGGCCAGCTGGGTGATTTTGGCCGCCGCGGCCGCCTCGGTTAAACACTGTGGTTGGTTGTGCATGCGTTCAGATGTAGAGTCTTTTGCGCACTTAAACCCATTCAGTGTAGATGCGCGCTATGCACGCTCTCAAAACAGAAGCGATTTGGTAGCGACGCGTGTTTGATGCCACTCAGTTGTTTTTTTTTCCTGTACGGACCTCCTCCGGTGTTACGTCCCGGTTCACCCTCGGCCTGTGTCTCTCCTACTGTTTCCCATTGAGGTCTGTCGTGTGTGGAAAAATGTCGCCTCCAAGATGTAAAATGTGCATTATAGAAGAGAAACAAGCATTTCAGGACTACTGACTTGTATCAATCAGAACCGATTGTCAGCCTCCTTTCATATGTAGGCTGAAAATCACAGGCCAGGTCAGCAGTGTCAAGCTCCAGCATGGGAGTATCTGAAAGTCAGCTGTCAAGATTTTTCATTTTATATCATACAAAACACCAAAGATATGTAAATGAAAACTATGAGCTTACAGGTAAAATAAAATATTAGCAACTAAATGATTTGGCAAAAAGGTGACTTTAATTTCAATCTTGGCCTATTTGAATGTCGGCCCCCAAGGTGCCTGTTGAGAAAGATTCTGGCCCTTCGACAAATATAGTTGATGACCCCTGTGCTAGATATTTCAAAGATTTAACAGGAGCCAAGTTGAAAATACAGACCCTAACCTCACCTGGTCTTTATAACTCACTTAAACTTGAAAATGTGTGTGTATCCAAGGGTTTCACAATTCACCTAAACAAGAAATATCAGTGTGTGATTATGTGGCACTCATAAGTCACTTAAACCTGACAAAGTCCCCACAAGTAGTATTTAAATCAGGTTTGACCAAAATATAGCCCTAGGCAAAATCTCAACAGATGGCTGTATTCCTCGAGGCATGGCTGGAAACCCCTTTGATTTCCAGGCCTCCAGGACATTGGGAAAGGCACGTCCCCATTTTTCACATTCTTGTCATATGTACTGATATATCATGAAAACACGTATATGTGTGTGTGTGTGTGTGTGTGTGTGTGTGTGTGTGTGTGTGTACTGACCCAGTACTGTCACTGTGATGTTTTTCGACACAGTCCGTCCCTGTGTTGTCTCCTGTACCTCACACATGTACACACCTACAGGAAGCACACACACACACACACACCATAGTAAACTGACAGTTATCACAACTACTCATTGTATTTACATTACATTACAGATAGTCTGGCTCACCAGACTCTCCTCCAGAGAAGAAGGAGAGTCTGGCTGCTCCGCCTATGATTCTGCGATCAGAGAAAAAAACGCTCTGGCCGTTTTTCAACCAATCACAATCCTTGTGGTTGGCGCCGTAGCAACGCCGTATTAACAGTGCGCTTGCAAAATATTGCCGGTTGGAAACTGGATTTTGGTCCGCGGTGTAACGACGGTCTGCAACTGTTGACGAATATTTATTCTTTTGTTCGGTTTAACGGCGGTCGGCAACATTTCATCTTCTGTTCAGTTCAAGACACAGATGTATAATAGATCCACGGTTCTGTTCCTGTTGTTGTTTGTTGATGTTTCCCTTTACCGGGCGGACTGTGAAAGCTGCAACACGGAGGCGGGACTTCCGCCGGGTGGCTCGTTCCGACCAATCAGAGGCTAATCGCAGCAGTGCACTTCCATTAGGCCAGACTACCTTACAGAGGATCATCAACATGGCACAAAGCTGCCCCTGGCTGCCCTCCTCCCTCCCTGCAGGGGCCAGAGCCTCTACATCAACCTCAGCTCACTCACAACCTGCACCATGAGACTCCAAAACAACTGTCACAAGCAACCAACACTTTGAACATACTAATCACAAAAGGAACATTATCCTTGTTTTCTTGTATTTTAGAATACAAGGATAATACAGGCTTTCTGTTCTATTGTATTGTGATAGCAGCCTGAGGGCAGGACAAACCTCCTCCTGTCACCTACCTGAATCTGCTACTGTTGCTATGGGGATGTGAATGAAAGAGCGGATGCGATTGGGCAAAAAGTCAGTCAGCCACATGATGTCCTGAACCAGAGCAGACACAACACAAGAAGACATTAGGTAGGGGGACAGACAGACAGACAGACAGACAGACGGACAGACAGACAGTCAGACAGACAAACAGACGGACAGTCAGACGGACGGATGGACAGTCAGATGGACAGTCAGATGGACAAACAGACAGACAGACAGACGGACAGTCAGATGGACAGACAGACAGACGGACAGTCAGACGGACGGATGGACAGTCAGATGGACAGACAGACAGAGAGACAGACAGACGGACAGTCAGATGGACAGACAGACAGACAGACAAACAGATGGACAGTCAGATGGACAGACAGACAGACAGAGAGACAGTCAGATGGACAGACAGACAGACAGACAGACAGACAGACAGACAGTCAGATGGACAGACAGACAGACAGACAGACAGACAGTCAGATGGACAGACAGACAGACAGACAGACAGACAGACAGACAGACAGACAGACAGACAGACAGACAGACAGACAGACAGTCAGATGGACAGACAGACAGACAGACAGACAGTCAGATGGACAGACAGACAGACAGGTACCTCTCTGCGGGGAAAGTTCCATTGGAAATAAGCCATCTCAGTGTCTTTAACGGTGCAGTTGACAGTGAGAGCCTCCCCCTGTTTCAACACACTGCTGGACACAGTCAGGTCCACCTCCATGTCCTTAGGGACTGACACAGACAGAGAGGTCAGACCTTACTGCTGTCTATGACTCTAATCTAAGGACTCCATCTAATGTGTTTGGATCTGATGCTAACTGATGAACTAACCTATGATGCTGAAGACGTAGTACACCTGGGACTCTATCTGCTGTCCTCCGCGGGCTGCCAAGCACATGTAGGATGTGTCGTTGAGACGACCTGTGAAGCCCCGCCCAGGCTCATATGTCACCCCAGTAACCAGCGCCCTTCCAGGGCGTTCATAAAGCGAGACGTTGAGCTTTGGATCGGAGACAATGCAGGGGATGGTGTCTTCCTCTGATTCCTTCATCACCACACCTGGACCCAGTGGGACAAACCACTCATCTGGACCTGAGGGGGGCAGGTGGATACATCTGGACATACAGGTCTCACTGGAGGGACGGACACACATGTATACATGATTTAATCATCACCTTGTCCAGGAATGAAGATATCGATGTCTCTGCTCTGATAGGACGACGCCTCCTCACAGGTGTACCGCCCAGAATTCATCCAGGTAACATTAGAGAGATGCAGGGAGCTGCTGGAACCCTGGTTCTCCACCAAAACCCCCTCTGACTGAGAGTCCTGAGGGAATCGCCACGTCACCTGGCTCCAGCCTGAACACACCTGTAGAGACAGACAGGTACCTGAACACACCTGTAGAGACAGACAGGTACCTGAACACACCTGTAGAGACAGACAGGTACCTGAACACACCTGTAGAGACAGACAGGTACCTGAACACACCTGTAGAGACAGACAGGTACCTGAACATAGCTGTAGAGACAGACAGACAGGTACCTGAACACAGCTGTAGAGACAGACAGGTACCTGAACACAGCTGTAGAGACAGACAGGTACCTGAACACACCTGTAGAGACAGACAGGTACCTGAACACACCTGTAGAGACAGACAGGTACCTGAACACAGCTGTAGAGACAGACAGGTACCTGAACACACCTGTAGAGACAGACAGGTACCTGAACACACCTGTAGAGACAGACAGGTACCTGAACACACCTGTAGAGACAGACAGGTACCTGAACATAGCTGTAGAGACAGACAGACAGGTACCTGAACACAGCTGTAGAGACAGACAGGTACCTGAACACAGCTGTAGAGACAGACAGACAGGTACCTGAACACACCTGTAGAGACAGACAGGTACCTGAACACAGCTGTAGAGACAGACAGACAGGTACCTGAACACAGCTGTAGAGACAGACAGGTACCTGAACACAGCTGTAGAGACAGACAGGTACCTGAACACAGCTGTAGAGACAGGTACCTGAACACACCTGTAGAGACAGACAGGTACCTGAACACAGCTGTAGAGACAGACAGGTACCTGAACACACCTGTAGAGACAGACAGGTACCTGAACACAGCTGTAGAGACAGACAGACAGGTACCTGAACACAGCTGTAGAGACAGACAGGTACCTGAACACAGCTGTAGAGACAGGTACCTGAACACAGCTGTAGAGACAGACAGGTACCTGAACACACCTGTAGAGACAGACAGGTACCTGAACACACCTGTAGAGACAGACAGGTACCTGAACACACCTGTAGAGACAGACAGGTACCTGAACATAGCTGTAGAGACAGACAGACAGGTACCTGAACACAGCTGTAGAGACAGACAGGTACCTGAACACAGCTGTAGAGACAGACAGGTACCTGAACACAGCTGTAGAGACAGACAGACAGGTACCTGAACACACCTGTAGAGACAGACAGGTACCTGAACACAGCTGTAGAGACAGACAGACAGGTACCTGAACACAGCTGTAGAGACAGACAGGTACCTGAACACAGCTGTAGAGACAGACAGGTACCTGAACACAGCTGTAGAGACAGGTACCTGAACACACCTGTAGAGACAGACAGGTACCTGAACACAGCTGTAGAGACAGACAGGTACCTGAACACACCTGTAGAGACAGACAGGTACCTGAACACAGCTGTAGAGACAGACAGACAGGTACCTGAACACAGCTGTAGAGACAGACAGGTACCTGAACACAGCTGTAGAGACAGGTACCTGAACACACCTGTAGAGAGACAGACAGGTACCTGAACACAGCTGTAGAGACAGACAGGTACCTGAACACAGCTGTAGAGACAGACAGGTACCTGAACACAGCTGTAGAGACAGACAGGTACCTGAACACAGCTGTAGAGACAGACAGGTACCTGAACACACCTCTAGAAACAGACAGGCACCTGAACACACCTGTAGAGACAGACAGGTACCTGAACACACCTGTAGAGACAGACAGGTACCTGAACACACAGACAGGTACCTGAACACAGCTGTAGAGACAGACAGGTACCTGAACACACCTGTAGAGATGGACAGATGGTTGTAACTCACCACAGTGAAGCTGGAGGAGGAGTTCAGTAGAACTTCAGAGGACGATGGTATCAGTTCCAGACAGATGCCACCTTCAGGATAAACCAGGAACACACCTGCAGACGGACAGGGAGACAGACAGACAGACAGACAGATAGATGGACAGACGGATAGACAGACAGACAGACAGGAAGACAGGCAGGTTTCAGTCCAACTGAGTCCAACTCATACTGATGTTGTATTTGTTTGTTACCTACCTAACAGGAAGTGGAGCAGGTGCAGACTTCCTGTTTTCTCCTGGACATTGGACATCGTGGCTGTTGATCCTGACCAATAACAACACAGAGGAGAAACTTCCAAGCAAATGTCTGTTGTTTCTTTTAGTAAAAAAAGTGGTGAAATGGTACTTTTTTGGGTACATGTACTCCACTTGAGTATTCCCATGTTATTTTGCTGTTTACTTGTAGCCTACATGTACACCAACCATCCAGCAGTGAGGAAGCACTAACACTGGACTGGTCACACTGATGGGATGAGTACACGGCCTTCTGGTTTATTTTGACTAAGTTGATAAAAAGGAATGAAACGTTGGATTAAAATACTTGTGAAGGTGGGACAGTTACATGCACCAGAGTTCTTGTACTCTGTGGTCTTAGTAGTAGAACTGCAGTAACCCACACTGGACCACACTGGAGTCGGCTGGATTTGTCTGAACTGATGGTTCCAACAGACCTTGTGTGTGTGTGTGTGTGTGTGTGTGTGTGTGTGTGTGTGTGTGTGTGTGTGTGTGTGTTTTCACTGGGGGATTTTGGAATGTATTTAAGTAAAAGAAGGTCTAGTCATCATCAGTCATCCAATCACAATGTGTCCCAGGGGCCAGTGGCCAATCACAGGCTTCCTTGGTGCAGTGTGACAGAAGAATGTGAGTCGACCACTGAAGAAGAAAAATAAACAGTCAAGTATTTCCTGTGGGCAGCAGCAGCAAGGACCACGCTAACTCTGCCATGGATGATGTCACTGATCTGCTGCCATGGTAATGAATTTGACCACAGAATGATCAGCGGTTTTGTAGTGCACTAAAGCTGTCTGAACTGTAGTTACCTATCTTTACTGTAGTGGCCTGTCTGCAGTAACCCCCCCCCCCCTCTCTCTCCTGATGTGGTGGAAAAGGCCGGCTTTAGGCCAATCAGAGCTCAGCAAACAGAATCATGGAGGTCACAGTTCCTCCCTTCATCCTGATGAGAAAGACTTACTGTACTCAGAGTGTATGTTTGTGTGTATGTGTGTGTGTGAGTGTGAGTGAGGTGGGAATGGGGTGGGGGGCTGTCACCTTGCCGTCACTCCTCCATGGTGAAGGCTGTTTTCAGTGTCCTGATTGGTTCAGATCTGATAATTAAAGGTAAATACACCAACTCAGAATGAGTGACAGAAAAACAGACAACAGACACTGACTGTTACCGGATTTAAAGGGATACACCAACTTTTTTTTGTGTGTAACTTGCCTCACTCCCGAGTCCATGACCAGCAGATAGACACCATCCTTTCGATTGTGCATGCAGTAACGAGGGAGATAGAACCGTATCGGCATCGCCCATAATTAGCTTAGCTCAAACAATGGAAGTGTATGGGTAGTGTTAGCCTGCCTCCTACCTGAGCTGAAATCAGCAGTCAGAAGCTGATTTCATTTTAGCTCTAAATTCCGTAAATATATCACTTTATCGATATTTCAAACATGTTTAGGTGAGAAAGTATCCGTTTAGATCAGCAGTGTGTCGTTAATTTGTCTAAATAGCCAACCAGCTGTTTACAAATTCGGCGCCACTCAAGCTAGCCATTGTGACCAACGCACTTCCGGTTACTTTCACAAAATAAACACCCATTGCCCTTTACATAGAGAAGTGCTTTTACTTTGAAATAACCTACCTTTGTGGTAGAGCTTGAACCAAAATAAACCATCTTTGCTTAAACCCTCCATTTTGACCGATCTCGTCCCGTTACCGGCATTTGACCGCTCAAGATGCCTTAGCGGAGAGTTTTGTCAGCTCTGAGACGAAGATCTGTCCATTTAGAGTTGCTGAAGAGTGTCTCTGATGACTTTAGGTAGAGGCAGGCTAACACTACCCATACACTTCCAGTGTTTGAGCTAAGCTAATTACGGTGATACGGCTCCATCTCCCTTGTTACTGCACGCACAGTCGAAAGGATGGTGTCTATCTGCTGGTCATGGACTCGGGAGTGAGGCAAGACACCTAAAAAAAAAATGTTGGCGTATCCCTTTAAGTGTCAGACTGGTTAGATAAAGATGCTTGGCACATGGCTGACAGAAGAGGAGGACACTCTGCTTGCTTCACTCTGTCACAGTTTCAAAGTTAAAGAAGTTTCATTCACTGAAGCTGACTCAAACTAAGAGTCTTTCACAGCACAAACAATCAAACTACAGAAAACCAGAGGCTGGAAACTGCAGTGAAACTACTTAGTTACTGTCCTGACAGAGTACTAGTACACAGTAATAGGAGTTTTACTGCAGTGAAATGGATTGAATCAGCAGAATCAGGCGCTGATCGCTACGGAGACAAAGTCAGAGGTAAATAGAGAGAAGACATTTAGTTAGTCCAGACCTGCTGCTGCTGCTGCTGATGCTGCTCCTCTTCCTCCTCCTCTTCCTCTCTGTCTTCTCCTTTGTCGTCGTCAGTGTTTTCCTTTTCACCTCCCTCTCTCCTCTTCTTCATTCCAGACGGACGACGAATGGAAACCAACAGACTGACTCACAGTGGGAGAGAGAGAGGGAGAGAGAAGGGCTCACTATGGCAGAGAGAGAGAGAGTGAGGCTGTAGAGAGAGAGAAGAAAAAGAGCGAGAGACACTGACCCACAGTGGAGAGAGAGAGAGAGAGAGAGGGCCAACGTCTGTTTTCAATCTGTCTCTCTCGCCCCCCCTCCTCCTCCGACAGGAAGCCAACCAAGTTCACACACACACACACACACACACACACACACACACACACACACACACACACAAAGCAGTAAAATAGAGTGGAAACTCTCAAAAAGACCTTTCAGTGTGTGTGTGTGTGTGTGTGTGTGTGTCTTGCAGTGAAATTGATTAAATGCAATGGTGTGTGTGTGTGTGTGTGAGAGAGAGAGAGAGAGAGAGAGAGAAGTAGAAGACAGACTGATGAATCAATCAGTAATAAATCAGTAAAGATCACTAAAGCAGCAGCTTCAGTCAAAGGCTGTGATTCTCCAACTGATCTAAGACTTTATTGGTATTTTAAGGACATATTTTTAAAATGTTATTTTTGGGGGCTTTTTGGCCTTTAATTGACAGTCTAGTAGAGAGAGACAGGAAATGGGAGGGGGGGGTGCCAGCTGCAGCTAGAGCACTGGAAAAGAGAGTATACACCACTGACTCCCGTGGTAAGCCTCATGCGCCCCCAGTGGCAGGATATGGTATTGGTATGGGTATAAGAGCGTCCAGAAAACCCATTCACTCCAATGTACGTGTGTGGCCCACTTGCTTGTAAATTGATGAAAACTGCCGTCAGCCTGTACACGATTCAAAAGCCACTGATATTGGATCAGTCATCCGTCATTCAAACGTCTAGACACGCACACACACACGGAGCTCGGACTCGCCCCAAGCTTTGAATATCCCGCCCGCTCGATAACGACCAATCAAATCCGTTGTCCTTACTCGGGTAAACTCGTGTTGCAGGTCGTGACAACTCGGCGCGACAAACGGGACAAATGGCCATTTCTGTACGCTTTTAATGTAGAGAAACTTTTTTTTTTTTTACTCGCCTACGTGTTAATGTTGACCTGTACGGGGTCCATGACGATGCTGTTAACGTGGGTGATCTATAAATGTCCTGAAATTATTGAAAACACCACACTTGCTCATTCACCAACAATGCAGAGCTGTCAGTTCTTGGGCGCTTTTGCAATTCCCATGTTCCGCCACCAGGAGGCGCTTCCATTGGACCGATGCCTGTCGTTACACTGACATACACCTAAAAGGGTTTTCCCATGTAGTTTTTCCTCAGTGGATGTGAGGGTCTAAGGACAGAGGATGTTGTTACGGTGTCATGTGAAGCCCTTTGAGACACTGTTATAAAACTCTAAAACTGTTATAAAAACAGGCTGCACAAATAAAATGGCCTTGCCTGGACCAGCTGCTGTAGGCTACTCCATGGACTACAGTAAAGCTGACCTGTGTTCATTTGTCTCAGCTGACGGCTGTTACAAGCTCTTTCATCTTGGTTTCATCTGGCTGATCTGCTGCATCAGGTGGTATGGGTGGAGTCATGTGTCTCACCTGTTCCTTGGAGGGACAGAGGTGAGGGACAGGTCAACATAGCTAGCTAGCTGTTAGCCGTTGGCCAATAGCTGCTGTCCCGGCCAGGAACGGATTATGACACAGCCAATCAGCTGAAACACACAGCTATTGGTAACTTCATAACAGGTAACTTTATGTGATGACAGTTACACACACACACACAAACACATGAAAACACACACGTAACTTTCATGTAACACGTAACACACACGTAACACTCCTCTTTCACACTCTAACACAGGTAACTTCATGTGATTACACACACACACACAGTTAGCCTAATGTGGTTACATCTCCTCCATATCAGTGCTTATAGAGAGATGATCATGTGTCTGATCAGCTCTGTCTTGACTTTAAGATCGTGGGTTTGATTCCCATGTTGACAGAGTTGGTACTACCGGCAGTAGCCCCCGGTGCCCTTCAAAATTTCCCAAGAGGAAATTTTCTAGTTTATTTTCTTCTTCTTTGGTGGTAAACACACAACCGGTGTTTGAGGTTCATTATTGTCACCGTGGATGTATTTCTCATGCACCACTGCAATGCATCAATTCAATTTAAATCTTTATTGTCATATATACTGAAGACAGTGTCACACAGCACAATGAAATTCTTACTCTGTGATAATACCTCTGACAACATTAAAGCAGATATCAGCAGAATGTTTTTGTTAATATAAGTCCTAAATAGTCCTATTTTCCGTCAGCAATCACTTACATGGAGTGTTTCAGCCGTAGCACGGGTCTCTCCTTCACTCTGCTCTGCTGTAAACCAGGAGAAAACTTTCCTTGTGGGATACAAGTGTTATCCAATGATGAGAGAAAACGGCATGAAGGGCTGTGTGTGCAGCCAAGGGATGCGCGTGAATGTGGTGACGTAGGGACGAGGACCAATAGATGCCTGACAAGGGCGGGGGCTGCTGACTCATGGTGCGTTCGGGGAAACTCATACTTTGTGTTTTTCCTTCCTGTGAAGTCGTACCAGTTCGATCTGGTACGAGTTCACGGGTCGGAAGTTACGAGAGGCCGTTATAGTGAACTTTCACAGACAACAGGACGGTAAAAACACGAGCTATGGGTTACCTGGAACGCTACAAAGTCGTAGTTTTGACTTGAAGCTATAACTTACGGTTTCAAAAGCCTGCCTTGAACGCAGCATTAGCCGAGACGGCCGTGCCGCTGATATCTGCTTTAAAAAGCAAGTAGGTAATAATAAAAACATAAAAACACACCAGTTAAAATGACGACAATGCATAAATAAATAGTGTATGAGCAGTAATAAATAAATAAATAATGCAAAACAATAAATGCAGCTAAAGTGGCATAGAGCAATCTGCAGAGGTTGGGGGCAGGGGCCGTGGGTCTGACAGCTTGGTTGTTCTGGCTGCTAGGCTCCTGAATCTTTTCCCAGATGGCAGGAGCTCAGACAGTTTGTGTTGTGGGTGAGTGATGTCATTTATGATTTTGTGGGCCGTCCTGAGAACTCTGGTGTTGTTGATATCCTCCAGTAGGCAGTGCTGTCCCAGTGATCTTTTGTGCTGTTTTTACACGCTGTAAGGCTTTTGGGTCCTGTGCTGTGCTGCTACCAAACCAGACTGTGGTGGAGTAACTGAGGATGCTCTCAATTACGCATCTGTAGAAGTTGCTGAGGATGGAGCTCGGCATGCCCAACTTCTTCAGCTTTCTCAGAAAGTACATGCGCTGCCGGGCTTTCCCCACCAGGTCTGAGATGTTATTAGACCAGGTGAGGTCTTCCACGATTTTGATGCCCAGGAATTTAAATGTGGCACCTCTCTCCACCTCGGTGGATCTCTCTTCCTCCGTCTGTCAACAATCATCTCCTTTGTTTTGTTGGTGTTTAGGGAGAGATTGTTGTCCTTGCACCACTTCACAAGGTCAGCTACTTCCCCCTTTACGCCGCCTCGTCTCCCCCAGAAACCAGTCCAATGACTGTAGTCATCCTCAAATATTATAATGCTGGTTTATGCTGGGAGGCAGTACAGTGGTGCATTGTGGGTGATACACAGCTCAGGAGTGACCATCGTGTTGACCCTCAAGGGTCCATCTCACCAAGTTCCCTTCAGCTGTTCAGAGAAATAGAAAAGCCCTTATGATGGCGGCGGGGATCCCCCCCCAGGGCAAGTGCTGAGGGCAACTCAACCTGCTTTTGGAACGCAGCCCTGGTGATAGCAGACTTCACCAGCTGGTGCATTGTGGGATTTCTACTTGGCCAAATACCGCTCCGATGCGGTCTTACCATCAGTGTCAGTCAAGCGCGCTGCACTTTTGGTCGTTGGAGAAATGGGACACACTTGTGCATTTACACTAAGCCCATGAATGTGCACGCCAAGTGTGCAAGTGTGATTGAGTGTGCATATTGGGACAGGCCCCAAGTTTCACTCTGCAGCCTTTGGCGAGTTCCCCCTGAAGCTGGGCTGGATTAACCATACGGGCAACGGGGCAGTTGCCCCGGGGCCCAGCACCTGGACAGGGCCCTGGTCCATGGACAGAGTCCAAAGATTTGTCCACCAGACACGCTTTTCTACTCCCAGTGTTCACTTTCTGTGCAGATCCCGCTGGGAGAAATCAGTTTTGGCGGTACATCCACATCCACAGCGCACAGCTCCACGGACCTGCTTCTCCTGCACTGCCTGTCTCTCCTACTGTTTCCCCTGGAGCTCTGCCCCATTTGAAAGGTGAATGAAGCCTGTATGTGGAAAGACATCACCCCGAGAGTGTGTTGTAGAAGAGAGACACACGTTTCAAAACCACTGAATTTTATCATCAAAACAGTATGTGCTGTGATTTTCAGCCTATATTCACCAAGTTTGTCATTAAAGGAGGCCAGTTATGAGGCCCATTTAATAAAATAGAAGAATATAAGAATTCGTAATAGTGCATCAGCGACATTTTTGACTTTGCATTGCCACAGTGTAGCGTATGGTTTACTTTTCTTCCATACGCAGTAATTGCCTGCTCATGGTAATGGTACGGTGGCCAACAAGGGTCAAAAAAACAGCTTCAAGTACAGAAAGGATGCAAAACAAACTCAAACACAAGTCTAAACAAGGTAAAAGAAAAGAAAGGAACGTGGTGCCAAAAAGAAAAAACATGGCGGTCCACATCTGGCTCGCTGGCCTTGAGTTTGACACATGTGGCCTAAGAGATGGAAGCAGATGTAGTCCCTTCCAACAGACGGGGAATAGCTCCTGTAAACAGCAAGAAAACAGTCTACTGTGATCAAAAATAGTTGTTAACCCCAGAATAGTGCAGACTGGTGATAGTACTGATACTTCCTTATGAGTACTGATCTTAAAACAGACAGGTTAGAATCGATCCGCACATCACTAGAGGAGAGCAGAGATGCAACAGCAGCAACTACAACATCAGCAGCAGCTGACTAGCAGTCTGCTGGGCAGGGGGAAGCAGCCTCTGGCCACGGCCCACACAGGCCTGCCAGCAAATACAAACACTTACATATGGAGATGAAAAGCCAAGGGAGTGGTGGAAAGCAATGGAAGGTGCTTTCTTCTTCTAGCAAACATGGCTAGACAATACAGGCTCATAAACATTACACGCAGTGCATCCAGAGCATCAACCATCCCACACCAGACCTCACAGAGCTCAAGCACAGACAATAACCAACGACTTGGATCAAGCCCTAACCCACACCTCACCCTGCTGCTGTCAGGTAGCAGCAGTAGCGTGCGGTGGTGTTTCAGTCCGGGCTAGCAGAAACAACACCCTCAACACCCCCCCCCCACCTTCCTCCGTAGCCGCCGACACCCAAAATAACGCATCAAGACACCACTGTGCAGCATCACCATCGGACCATCTTCCCTTAGGTCACTCACAGTAGCCTATTATCCCAACAGTATGCAAAACCAATCTGAGAAAGTTATATATTAAAAAAATAAAAAAATGCACTCACCCATCACCACGGCTTGTACTGAGTAGGCCTAGTCCATCAGAACACTTGTTGTGCTCCGAGCTAGCTGTCAACCAGCCATACCATATTTTCCCACCTTATGCCACACACAGCTTGTTGGTTTGAGTTAGCATCCATTTTAGGCGTCTGTCTTACAAAAAATCATTTTTTCCTGCAAAGGTCCGCAGTCATATCAAAAAATCTTGCTGTTAAATCACCCGCCGTCACCTCTCAGAATAACAGACTACATGCGTCATCACGCAGCTGCACATGGGCCAATCAGTCAGGCTCATTTCAATGACAACACCAGGGCCAGCTCTAGAAACTCTGCTAGCCCTGAGGCGTTCTGTCAATAACACATCAAAATCTGATTGGCTGATGAGACTGTCACTCAACGTTTTAACCCAATAGCAGCGTCCAGCTTCGACCAAAGGGTAGCAATGCAGTTAACTGCTTGCCCCAGACGAGGAACGGAGCTGTGGTGCGTTTATAGGACATAGGAAATTTGAGTTCCACAAAACCAATCGTTTTCTGGCTAAAGTTGCATACTGAACAAGTAATTGACTCCAGACACATTTCAGATTCACTTTTTAATTATGAAAAAAAAAGATTATTTAATTTTTGACAGGGCTAGCAGTGCTAGCCCTGCTGCCCCTGACTGCACGACACTGGGTAGCAGGTACCAGACCCCGAGGTCCTTTAACAGGAGCTTCATCCCCTCTGACATCGCTGCACTTAACAAACCCCCAATATGCCCTCCTGTCCTATGTGTGTGAACTAACCGTACATTGTTAATGGAGTGTGTTAATGTCGTGACAGACTGTGAAAACCAGAGAGACCCAACTGGTTTTCCTGGTGAGGAATCTGTGGGTATCGGTCGATGCCTGGCCTCTGGCCTCAGTCCAGTATGAGAAGTACTGCCTTAAAGGTCCCATATTATGCTATTTTTCATCTATTTCATATGGTTCTAAGTTGTCCAACCATATTGTATTCATAGTGTATTGTCCCCAAATCAATCTGCAGCTCTAGATCTCAGTAATCTAAAAGTGTCTCTCCAGAGCGCTCCTGAGAACGAGCTGTTTCTGCGTCTGCACCTTGAAATGCAAATGATTATGTTTATACCATGGTCTGGGTGAATCCTCGATTCTGATTGGCTGCGAGGTGTCCATTAAGGGCCGATTCACATGGAGCGTTTTTTGCGCGAGCGTTTCCATTGTTTTCAATGTAACCGCGCGCGCAAAATCCGAGGCGACGCCGACGCGCCGCGCACGCGGTGCGACGCGCCTTTTTTTCCGTGCGCGTCTGAGGCGCACCGAGATGAACATATCTCAACTTTTTCGAATGCCGCACGCGCACCGCGGGTCATGTGATCAGAACTGACCAATCAGCAGCACAGACCTGCTTCTCCAGCAGCAACAAGCAGCCCAGCTCTCAGTACTATCCCGCTTTCAACTCTCCCTCTTGGCAAGTGGCAGCTCAGTTCTCCCCGGTCCAGACCCGGTCCAGTCCGGATCTCTACTCCATAGCTGCCGTAGCAGCAGTGTGATACCAGTACATTTAACCGCATTTTTAACTTTTATTACACACGGGAGTTCACGTCTCGCCTGTCTCCCTCCCTCCCTCCCCCTCCTCTCCACACGGCGGTGAGTGAGTCCTCCGTTCAAACAGACAGACAGACAGATCGAGCAGTGAAGCTGCTGAGAGGGATTCACGTTGCTTGAAACCTGATTAGCTCTGTGTTTACTCAATTCCTGGTTAAATGACAGAAGCACACTACTAATGTAAAAATGTGACCGGCGGTTTTGGTTGCTTAGTAACGGCAGACGCGACCATAGACGCGAGCTCAGAAACGCTTTGAAAAACGCGTGCAAAACGCGTGCAAAACGCTCAAGCTGGCGTTTTGCACGCGTTTTCAGGCGCTCCATGTGAATGGGCCCTAAAAAGTGATAATGGACACCTATTGCCTGATTACGTTCTAAATATTACTGCGCTGGCTCAAACGCTTGTTGGTAACCACGGCAACGGACACTCGTACCTAACAACTTTTTTTTCAGCGCATAATGGCACCGGAGTCTGTAAACACACAAGCGGTAAGAAGAGGTGCACTGGCCCTCTGAAAAACTTTGTGTCAGGTAACATTTAAGCCATAACCTCACCTCCCTTCACTGATCAACTGTCAGGCTGTGACAGAGTCACTGGCTGTACGCAGAGCGATGGCTGTAGCCTACGCTGCAGTCAGCAGCTCCCTCTCCCCTTTATCGCCGGCGAGAGTTATTAAATAGTCCGCTCAGTCAGCTTATTGTGAAAGACGTAGGCTATGATTTTAACGGTAAAAACAACATTAAATTATAAGTGAATGATTTAATGTGTATTTTTCTCGTACCGTGACCATGGTATAAGCGGGATAATGCCCGACGAGGTGTCCATTATCACAAATTAATGGACTTCGCGGAAGCAACCGTCCTCCGCTTCGCGTCGGACGGTTCACGCCTCCGCGTCGTCCATTAATTTGTGATAATGGACACCTCGTCGGGCATTATCCCTTACGTAAACCACGTCCACTCCACAGCTGTCACGGGGAGAGGGTGTGGTTTTCACTACAGGTACATGTGCCAATGTTGACATTGAGACAGCAGGGGTCGGGTATTGATTTCCGAAAAAAAAAAAAAAAAAGTTTATGAGACTCGCATCTTGTCTGAAAAATACTGTCTCACTGTGACAGAAGGAGATCGCCTACATGGTGAGGCTCCTATGCCATCAAACTGTCAAATAAAAAAAACGAGTGAAACTGAGGAGCAGCACAAACTGTAGCTACACTGTCATGGACTGATGAGAAGTTACCGGAGAATATGGTTTTGCGCCGTGAGAGGAGACTTCCTCGTTCAGATCAGGATCATGTCTCTCACTCCGTGATGAGGACCGCTGCACCGCAGCGCTGATGAGAAGCCGTATCACGCCAATATTGTCTGGTCCGCGCTTTCATTTTTAATGACGGGCAGCTGTTTTTCAGTCAGTGATTCAAAATGATCATCTACCGGCCGCGGTAGCGTTACCGACCGATGCTCCCGTATCTACGTTTCATGTGAAATGACGGGCCGACGGACGGAGGAGGGGGGGTGGAGGTGGTGCGACTCTAGCTGACCAGGAAATGGCTCACCGGGCGGAGCTAACGTTTTTCCAGACTTGCCCAGGGGGAGGATAAGGAAGTACTGGGAGGTGGAGTTACTCGAGTTCAACACATCCTGACGTCAAGTCTGCCAGCACTTTCAATTCGCTCGTTTGGAGACACAATCTCAAAAAAGTGTAAAAATCAATTACGGGAGTGAACAGACTTTTTTCACCTTCATGCGTCATAGAAAGGCCCCGGGAAGACATAGGACCACTACAAAACCTCTAGAAAGTGGATTTTGCATAATAGGACCCCTTTAACGTTTCCGGCCTTCATTTTATTTTAAAAACATATTTGTATTTAAGTTTATTATATTTATTTTAATAACATGGTGGCAACTTTTTTTGTCGAATTAAAGGCTATGTAAATTAATTAGCAATTTTTCAAAGTGGGGTTGTATGATCTACAAATAGCCCCTAAGTAGGCTACTTTAATTGCAGTAGAAGACTCTCTGCACTCCTCCCGTTAGCAACGCCAGCCCATAGCCCTGCCCAGAGATTTACAACATACATTGTTGTGAACAGACCCAAAAAAACGGCCTATTTTCAAGGCCTAAAAGAGGTTTAACCTTAAAAAAAAAACACACAGTTCCATTGTTCGCTATAATATACATTTTTCCAGCCCCTCAAAGTGCAGGAAAAACACAGTTTTTTAGTACTTAGGGGCTATTTGTAGATCATAACCCCACTTTAAAAAAATGCTACTATCCCTTTAAATACACACAACTTTAGGCTGCATCTAAAGAGAAAGCACACTGGTAAAAAAAAAAAAAAAAATACATATATATATATATATATATATATATATATATATATATATATATATATATATATTTATATATATATATATATATATATATATATATATATATATATATATATGTGCCTAGCCATCTTTCCGTTTCAGATTTAAAAAAACCTGGCTACATCAACCTGTGAAGGCCACTTACAAATGTGGTTTGTGTAGACATTGTGCTAACACCAAAGAGTGTAAACAATTCTGTGACTTCAACACTAACAAGGTTTATGACATCAAGTCATTCATTAACTGTAATACTACTTTTGTAGTGTATCGCCTGTCTTGTACGTGTGGTTGTTTTTACATAGGTCGTACTAAACGACGGTTAAAAGAGTCTCAGAGCATAAGTAGCATCAGAAAAGAAAACTTTGATTATCCCATTGCTAAGCATTTTTTTTGAAGCACACCACAGCAACCCGGCCTCACTCATGGTGGAGGGCCTAGAAAGCATTCAAAGAAACATCAGAGGTGGTGACAGACTCAAACTGTTGTTGCAGAGGGAAACTTTTTATATTTATCAGATGAAAGCCACCACCTATCCAGGTTTAAATGAAGACATTGATTTCAGTCCTTTTTTGTAACAATATATTTCTTTGGCATTGTTTCCCATTATTATAGAGAGAGGGTTTTTTTTCTGAATTTCACTGTACAACTATTACTGGTGCCATCTACTGGTCATGTCCTCTTTTCTCCCATGTTCCCATTCTTTGTGCCTCTCCAGGTGATTCCTATCATCCCATTTAAGGAGGATCAGTATGCTGAGGGTTACACCCTGAAGAAGGCTTCTGCCAACACGTGGGCTGTAACCCACTCAGATGTTTTATCTCATGTAGCCATCTCACAATAAAGGCTTTTTCTATTACTTAAGAAGAGTGCCTTGGATTCCCCCTTTTTTTTTTTTGCACTGTGAAATTCTTGGACCGGCGCAAGGCGGACGAAAGTGAAAAAATTTACCAAGAATGTTTTCATTGATGGAGAATGAAAGCCAGAGGTTAAAGGGACCATGGATGGCTGAGAAGGAAGTTGTCATCAGTCAAGTGGCCGATTACACTACCATATTTTTTAAAAATATGCTTCACAAATTACAGTTGCTATTTTTTTTCCAAACCATCCGGGCTGCACCTCAACCTAAGAAAATATAAACTGCTTCCTCTAAAAAATTTTAATATTTGGTCAGTCAGTAACATGTAAAAGACTGTCTGTCTGTTTGTTTGACTGTGCTTGTTGTTTTTCCGGTAGTAGCCTATCACTGGCTGGCATGGCCTCTCCTCACCGCCCACTTGCTTTGGGGCATTTCTCTGATCAGAATTAAAATGTTAAAATGAGTTTGTGCACATTATAGTAGTTTCTAATTTCTGTGAACAAATTGCAAATGCTTTTGGACATGTAGGACAAAAACAAACAAACAATATTCTACATTTCTTTCTTTTTACAGGGACATAAGCCCTATAAGTTCCAGGAGATTGTCTTTCAAGGGCAGTTCCTGCATTGTCTGTCTGTCCGTCTGTCAGTAACACTTTAGAGTAAGGTTCCCTTAAAAGTTCCCAGATATATTAACAATCATTATTATGTATTACTAAGGATTAGGAAACACAATAATTCATGTAGCCTATTAGCAAGCAGCTCATTCATATTTACTACTCAGTTAGTTAATAAATTAAAAGTTGGATAATGTAATTACTTAACATTATGTATGCATTACTCAGCATTGATTAACAAATTAGTGTTACCCTGTACACTGTTACACGTCTGTCTGTCTATCTATCTATCTATCTATCTATCTATCTATCTATCTATCTATCTATCTATCTATCTATCTATCTATCTATCTATCTATCTATCTATTAGGAAAATAAGTCTTCAGTGGATTTAAAAACAAAACCGGAACACTTCAGCATGTTACTGTAACATTCAGCCTCACATATACACACACACACACACACACACACAAACACACACACCTACATTCCTGCGGCAGGTTGAACCGGTGACTCTTCACTGTAAAACTTTGTGTGTTGAAACAGTTGAATTGTGTCAGGTTGTGAAGCTTGAAGGTATATGAATGAATGTACATTCAACTACACAGGTAAACACACTGTACATGGATGTTGGCACTGACGATACTGACAGCAGCAACACACAGTGCTGACAAGGACACACACGCACACACAAACTCACAGCGAGGTGGACTTTGAATCGATTTTACGGTGACATGTTTATGAGTGCAGCTGGATCACAAACCGGACATTCAACATGTGAACCAGAAACAGACCAAGACACAACACAGAGCAGTCAGAGGAGGACGACAAGGAACTTACTGGCAGGGAATCACAGACCAACTTACAGACAGGTGGTCACAGACAAGGAACTCACTGACAGGTAACTTAAGAAATCACAGACAAGACTTGTAGCTTACAGACAAGGAACCACAGACCGGTAACTCAGGTGTGTTTGCCTGACTTTGTTAAGGTTCTGTGTTAAACAGTGGGATTGTGATGGTTCTGTCTTCAGGTGGGTTTTTCTGGTTCCGGCTCAGGTTGTGTCTTCTGCTTCTAGTCAAAGTTGTGTGTTAGGTTGTGTTTTATGTTTCTGTGTTGAGGTTCTGTGTAAGGTTCAGGGTCACAGACATTCAGTGTGGTCTCATTACAGTAAAACCCTCTGATCACTGATAATAGTATATATAAAATGATATGATTAATCACTTTGACCTCAGACTATGATACTGATTACAGGTAGACCGTGTGATCTGATTGGTCGAAGGAGCTGATCACTGAGGTGAGAAGGTCTTTTCACTTGGTACTAGTTTTTACCTTCAGACCTCGGCTGGAGATGATGATGCTTCCTGGCAGGAAAATTATTGATTGAATGTTTCCTCCTGTCTCCAGGATGACTACACCCCCTCCTCCTCCACCACCTGTCCCAAAACCTCGCAATCGTTACCTGAGGGACAGTCTAACTTCAGCCTTCAGTTTGGACAGGTAAATAATTATTCCTTTAAATTTACAGAACAGACCTTTAAATCTACAGAAGAAACTTTTAAAGCATATTTGTTTGTGTTTCAGAGATGTGACTGATGAAAATCTACAACCAGTTTTCACTGATGCAGTTCACCAACACACAGGTACACACACACACACACACACACGGATGTCATTAAAAGCTGATTTCAAATGGTTTTGGTTTCGATAACTAGTGTTGATTTATTGATAATTGTGCATGGAGCTTACCTGCATGAGGTCTGAACAGGTTTTGATCAGAGCTCTGTTCAGGTTCTGTTTGTTCAAATCTGATTAGTTATTTTGTTTGGTCCGTGTACTTGTGACATGCCATAGATCAGATCTTATCTGCACCTGCCACATCTCATGCTGCCCCACTTTGCTCAGTACTGCACCATTCTGTCTCCATACACCACTGACAGTCTGCTGCAGGGCCAGGTGTTGACGTGTCTGAGGTTCAACCGTGGAACCGGTTATTGCAGCAGATTAAAATCTTTGTCGGTCTGACTGATGACGTCATCTCTAATGAATGTTAACAATGTACAGAGTTGACCTGCTGCAGTGTCTCGAAGACTCACCCACAATACAGCAGCCTCAGCATCAGTTTAGCACTGTTTTGTTGCAAATACGTTTAGGCACCAAACCAAATTCATTGGTTTTATTGGGTGGTGGTGGGGTGGTGGTGGTGGGGTGCACTGTATGTCTTTATTTTGACAGTGAAGAGACAGAGGAAAGCAAGGACAGAGACTAGGTATTGACGATTAATGACCTCCATACGGTCCATGCCTATGTTCCCACAGCCCTATGTTCCCACAGCCTTATGTTCTCACAGCCTTACTGTATGTTCCCATCTTATGTTCCCACAGCCCTATGTTCCCACAGCCCTATGTTCTCACAGCCTTACTGTATGTTCCCATCTTATGTTCCCACAGCCCTATGTTCCCACAGCCTTATGTTCCCACAGCCCTATGTTCCCACAGCCCTATGTTCTCACAGCCTTACTGTATGTTCCCATCTTATGTTCCCACAGCCCTATGTTCCCACAGCCTTATGTTCCCACAGCCCTATGTTCCCACAGCCCTATGTTCCGCCTTACTGTATGTTCCCATCTTATGTTCCCACAGCCCTATGTTCTCACAGCCTTACTGTATGTTCCCATCTTATGTTCCCACAGCCCTATGTTCCCACAGCCTTATGTTCCCACAGCCCTATGTTCTCACAGCCTTACTGTATGTTCCCATCTTATGTTCCCACAGCCTTATGTTCCCACAGCCCTATGTTCCCACAGCCCTATGTTCCGCCTTACTGTATGTTCCCATCTTATGTTCCCACAGCCCTATGTGCCCATAGCCTTATGTTCCCACAGCCCTATGTTCCCATAGCCTTATATACCCACAGCCCTATGTTCCCACAGCCCTATGTTCCCACAGTCCCATGTTCCCATAGCCTTATGTTCCCACAGCCCTATGTTCCCACAGTCCCATGTTCCCACAGCCTTATGTTCCCACAGCCTTATGTTCCCATGGCGTATGCTCTACCACATGTGGAAAGATGTCTATGGGTGTGATGTTATGGGAACATAGGCCCAATTTTCAGTGGGAAAAAAAGTTAGAAATGTGGGAACATAGGGCTGTGGGAACGGTCACATGTTGTCATTCCAACATCCCGTCAGTCAAACATCCCACCAGTCTGACATCCCTCAGTTTAGACATTCCACCATTCCAACAAGGCTTTATATAAGGAAATGTGCGTTACTCAACGGGTGACTGGTTCCTACTTCTCTGGACTCTCTCCATCTATCTGGCCTGTCTATCCTGTACTTGGTCTTTTTACTAAACTTAACCAACTCCTTTCTTCATTGTCTAAGCTCAACCAGTGCAAAATCTTTTTGGGGAAAAAAGGAATTGTCAGAAATAAAATAGAAGAAAAAAATAGTGTCATTCTGACCATAAGAGGCAGGAATGATGGGATGTTTGATAAAAAATTAAGTGTTGCCATTTAGACAATTAAAGGCCTATGTTGGCTTGGTGGGATGTCAGAATGGTGGTTACCCCCCTGTGGGAACATAGGACTTTGGGAACACAGGGCCTAATTTTCAGTGAAAAAAAAGTTAGAAATGTGGGACTGTGGTAACATAGGAATGACCCTATATCAACAATATAATAACAATAATATCATTAACGCTAACATATTTATAAGGAACTTCAGGTGGACAGATGTTGATTTGATTGCCAGGTGTCTCATCAGCTGATGTCTGCTGATGACATCACTCTGATCTCCTCCTCAGATGGAGATGCTCCCAACCTTGGTTTGGATCATGGTGTCGTCTTCCCAACTCTGGCCGGTGTCACTGACATCATCGTTGCCAATATCCCGTCATTGGCTGGAATCGCTTCTGACATTGGAGGCTCTGCCCCCCCAGCCGCCCCTGCCCCCTCGGCCCCCCCGTCCATCGACAGCATAGTTAACAGCATCGCCACTCACATACCTAGCTTAGCAGGCACTGCTAGTGCTGTAGTTATCCCAGCTGCTACGCTAACTCCCAGCTCCACACCTGCTGCTGCTGGATTAGACAGCATCCTGAGTTCCCTTAGTAACATACCCGGTTTAACAATGATTATCGGAGATGGACCCCCACCCCCTTTTGCGGATGAGTCCTACAACCCCCAACTGCCAACAATGGAAATGACTGGAGACCCTGCCACAGGTACTTTAATCAATCATACTATTAATCACCAGTCCTTCCCTCCTGATTGGCTGTTGACCCTGTTCACTGTGTGACCAGATGTTGGGGCACTGCTGCAGCTGGTGAGGTTTATAGATGGGGAAGCAGGTGTCACACATCCTCCAGCAGAGGGAGCTACAGATCCAGGTAGGCCTCATTTGCAGACCTGGTAAAGTCTGGTTCTGATTCCAGCTGGTTCTCAGTCTGACTCCTCTGTCTGGTTCTGGTTCCAGCTTTTCTCCAATCCCTCGGGGAGGAGAACCCCTATGTCACTGTGTTGGCTTGTTGGGGGGAGGGAGAGGGGGAGGGGGAGGCGGACTCTGAGTCCAATGAGGAGGAAGATACAGAAGTTAGCTCTGCCCCCTTGAAGTCGAACGATCCAACGGAAGGAGATCCTCCTTCAAATCCACCTACAGCTAACAAGTATGTAGACCGCACTCAGTAGCCAGTATTCAGTACACAGTAAGTAGCACTACTGCAGTCATCTGGTGCTGTTGTTGCAGTGAGCCCACCAGTCCTAGAGGTGGCATCAAACCCATTCGCCCGGCTCCGCCCCCGCCTCGTCCCTCTGGCCAATCACAAAATCCAGGGAAACAAGTGAAACAGAAGACACCAAGGTATACACACACATACACTCTCACTCTCACCACAGCCACACACACAATCTGACCCCAGCAGTGTTTACCCAGTTTGCTTCAGGAGCTGAGTGTGGAAGTTCCACTTCGGTGTCTGTGTCTGAAGCTGAGGTTCCTTAAAGGTCAAAGTTCACAGACTGACTGACATGTTCTCTCACCGTGTGTTTGTCCTGCAGAGCTGCCACCATGAGAGTGTCCAGGAAGAAGGGGGGCAGTGGGAACTCTGCCCCCAGGAGCGCTGTGGTAAGATCCAGCTGGCTGGACGTCTGGAAGGGCTTCAGGTGATGATGATGATGATGATGATGATGATGATGATGATGATGATGATGATGAGGATGATGATGATGATGAGGATGATGATGAGGAGGAGGAGGAGGAGGAGGAGGATAATGCTAGTGATGACTGTGAAGATGATGCTGATGATGATGATGATGATGATGATGATGACGATGACGATGACGATGATGATGATGATGAGGAGGAGGAGGAGGAGGAGGAGAAGGAGGAGGAGGATGCTAATGCCAGTGATGACTGTCAAGATGATGCTGATGATGATGATGACGATGATGATGAGGAGGAGGAGGAGGAGGATGATAATGCTAGTGATGACTATGAAAATAATGGCGATGATGATGTTGACAATAGTGATGATGACGATGATGATGAGGAGGAGGAGGAGGAAGAGGAGAAGGATGATAATGCTAGCGATGACTATGAAGATAATGCTGCTGCTGATGATGACGATAATGATGATGATGACAATGATGACGATGATGATGAGGAGGAGTAGGAGGAGGATGATAATGCTAGTGATGACTATGAAGATAATGATGATGATGACGACGGTGGTGATGATGATGATGACAGTAATGATGATGATGACGATGATGATGAGGAGGAGGATGATAATGCTAAAAAATAAGGATGATAATGCTAGTGATGACTATGAAGATAATGATGATGATGATGATGATGATGATGATGATGATGATGTGCTCTCTTTAACAGATATAATGTTTTATGGGCGACGTTTGACGGGCAGCTGATGTCTCTGTGGAAGAAACGTACAGTAAGTCTCTCTCTCTCTCTGTCTCTCTCTCTCTCAGTGTGTGTATGTGTGTGTGTGACAGCAGAGTGTCTGTGTTGTCCTCCAGGACCGGTTCAGTGAGGTCCTGTTCCATGTGTCCAGTATCACCAAGGTGAAGAAACTGGACAAAGGAAGATTCTCTGTTTACTTCAGGAAGAAACACTATGACTTCATGGCTCACAGTGATGGTGAGGACAACATGCAACACGCACACACTGTAGCACACACTGTAGATGTAACATGTACACCGTAAAGGTTCAACACTATACTATACAGTCTAACGATATACACCGTTGAGCTTTTGTGGCCGCAGCTGAACATCTTTGCTGTTGCAGAGGTTCAGGATGGTTGGGTGACTTCTCTGCTGGATTCCCGGGGCCAGCCAAGCCCCGCCTCCCTTGGAATGCACGGACAAATCACCATCAAGGACCCACGGAGTCGTGTCTACGCTGCTGTCTGGGGTCAGGACCTCTGGATTTACCCCAACAAAGACGGCTACCAGCTGGGCATCGCCTCCTTCAGCGTCCCTCTGAATGTGGCCACGATCAAGTCCACGGGAAAACACTCCTTCACCCTCATCACTCCATTCAGGAGCTTCAAGTCTGTCCACCTATCTGTCCACCTGCCCCATGTGTCCGCCTGTCCGTCCACCTGTCTCTCTAACCTCCCTCTCTGTTTGTCCCCTCCTCAGTGTGTCGGTGGACTCGACGAAGGAAGCGTCCCTGTGGTTGGACAGTCTGTCCTCGTCCATCCGTAGCGCTCTGTCGTCCAGCCAGGTGGCGACGCGTCTGTGGGAGAATGCCCACAACAAACTGTGTGCTGATTGTGGCTCAGCCAATCCTGAGTGGGCGTCGGTCAATCTGCTGCTGGTCATCTGTGAGAACTGTGCAGGTACAGGAGGCTAATGCTAATAATGCTTCTAGTGGAGACAGCGTGTGTTGACATGTGACACACTAACAGTGCCGATGTGCAAATCAATAACCAATATGATTATGGAAACAATCAATCAATTCAGTCTGTCAAGACAACTGTATCCCCAAATAAATCCATATAGAGACTTTGGTCCCAGTGTGGGTTACCAACAGTGCTAATAAACCTATTGGCAGTGTTCGGGAAGCTACTTGCAAAACTCCACTACAGCTAAAAAAGGAGCTCTAGCAACTACTTCTACAAATTCGGAACAGACTTACACCTGGGTTAAACGCTGTTCCCGCGGCGCGATTGTGTCAAGCCGCCGTCTGATGTAGCCGCGGCGCTCCTGCTGAAAAATAAATGTCCCTGCTTTGGTTGGGTTTAGGCAATGTACTGTAGAAAGGAGTTGGTTCAATTTAGTAAAAAGATTAGGTAGAGGCCAAGAAAGTTCCTAATCAGTTTGATCCACACGCTGGAGGCGGAAGAAACTACCAAAAGACATGATGATGTTTCATTTAAACCAATGGCAAACTTTTTTCAGATTCAGAATGGCATCCCTTTCCCATAAATAATACATTCCAACACATTGTATTGTGAAACTTGTTAAAACACATTGGTGTTTGACTTCAGTTGAAAAAAAGCTGGAGTTAAAGTCCCATGCTAACAACAGAATAGCAAAATAAAGCTAATTTTGAGCCTAGCATATGTTAGCACCACCCAACCCCGCTAATGAACCTGAAATCTAGGCTTGCTGATGCTAATTATCATCTTAGCTGCTTTCAAAACAAATTATAATTCAGCATCACACAATAAAATACATTACAGTCAAAACGTTGCCTGAGCCGAGAGGGAATAAAGAACAAGCTCAATGTTTGATTACAGAAAGATAAGACTGATCCAAAGCGATCGATGTGGCTGATCACAACATGGCCGCCTTTCGGAATATTTCCTGTTTTTCCAAAAAATGCACTGGTTCTAGGTTGTCTAATTGAACAATGTTTAAAAACCATGAAGGAATAAACAAATCAGGGACTGGAGAGGTCTGCTAACTAACAAAATATATCAATTAGGCTTCTTCTTTTTTTTTAATAAAAATATTTCATGTTATTGGCCAAAATTGTAGTTCGTAGGTTGAGTGGTTGAAATTGAGTAGTAAAAATGACCCAAAAAAGTAGTAGAAATACTATAGAAGCAGCACAAAAATGACCAGCAAGTTACAAAAGTAGAAGTAGTTCAACTCATTTCTATTGGTGTGAATGTAGCTCATTTCTAATGCTAACTATTCACCTTTATCAGGTCAGCATCGAGGTCTGGGCTCCAAACTGTCCAAGGTCCGCAGTCTGAAGATGGACAACAAGATCTGGACTGAACCACTCATACAGGTGAGGTGAGGGGGGAAGAGTCTCTGGTACAGGTGGTGGGGGCGGGGGGGTTGACCTGCCGGTACAGGTGAGGAGCGCTTGACCTGTTCACACAGGTGAGGTGGGCCGAAGCGCTTGTAAGCGAGGGGGGTGGCTGACCTCTGTGGCATGTTCCAGCTGTTTGTGACCTACGGGAACCAGCTGGCCAATCAGGTGTGGGCTGCAGCGGTGCCAGCAGCGGAGCAGCTGCTTCCTGACTCGTCTGATGAGGAAAGGTCAACGTTCATCCAGGATAAATACAGCAGGGGGCGCTACAGACGAGTCCACGCCCTGGCCTCCTCTCCCACTCTGATGAACCAGGTCAGACTCTGCTACCCTGTATATTTGTGGCGTTACCACACATGTCCACAGAGTTCACTTAGACATTTCTGCCCTACAAAGGCAAAGTGTAGTAGCTATCTGTAAAAATGCTGAGAACTGAGAAAAACTGCTTTTTGTGTTTTTCATTGTCAGGTTTAAGCATCAAATTATGAATACCAAGTCTACAATTGATTAGATGAAACTGGACTGAATTTTATGGACTGTATTTTTTAGTTTGTCTTTCTTTTTTTACTGTTTTATGGCAGATGCTGCACTTTGCCTTAGCTACAAATGCTGCACTTTGCCTTGGTATTGGTGCACATGCTGCACTTTGCCTTGGTATTGGTGCACATGCTGCACTTTGCCTTGGTATTGGTGCACATACTGCACTTTGCCTTGGTATTAGCTACAGATGCTGCACTTTGCCTTGGTATTGGTGCACATGCTGCACTTTGCCTTGGTATTGGTGCACATGCTGCACTTTGCCTTGGTATTGGTGCACATACTGCACTTTGCCTTGGTATTAGCTACAGATGCTGCACTTTTTCTTGGTATTAGCTACAGATGCTGCACTTTGCCTTGGTTTTATTCCAATGGAATTATAGAGTTAAGTAGGACGAAGTAGGGAGCAGTGGCATGCACTGGGGGGTGGGGGGTGGGGCACTTTAATGTGTGACCAAAACGCATGCTAAGGTGCCCTCTTGGAAGTCAAAACGCGTGCTGTAGTCTCCTCCTTGCAGCCAAAAGTGCCCTCATGGGAGCCAAAATGTGTGCTAAGGTGTCCTCTAGGAGCAAAAGCGTGTGCTAAAGTGCCCTTATGACAGCCAAAACATGTGCTAAAGTGCCCTCTTGAGGGCCAAAATGCGTGCTTAAGTGCCCTCTTCAGTGGTGAGGACTTCCTTCTTATCTTTTTTTCCCCAATTGCCCCTGCCCCACAAAAAGTCTGTGCACGCCAGTGGGAGAACAGTACTCTTTGCAGATACTGCACTTTGCCTTGGTTTCACAGTGTTTTTTTTTGGTGGAAAGCAAAATAAAAAGCCCAATAACTCTAACTACTGCTAAAATATATTTTTTAGCAGTACCAATATCAAATTCTAAGAGGAGAATATGCCACACTTTTGATTGGTCAAAAAAAAAATTGAAAAAATGCAGGTACTGCAGTTTGCCTTTGTACGTCGGTCAGACCAGTTTCATCAGGTCCAGTTCAATAATCAATAATCAAAGCTCCCAGGTTGAACAGTGACATTACATGAGGTCAACGTTAAACTGTCAGACACATCACCTGTCACCATGGTGATGAGCTGTGTTATGACGTGTTTTCAGAGGCTGTGTGAGGTTGTCTGCACCGATGATGTCCAGGAGACGATGTCACTCATCTGCTCAGGAGCAAAGGTCACATGCATGCACGTGCACACACACACACACACACACACACACACACATACACACACACACAGAGTCCTTTTTAATCTGATGTTACCTGCACAGGTGTGTCAGTCAGACCCTCAGAGCCCCTCCCCCGTCCTCCTAGCTGAGAGGGCGGGCCAGGCCCTGCAGGTGGAGCTGCTCCGCCTCAACGAGTACACAGGTAACGCACACACACACACACACACACACACACACACACATAAACATGAACGCACAGGTAACACACACTGACTCTTCACCCATGATGCTGTGTCATTCAGAGTTCCCGTCTCACCAGCCTCATGCAGCCAGTGTTGGGCCTGGCTCCGCCCCCTCAGGTAAGACCACTGACTCAAGTACTGGACTGAACAAGACTCAGCTGTTTGTGTTGGCTGATTCTTTTTTCTCTGGTGTGTGTGGTTGTGTCTGTGTGTGTGCTCAGGCGAGGGACAGGAGGAGCTACACGGGAAGCTGGAGGAAGATCGTTTTCTTTTCTCATTAGAAAACGAGTCGGCAGCTTGTGATGTCCTCGACCTGAGAGAGGTTCATGCGGTGTTTGTCTCACGGTGAGTCCTGCAGCATGACTACATTCTGCAGCCTTGGCGGGCTCAGTACACTTTCTGAGTTTAATAAAATCATCACATCATTATCAACAGTTATCATTAGTCACAGTGACCAAGTCTTCACTCGGTTGATTGTGATTTAAAGGAGACATATTCTGCCCCTTCTTCACAAATTAAACTAGTCCCCAGGTGTCTTCAAGACATGTCTGTGACCTGCTTTGGTCAAAATCCCCCAACGATCAAACATCGCAGCTCTTTTCATCCTCTCTAAACAGTCCTGTTCAGAACGGCTGCTTTCAGTGTCTGTCCCTTTAAATGCAAATGAACCACTGCTTGCCCCGCCCCTTCTACTGCTACCAGGTAGGGGTGGGGTTTTGCAAATTCAAAAACTAGTTACATCATTTCCACACCACAGCTCATAAATCCAGGGAGACTGAACATTACACATTTTTTTGTCAGTTCTCACATTTTTGGGGCCGGAAGACAATATAATAATATGTCCCCTTTAAGTCATGTTTCTACTTGCTTTTTGGATGTTTCTGTGGTGTTGCTGGTGGGTCAGGACGGCTTCTCAGTTTGAGATGGTGACGTTGAGCGATCAGATGACGTGTGCAGTGGATGATAAGGACGCTCTGCTGACTCACCTGGTCCACATCCTGAAGGTAATACACCTGGTTTTATATATATACAGTATATATAGCTCATAGAAAAGTGCTTTAAAGGTTAATTACTGTTTCTTACAATCTGGACCTTATTTCTAGCATAAAATACAATCATTTCCTCCCCCAGATAACTTTGGTGTCATTACAAGTCGTTCCGATGAAATTAGCTCCAGTTGAGAGCCGCGTATATCTGTATAATGTGAGAACACGGGGCAGTGTTCAGGGGAATAGCACTAGTGTATCATAACTAAATATTAGTGAAATGAAGGAGTTTCTCTGCAGATAATGTGTTATTTAGAGGCTGCATTGCACTCTTGACTTGCTTCAAGTGTACATTTTTTTCAACAGACAGCGTCAGGTGGCGACTCAAACATGCGCCAAGAAGTTTTTTTTACTTGAAGCAAGTCATGAGTTAATATTCCTGTGTTTATGATACAAACGAGAGCTCCGACTCCAGGAGACTTTGAATTAGATCTAGTTTTACAAACATGTCGGCTTGATTGAAGTAAATAAACTTCTGGTGCATGTTTGAGTCGCCATCTGACGCTGTCTGTGGCTTTGAGGGATGTAAACAGCCTAAGCAGTGGAAGTTGCATTCGCTCCCATTCATTGCTGCCGTGGCAACGCAGGGACAGACACAACTACCTCAAAACAGGAGCAATTAAAGGGACAGTATCATTTTTTTAAGTGGGGTTGTATGATCTACAAATAGCCCCTAAGTACTTTAATTGCAGTAGAAGACTCTCTGCACTCCTCCCGTTAGCAACGCCAGCCCATAGCCCTGCCCAGAGATTTACAACATACATTGTTTTGAATGGACCCAAAGAAACGGCCTATTTTTGCGGCTTAAAAGAGCTTTTACCTGAAAAAAAAAAAACACAGTTCCATTGTTCGCTATAATATAATTTTTTCCAGCCCTTCAAAGTACAGGAAAGACACAGTTATTATTTAGAGCTAACCAACTCACGTATCCCTCCGCCCAGGGTTAGCGGCCGCCGACCAGCAGTTGGTTAACTCCAAAAGAAAAAAAGCATTTTTCCTGCACTTTGAGGGTCTGGAAAAATTATATTATAGCGGACAATGGAACTGTGTTTTTTTTTTTTTCAGGTAAAACCTCTTTTAGGCCGTGAAAATAGGCCGTTTCTTTGGGTCCATTCACAACAATGTATGTTGTAAATCTCTGGGCAGGGCTATGGGCTGGCGTTGCTAACGGGAGGAGTGCAGAGAGTCTTCTACTGCAATTAAAGTACGTAGGGGCTATTTGTAGATCATACAACCCCACTTTAAAAAAAATGATACTATCCCTTTAAAGTGAAAATCTTCAGAGTACTTCTTTAAACCTCAGATGATAGGAACACCAAACCAGGACACCAGGGTAAAAGATAATAAAGACTCAATAAAAGCTGGATAATGTAGGGTCAGCATAGTTTTGTCAATGTTAAAACATGTAAAACACTGATGTCCCTTCTTACACACTGCTTGTTAAAGGGGGGTGGGGGGGGGGGTCTAAGGTCAGAGGATGTTATGATGCTGTGTAAAGACCTTTGAGACTAACTGTTGTAAAACTGGGCTTTATAGTCACTTATCAGTCAGCGCTGCTCTCCTCTGCAGGTGGTTCTCCCGGGGGGCGTGTCCTATGCTGAGGTGTGCGGGGCTTCTGCTGTCAGTAAAGTCAGCATGGTTGAAATGGGCGGAGCCTTGCATCACTCTGACGCCTGGTTGTTGCTGGGGGAGGACGGAGTGAGCGTTCACCCTGTTGACAGACGCTCACAACTCACTCTGAGGATGGACTTGAGCATGCTCAGTCACCACGGTAACAGTGTTTTAAACCATTCACACCAGAGCCTCACATGCAGGGAGAGGCTCGGTTCTGGTTCAGTCATGGCGCCCTGATGCTTGATGACGTCTCTGCATCTAAACTTTTCTTTTGTCCCTCAGAAATGTCCCCGTCTGAAAGCATCATCACCATGGTAACGGGACACAGGTGAGCGACTCACGTGTAGAGGAGTCACTGTTGAGTGACCTATAAGGGCTTTAATGTTTCATATCATCTCATTGGCTGAGCTCACACAAGTGACCACTGTGGCACGTTACTTTTAACTCATTGAGCGCCAACCACGTAATTTCTCGTTTTTTCGTTCCCATGCGTTGAGTGCCAATAACATAATTTCTTGTTTTTTGCTTCTTCTTTTTTTTTAAATTATGAAAACAGACACTTTAACACACCTTAACGTGTACATTTGGGGGCTCTATGACGAGCAGAACTGAAATAGATGACGATCAAAACCTCAGTTTTTATCATAACTGGGCTTTTGCAAACAGAGTTCTGCATGTGGATGCAGCGCTGCCGCTGTCAGGCCTCAGCAGCTCGGAGCCGAAACAGGAAGCTCTCAGCCGACAGTCCCGCCCGGTCTTCATCTGGAGCAACACCGTGTCCTCCCGCATGTGATGGTCTCTGGGCCAAAGCAGGCCGGCACCACCGACCCGCACCACAGAAGAACCGCCACCACGACCTGCTTTGGCCCAGAGACCATCACACGGCACGGTGCATCTGTGTTATTGTTGTTTAGTGGTGCCCTTTGATCCAGAAAGTCAAGTGTCAGAAGAGCAACAGACACAAACAGAGCAGCTTTCAGAAAAGACGCTGGATCTCCTTTTCTAGAAAAACAGCAGGGATTTTGTTGAAAACCAGTCATGTTTAACTTGAGTTTTCTCAGGAAGAGAAGCATGAAGAAACAAACGGCTTGTGGCCATTTGAAGCAGAGGGTTTCACCTTTCAAATGAGCCACAGTATGTGTTGGTGGCAATAATATAGAATACACTGTGGCTCTACAAATATCGTCAAAAATGCTAAAACTTTGCAAAGGAGTGCGGCGCTCAATGAGTTAAATGTCATTAGTACAGTTACTAGTTACTTTACCCAAACATAACTCAGTTAGTAACTAAAGTACTTTATTATAAAAGGAACCAGGAAAAGTAACTATTGCATTACTTTTTTGATAAAATGTTTGATAAAATGTTCAAATAACCTCTTCTTTGTCCTGAACTAACTAACTCACTCAGTATTTCTCTGCACAGGCAGCGTCGCTTAGCTTTTTCCGACTGTTGATGGACTGAAAAATAAAAAGTATATATAACATACACTTTTACAAGTGTATTATTTTGTGACAGGACTTCTTGAGTCAAATAACGACGAGCAACAGTGTATTTTATTGTCAGTAACAGTAACAGCGTTATTACGGTAGTAAATAGTACATTTTTTTCTCATGGCTACTAGTTACTGAAAACAGTAGCACCATTATTTTATAACATCTCTCCTCAGGTGTGTGTCCCTGCGTTTCCAGCAGCAGTACACCTGTCGCCACTGGTATGACCACCTGCTGAGGGCTCTGGCCAATCACAGCTCAGTTCCACGCCAGCCGCCCACAGCCAATCACAGCTCAGCTCATCAGTCTCTGTACCCAGTGATGGACGTGATCTCCAGAGGTTCGGTGCCGCCCGGTATCGAACGCTGCATCTCCCACATCACAGCCCATGGTCAGAATCCCATCACTGCTACATTTTGATCGATCAATCTGAAATAAACTCATGACACAGGCTCCGCCCACTACACTACCCAGTGGCTTCTGGGTAGTGGGGGATCGGGGGGCAGGGTCAGCTGCTGTGAGCTCATGTCTGTGACTGGATGTGTCTCAGGTCTGAAGGTGGAGGGCCTGTACCGCCGCTGTGGCCTTGCTACTAAAGTCAGCCGACTGGCGGAGGCCCTGATGACATCACCAAGCTCCGCCCCTCTGGAGAGTCATGAGCAGGGCGTGTTGGATGCTGCCTCCGCCCTCAAACAATGTGTCCGCCAGCGGCAGCAGAGTCTAATACCAGACGTACAGGCATGGCTGAAGGCAGCAGGTACAGTACACAGCAGCAGAAATATGTAGCACAACCTGAAGAACAAGTACTGTATACGCAGTACTACAGTATAGTATCTCAAGTATAAATATATGTAGGCCTACTACAGTATGACACTTTACCGGATGTATCTGAAAGACAGAAAGCTGCCATTTGTGGTCAACATCCTGTAGGTTGACCATAGACATGTTGGCTAATGGAAACCTCAACACCAACTGCTAAACCAGTCAACAAAAATGTCATAAAAACTACAAAGAGGTCGACATATTCTAGATCTCTGTGTCTGGAACAACAATGTTTAACTCAGAGGCAGCGTTGGATTGGTGTATCATGACATTATTCATTGCTTTTTTTTGGTACTTCTGGAACATAATAATAGAATTTATATTATATAGGTCTTTTTTTCATTAAAAATATTTCATATTATTGGCCAAAATTGTAGTTTGTACATTTAGTAGTTAAACTACAAAAAATGGCCCAAAAATTAGTTAAAATAATTGACACAGTGGGGCAGTGTTTAGCTCAGTTGGTAGAGCACCCGCCCCATGTGTTGAGGTTACAGTCTTTGCTGCAGGCGGCCCCGGTTCAAATCCCGCGTCGGACGACCCTATACTGCGTGTCAACCCCCCCCCTCTCTGCCTCCGATTTCCTGTCACTCTCTGAACTGTCCTATCTAATAAAGGCAAAAAAATAAGTAAATAAATAATTGTCAATGCACAAAATATGAATGTGGTTTAACTATCAAAGAAGTTACAGCAAACTGTAGTTAAGCTGTGAAGGTTTAAGTCTCCCCAACACTCTCTCTCTCTCAGTCATCTCAGATGAACGCTCCAGGTTTAAAGCATACCGACAGTTACTACGGCAACTTCCTGATGACAACCGAGCTACACTGAACGCACTGTTTGGACATTTTTATGCGTAAGCAACACGCAAACACACACACACTCCTCTCTCTCTCTCTCTGATGTGTGGAGGGTTAACCCAGGTCTTGACCTCTCTCTCAGGGTCCAGGTCTTCTCTCAGGTCAACAAGATGTCCGCTCAGAATCTGGCTCTGGTTCTGGTTCCCTCTCTGTTTCAGTTGATGAGCCAGGATCTGGTCAAACTGACCAGAGAGTTCATCATTCACCACACACTGCTGTTCCTGGTATGTAGGCTACCTGACACACCTGGTACACACCTGGTACACACCTGGTACACACCTGTAACAGTAACACCTGGTACATTATGGTGCGTTCCAGGCAACCCGCAATTGGTGTTTTTCCAACAGTCAAAACTTCCCACCTGTGACCTGTACACCTGGTACATTCGGGGGGCAATCGCCATTCCGACATGCTGCCACTCCGACATTAGGCCCTAATTGTCGGAATGGCAACACTTAACCCTTTAATTAAACGTCCCATCATTCCGACAATTTTCGTCTCCTAAGGTCGGAATGGCGGTATTTTTTTCTTTTTTAAACGTGTTGCCATTCCGACAAATCTTTTAAAAGCCCCCCCCCCCAGACAAGTGTCTGTGAGCTGTCACAGCAGCTGAGTGGAGCTCATGCGTCTTTACGCACATAGCAGAGTAGCAGTATTGACTCTCATCTTCAGTATTTTGACGGCGCCACAGTCCACAGATGTAGCCTACAGATGTGATATATAGTCAACAACAGTAGTTTACAGCTAAACATTCACACATGGAGGTGCGCGCTATGGCACAGATCTCCCCCCCGCTGTCCAGTCTGAGTCCCCGCTGAGGGAATGAATGCATGTGGAGTGTGTGTGTGTGTGTGTGTGTGCGTGCGTGCGTGCGTGCGTGTGTGTTTGTATGGGGGTGCGCGGTCGCAGAGTCAATGTTCATGCAGGTGTGTGTGTGTGCGTATTGGCGCGTGGTGAGGGCGAGTGAGAGAGAGAGCTTGTCCTACTGTCCAGTGTCCACACACGCCTGCTCCGCTGAGAAGACCAAAGCCGCTTGGCTGAAACGGGCCTGGCCGGGTGGTGTCCAAACGGGCCTTTACAATCCACAGGTTAATCCACAAGGAAAAGTAAATCTACTGCGCCGCTTCAGAATTGCCGCTCCACCGGCCGTCCCAGCGCCGACTGTGTTTCTCACTCCCTCATCTCACCACGTAGTTTAAACCCTGTCCCATTACTACACATTACGCACACCATGACAGCAAAAAAACATTCATTCACATTACTCGCCCGTACCTGTGCGCAAACAACAAATATAATTGATAGCCTCATACACAATGGAAAACAAACTGGGGAGCAACACTGTCATTTTAACCCCCTGCTCTATGGCCACCAGTGGATCACTACAATTACAGAGTGACAACAGTAGTTTACAGCTAAACATTCACACATGGACATGGCACAGATCTCAGGGGGACATTCAGGCCACACGCGGATCTAAACGCCCTGACCAGAGGGGTCAAAGACACGCTCTCTCAGTCCTGCTCCCAGAGCTGAGCAGGCATACTAGTGAGCGCACGGACGTAACGGCGCCTCACATCCGTACACATCTCTTAAAACATGAAACACACACCTGGTCGGAATGGCGGGACGAAACTGTCGGAATGGCAGGATATGTCGGAATAGTGATGTCGTAATGGTGACATGTCCAGAATGTCTGAACACACCTGGTACATTCGTGACACGCCTGTAACACACCTGGTACATTAGTGATAGACCTGTATCACACCTGGTACATTAGTGACACACCACACACTGCTGTTCCTGGTATGTAGGCTACCTGACACACATGGTATATTGGTGACACACCTGGTACATTACTGACACACCTGTAACACACCTGGTACATTCGTGACACGCCTGTAACACACCTGGTACATTAGTGATAGACCTGTATCACACCTGGTACATTAGTGACACACCACACACTGCTGTTCCTGGTATGTAGGCTACCTGACACACATGGTATATTGGTGACACACCTGGTACATTACTGACACGCCTGTAACACACCTGGTACATTAGTGACACGCCTGTAACACACCTGGTACATTAGTGACACGCCTGTAACACACCTGGTACATTAGTGACACACCTCTAACACACCTGGTACATTAGTGACACACCTCTAACACACCTGGTACATTAGTGACACACCTCTAACACACCTGGTACATTAGTGACACACCTGTAACACACCTGGTACATTAGTGACATGCCTGTAACACACCTGGTACATTAGTGACACGCCTGTAACACACCTGGTACATTAGTGACACGCCTGTAACACACCTGGTACATTAGTGATAGACCTGTATCACACCTGGTACATTAGTGACACACCACACACTGCTGTCCTGTAACACACCTGGTACATTACTGACACACCTGTAACACACCTGGTACATTAGTGACACGCCTGTAACACACCTGGTACATTAGTGACACACCTGTAACACACCTGGTACATTAGTGACACACCTGTAACACACCTGGTACATTAGTGACATGCCTGTAACATACCTGTGACACACCTGTAGTGACACGCCACCTGGTACATTAGTGATAGACCTGTAACACACCTGGTACATTAGTGACACACCTGTAACACACCTGGTACATTAGTGACACACCTGTAACACACCTGGTACATTAGTGACACACCTGTAACACACCTGGTACATTAGTGACACGCCTGTAACACACCTGGTACATTAGTGATAGACCTGTATCACACCTGGTACATTAGTGACACTGTTGTTCCTGGTATGTAGGCTACCTGACACACCTGGTACACACCTGTAACACACCTGGTACACACCTGGTACATTAGTGATAGACCTGTAACACACCTGGTACATTAGTGACACGTCTGTAACACACCTGGTACATTAGTGACACACCTGTAACACACCTGGTACATTAGTGACATGCCTGTAACACACCTGGTACATTAGTGACACACCTCTAACACACCTGGTACATTAGTGACACACCTCTAACACACCTGGTACATTAGTGACACACCTGTAACACACCTGGTACATTAGTGACACGCCTGTAACACACCTGGTACATTAGTGACACACCTCTAACACACCTGGTACATTAGTGACACACCTGGTACATTAGTGACACGCCTGTAACACACCTGGTACATTAGTGACATGCCTGTAACACACCTGGTACATTAGTGACACACCTGTAACACACCTGGTACATTAGTGACATGCCTGTAACACACCTGGTACATTAGTGACACACCTCTAACACACCTGGTACATTAGTGACACACCTCTAACACACCTGGTACCTTTTTTTAAACCGTAGACACCAGAGGAGGAGGGAGAGGAAAAGGAGGAGATCACCGCCCTCTGATGAGATGAAGATGAAAATGAAGATGAAGATGAGATTTTCCTCTCTGTTTGGTGCGTGGGGTCTGACTCTGGACACAGCCACCTACAGATGTCCATGTTTTCTCAGAGACTCTACAATAAGTTGTATTAAATAATACTGATTAAGTTGGTGAACTGGTGTTACTGTTAGTCGTTGAAATGTGTTGAATGTTGAGTTGAATCAGTTTCTATAGTGAAGCGAGTCCCAGCGCCTCAGTGCCCCTAAGCCAGGCAGCAGCTGCTCATTGAGCCTTTAAAACTGATGAACGTCCAATAACGGGACTAATAAAGAGACACTCTGTCTCAGTGCTGGACTGAGTCCAGGCCTGCTCGCCTCTTCCTGCTCAGTGACTGAGCATGGTTCCCTGGGTCACTTGACCCACCTCTTGTGTTTACCTGACCATGTGTGTGTTTGTTGTACTTACAGTATAAACCTACTGACAATTTTGAAGGTGAAATGTTTTCCCTGGTGTTACTCAATATGATTGATACATACAACTTAAATATCAAGATGACACATGGTGTAGAAAAGCCCCACTTCCTTCCACCTCAACTCCTTCTATCCCTCCTCCTTCTCCTCACATCACTGGAGGGCGGAGCTTAGAAGTTGATTTCGGCAGGTAGCTCACCTGTGTCCGGCCCTTTCTGCTCTGGAGAACAAAGGAGCTGCTGCCTAGCCCTCATCCTCCCTGAACCCATCATTGTTGAGCTGTGTAGTTGATGTAAGTTATTCATTTAAGTTCCACACACTCTTGTTTATTTTATAGTTAATTGAAGAATATTGTTGCTACCTTCTACTCTTTATGAAGTTCGAGTTATGTTTACCAAGATTGTAGGCCACACTTTGAATAGTTGTTAACTTATCTTTGGTGTTCTTTCCTTTTCCTTTTCATCAGAATTAACCAGTGAAATAAATAAGTTGAACTGGACCCTCTGTGTTTGTGGCATTGTTTCAAACAACAACTCATTGCGTGCGTTGATTAACATCTACCATAATTAGGAACCAGTCTATTCCCACATCCAGTCATAGGTATTTTACACATGGTTTCATTCATTCATTAAAGGGATAGTAGCATTTTATTAAAGTGGGGTTGTATGATCTAATAGCCCCTAAGTTCTTTAATTGCAGTAGAAGACTCTCCGTTAGCAACACCAGCCCATAGCCCTGCCCAGAGATTTACAACATACATTGTTGTGAACCAGTGGCGGCGGGTGACTGAAAAAAATGGGGAGGACAGGAACACCAGCCCACAGCATCATATTATTTTGACTAGTACTTATCCCTACTTTCCTATATTCAATGAAAACAGTAAAACAATGTCTTACAAGATTTAGTAAAAACAACATAATTTTATTCAATCCTACTGTTTGAGCATTTATCACAATGTGGGATGTAAAAAAAACTCAGTTCTCTCGTAGCATTGGCAACGATGCTAACCACTACACCAAAAGTCTATTTACATGGTCTACAGTGGTTTGCGGTGGTCTACAGTGGTCTTTTATGGGTGAGTGAGTTTACCGTCAGTACCACTAAACACCACACGCTGTCACTTCTCCTTACTGGCCTATTTTCACGGCCTAAAAGAGGTTTTACCTTAAAACTAACTAACCAACTCACGTATCCCTCCGCCCAGGGTTAGCGCCCGCCGATCAGCAGTTGGTTAGCTCCAAATAAAAACTGTGTTTTTCCTGCACTTTGAGGGGCTGGAAAAAATTATATTATAGCGAACAATGGAACTGTGTTTTTTTTTTTTTCAGGTAAAACCTCTTTTAGGCCGTGAAAATAGGCCGTTTCTTTGGGTCCATTCACAACAATGTATGTTGTAAATCAGAAGGCAGAATGTCTCCATAGACCCCCATGTTAAAATCACTGACTTTACATCCTCAATAAACTTGATCAAAGCCTGGTGTCAGGACGTTTTTTGGTCTCAATCGATAGTTTCTACCCCAACACACACTCTGGGGGGGGGGGGTATTTTTAACTCTACAGTTTTACTGTTATTAGGATAAGATTCTGGCCAATCAGGGCGCAGAAACGTTGAGTCACAGGTCTGGAGCGGTCTGGAGACAGGCTGCTTCGCGGCCAGTGGGTGGGTTCTTGGCCGGCCAATCCAACATGGCGCGTCCAGACCGCCATATTTGAGTCACAAAAACGACTCCCCAAAACCAATGGGTGACGTCACGGATGCTACGTCCATTCTTTTTACAGTCTATGGTTGTAACAGCAACCTTTTGTTAATTTACAGTTTGCTCAGTGTGTGTTGTCTGTTTCCTGGACTCTATTGAGATTGAGCCTCAACACCAGTGGATCTTCCTGCTCACCTGGCGGGACAACTTTTACAGGTTTTTCCGATTTCTTACATCCTTTTTGCAGACCAAACCTGTACACACAAGGAAGATAAGACAACGCAGCACTAACACAAACACCTCACAGCTCTGTCAAAGTGAAACTCTGCAGTCAAAACCTCAAGTCAAAATACCCCTTTCTAAAGCTGTCATTCTTGCAACAGAAAGACACACACACAAACACATACACACAATTGAATCACGTTCAAATCAACAACAAAACACTTACGTGCTTTACAGACATTTTCTCTGTGAACAGTGATGCGCTGACTGTTTTTTTCACAGCAAACGTTTTTTTCCCTTTCGCTTTTTTTTTCTACAAGGAAAAAATGTCTTCCACCAAGAAGATACAAAACAATAACACATTATTTGACTGTAAATAAAGCAATCTGTCTTTGTCTCCTCTCCTGCCTTCACGTGTGCAGAGTTGACTACATGTCAACTGAGCTCTGTTTTAGTGTTTTCAGGTGTGTACTTAAGTAGGCCTATGTCCAATTACCAGATGCATTTTAAATAAAAGTGTTTTCCCAAAGATAACAAGGTATTTTATTTTTGAAGTGTCTCATTTGGAAACTGTGTGTAATGTTCTGCAACAACTGTGTTGAAGAACTGCAAACAAAGTGCAAAGCAGTAAATGTGTTTAAGGTCTGGTTACAATGTGTTTCAGGTTTTGTTCCAAGAAGCTTTGGTTTGGAAGCTTTGATCCCAGCATTCCTTTTTTTGGATGTAAGCGGCGGACGAAAACTGAAAACAAACACAAGTGAATTTCAGGGTTCGATTGATGTTTATTTGTTGTTTAGTCTTGACTCACTCAGGGGCGGGTCTTCCATGGTGGCAATCTGACTGCCCCCCCAGTGGTCACTGACTTAACTTAAACCTCTCCTATGTTCACTGTACAAAGCTAGAAGCACTAACTTCTGGAGCAGATATCCCAGTGTTCTGTCCAGTAAATAAAGAAAATGCTGTAGGATTGTTGTTGTTGGAGTCATGCAGAGTATAAGATATTGATGTTCATTGTGAGATTTATTTTTTTTTTTTTAAAGATCATAGGTAGCCTATCTTCTTTGAAAGTGAAGGATTCAATGTGGTCAATAAAAGCAAGATGAATGTTGCAAAGCCTGTAGATCTAGTTCAGACAGACAACTCAAGCTGCGCCATCCTGATCAGCGGTTGATATAACAGAGTGGCGACAGCTTTTGATGTCGCCGCCAGCGTGGTCACGTGGTTCATGCTCCCAATAGTTCCAAACTAGGCTGCCGCTGTCATGTTCTTCCATGGGACAGACAGTGGTGAGCTTGCTTTTGGATGGTAAAATATTAAAAAATAAACCGTACAAATGTATATTTTCAACTGTGAATTACTGTACATCAATGTCAGTTTTCAAACAAAAGGCAAAATCTTCTTGCTTCAGGGTTTTATTTGTACTCCAAATTGAAGATTAGCCAGCCCTACAGTAACAATGGCATACATAAAATAAAACAAGGAGTAAAGCAATATATTAAGCGGGAATAGCATCAAAGATGTTCAATCAAACCCACATAATTTCAAACAACGGTCAAAATACACACAGCCAGTATCACAACTCAACATAAAGCCCGCTAGCTTAATGCTAACGAAGTATAAATCTCATAGACAGGCTAACAGAAATTAGCATAGCACAGCCATAGCAGTAAAGCTGATAAAACCTGTTTTGATGCTGGCCTTAGCGCTGTTAACACGTCACAGTTCTAATATTTTTTCATGCGAGAAAGTCACAGTTTAATCCGAAGTCTGGGGTCAGTTTGCCCCGGCGTTTGTTTGGGAGGAGTGCAGAGTCTGTGTGAGCCGCGACCGAGGACCAGGAAAGCGGCTGTCAGAGCTGCAGCAGCCGCTCTACTGACTTGATCTGCCGGCGGCAGTCCCTTGTCCTTCCGGGGTAGACAATGAGCCAAGTAACGTATCCGCATGCTTTCAGAGGTTTACTGCTGCCTGGTTGAATTAATGTTGGTCTCATTGATTAAATGGGGGGGGGGGGGGGGGGGGGTCTGCTTCATTCCCTGTAATGTCTGGCAGACCAGTAGCCTGATGCATCAGTCGCTTATTTCATTACATTTCATAGAGCCATAGGGATTCGTTTGCTTTCCCCATACACCTGTTAAGATCATAGGTTAGCTTGAACGCTTGAGTTCAGCGGCTTCGCCTTCACTTCTCCATCTGTTCGCTGATTGGTCAGTCCGCCAGAGCGGACGGAGCAAACCGAAATGCATTACTAGTTTCCTGACTATATGGTTGAGGCAAATGAAATTGGCCGGAAACATTAGGCGGCGCTAGCCTGGCTAGCAGACCAGCTCATTCAGGGAACGAATAACTGAGACAGAGCCTGACGCCAATCCTGCTGCAGCCATGCTCAAGGATGTGCTAATGCCGTGCTTCAGCTTGTCTGACTGGACTGTAAACAGTGTGTAACGGTACAATATTGAAGATAGGGATCAGTGGCAGGCTTCATTATTGTTACTTTTGCCCCCCCCCCCCCCCGACCACAATATAGTCCGGACCCGCCCCTGGACTCATCACAAACAGTGAAACTGGACTGAGGCCGTCAGCACATCTGTCAGAACACTCATTACAAATGAACCCCCTCCCCCCCCCCCCCCCCCCCCCGAAAACACCTCACTGCTCTGTGGGATGGCTGTTTCTCTAGGCTTTGCAGAGTGTTGCATCATTGTCTATTCTGCATGCGTGCGTGTGGTTACAGTGTCATGGTTATATTTATTGTCCTTCATTGCATCAGGAAGTCTCAGTGAGACAAAATAATCTTGTTGAAGACGACAACACCTGAAAATAATTCTTCAAACGTCAAATGTCTTGTTGACACAAGGCCCATCACACCGGTCAGCTGCTCGTTGATGTGACTTCATCTCTTTATGTCTCTGGTCCTCCGTCACACCCGCAGCAGGAGTGAGGTTGGATTCTGATTGGTCATCATGCGTAGATGGCTTCTGTCTCCTCAGTTACCTGCTGCTTGATTGGTGTTTCTATGGAAACTGTCCGTTGACAGGCAACTGAAAAGAACAGAGTATATTCATTTTAGCTTCTGTTAGCATCTGTGTGTGTGTGTGTGTGTGTGTGTGTGTGTGTGCGTGTGTGTGTGTGTGTGTACCATAAGCAGACTCTTCCTCTTTCTCCTGTTTCTCCTCCTCCTCCTTCTTCCTACTATGGCGACGGTGCATCGACACATAGACGTTCCTCTCCATTGGACCTATACAGCAGGACAACAGGTCGTTAACGACCATAGACCAGGTGTGTGTGTGTGTGTGTGTGTGTGTGTGTGTGTGTGTGTGTGTGTGTGTGTGTGTGTGTGTGTGTGTGTCAGAGGTCAGACCGTCTGTGATTGGCTGTTGTACCTGAGGTCATTTCCCTCTGGTTCCTCCTCCTCCTCAGGATGAACAGAATGATGACGAGCAGCGGGAGGAGAAGCAAAATGAGGAGAGAGATCAAAGACCACTGTGGACCGGTGTCTGCTGATTGGTGGAAAGATCTCATGAGTTAAAGTTCATGCTCGAAATCTCACAGTGTCAACTAAACTCAGACACACACTTCCAAATTACAATGAAACACAGTTCACTAAATCTAAAAAACTGATGGAATAACACAAACTGAATCACTGTCAACTTATCAATTGAATAATATATTGATCATTGACTTTTGCTGTAGTTTGATAAATGCAGGAAGTTTATTGTTTTTACAAGAATTGAACGACCAACCTCAGAGCAGCTTTGCAGAATGAACACAAAAAAAGGATAATAACTCATAAAATTCACAGTGAAAGAACTGAAAATTACTGCATCATATCTGCTGATCATTCATAGAAGTGTGAAATTCAGGGGCGTCACTAGGTTTTAGGGACAGGGGGGCCCAGCCCCCTGGAGATGCACAGGATGTAAGTGAAAGTTGCCCACTAGCACAAATTTCAACTCTTGGACAAATGGACTGCAATATAGATACACAGAAGACCAGTGAGATTTTTAAATTAAAGGGATAGTTTACCAAAAAATCTAATTTCACTCATTATCCACTCACCCTCATGTCGACTAAGAGCTGTGAGAATTTTCAGAGTTATCCGTGCAGTATTTTCTCTGAGTTCTGGGGGTCAGTGCAAATCAGCAGTATTTGTCCAACAATGAGAACTGGGTGCTTCAAACAAGCTTAAAATATAGAAAAAGTGTCAGTGCAAAGGTTCAAAAACATATGGCGAGATTTGCACGTTGATCAAAAGAAAAACAGGAAGAGCAATGAACTGAAGACACTGAAACAGGGAGCTTCTCAGATGTTTTATCTCCTCACAAACAAGCTTTTTAAAATAGAAGACTTATTCAATTTTTTTCGGAACAATTTGGATATTTTGTCAGGTCTTCAAGACAAGAGTGGATCTATTACAGACCATTAGGCCTATGGACAAATCCTGCACTTCTCACAGCTCTTAGTCAACAAGGGTGAGTATAAGTGGAATTTGAATTTTGGGTGAATTTGACCTTTCTCAGGGTTAGCCTATAGTGAACTGTTTTTGGCTTGGCTTTCACCCAGACCTCTTCATGTTTTCACATAAGACCAAACAAGAGAAATGAAGATTCCAACTGGAGCAGATATTTTACTAATAAAAAAATATGCATAGAAATTTGAAATATTTTACTAATAAAAAAATATGCATAGAAATTTGAAATACCCAATACCCAAATACCCAAATTTGCAAAAACTAGGAGCAGATGTAGCTATGTTTGCGGTGTCAGACAAAGGAAAAACAAACAAAAACAACAACAAACAAACTTCCTGGGTCTGTTTCAAAGTGAGAAACACAGCTGACGCTCCAAAAGTGCACACTTCACTCTAGAAAGCCCTTTGTCTTTATGTCATGTTGTGTGGTTAGCTTAAAGTGGTGACGTTAGCAGAGGCACAAAAGCATACATGCTCTACTTTCACGGTTTTGTTACATGTGCTATATAATCGTCTAGCCTATAGGGTTTGAATTGTGTTTCGCAATGCTATACTGGTAGCAACGCTTGATATAGGCTTTTAGCTGAGTGGCTGTTCAATCTGCAATTTTGGTATGCTACATGATAGGATTGGTGCTTGCATGCACACAGATCGTCTACACAGCACAAATCTCAAACATACTGTATTTTTGACAATTTTTGCCAAATTGGCCCATTGGCATAATCGCTATAGTCATGGGCGCCGATTTATGTTTTTACCTCTGAAACAACTCTGTCTCAAAACATTCCGTTATTATCTCATAGCGTGGTGGTTGTCCAGCTCACAACGTGTCCACAACAGCATTTTTGAGATGTTGGGCTGTGTATTTGATGAGTTTGATGAAAGAAACCAACAAATTCCATTAGTCTCCACAGCATAGCCCTGAGCAGCCTGCTGCTCCACTCAGTTAACCTAATGTGATCACAAAATAGAGAGAGATCATGTGTCTACACCTACAATTACATAAAGTGTGGTGAATGTAGGTCACAACTTGAACCTACTGCTATGACTATAGCGCTTATGGCAATGGGCCAATTTGCCAAAACTATCCCTTTAAGAATATTTTAGAGAGGCTTCAGAGTCTCTAAAATAGGCCAAACAACACCACTGGTGAGAATGCAAAATGCAGAAATACAGTAAAAATGAAAAATACAAAGTCCACCGAACCCCCAAACACAATGATTTACTGTAGCTACTGAGGGATAATAAGAGTTGTGATGGATTCCCTCTTTTTCATCTATGAATCTAGATCAGCCCAAATAGGTCATGTGCCTGAAATAACCTCAACACCTGAATGTGTTTCCTGCTGTGATTAAACAAAATAGGCTACAGGTCACAAATTGGTTTCAATCTACAATGTTTCTGATTTGATAAACTTGGTGAAAGCAATTGAACAATTTTGCAGTTAACATCTACTGTTTTTTTCTACTGAGTTTATTTGACAATACATTGTAAAACAAAAATGTGTTAAATGTATGTGTTTTGTGTCAAAAGTTAATTTTATAGCCCACACAGGCTGATGTTGTGGTAACTGTGTTAATACGTTTGAGAAATTGTCAAAAGTATTGAAGAACAGGTCATAGCACACAAATAAAACAGTGAGGTTAGGTTGTGGTATCACAGCATCTTTTTTTATATCATTTTTCCCTTTTTTTTCTCTTGTCCTTTTTATTAAATTTTTTTTAGGGTTATATGACTCAACATATATTAATGACTTGTAGTTTTGTTTAAAAAACAATTCTTGCCACACCAGAATTTTTTTATTGTATATTTATTGCTGTCATCATTGTTATTATTCTTTATTTAATTTTTGACATTTATCCATTTACCTTACTCTTACTATTATACAGTACTTTACTTATTTTATCATTCATCCATCTACTTAATTTTATTTATTTATTTATTTATTTATTTATTTTTCTTCTTTCATAATAGTTATTTTCTGTGCGCATCTGATCTGGTTCTGTCCCCTTTTTTACTTTTTTTTATTGTCCTGTTTTTTTTGTTTTTTATTAGTTTTGTTGAAATTATATAGAATCTTGATCCTGTATTAAAAAAAGTCTTTTTCTAAAAAAACTTGATAAAATCTTGATGGTGTCAACAAGGGCTGAAAAACTGTCAGGTTGGATGGATTTGGTGGGGCTGAATGATGTCAGTTGATTGGTTGATGATGTCAGACTCACCCTCCACCTTCAGCAGGAAGTCTTTGGTCACCTTAACCTTCCCGTCCTGATCGTACACCCGGAGGCTGTAGTTTCCAGAGTCTTCAGCCCAGACTTGGCTGAACTGAAGGGAGCCGTCTTCCAGCAGCTCACAGCGTCCGTGGGAACACTTCGTCATGTCTTTCTTCAGCATCACTTTGGGGACCTGCTTCCACCTGATGTCCCAGCCTTTCTCCACTGCCTCCCTCAGCTGGTCTGTGGTCAGCTGGACGGAGCTCCCACTGTGTGCATGGACTCTGATGACTTCTGCTGAGGCTGCAGATACAGTTAATGTGCTTCACTCCAGTGTTCACTTTAGTAGGTACTACAACTACACTCTTAGAAATAAGGGTTCCAAAAGAGTTCTTCTACAAGGGCTGAGGTTCTATCAGGAACCATTTGCTTCTGAAAAACTCTTTCCCCAAAGAAATGGTTTTTCAAGGGTTCTTGGTAACACTAAGGGTTCCAGTAAAAGGGTTCTTGGTGGAACTCCCTGTGTGGGTTCTAGATGACACCGTAAGAAGTCAGATATTTTCTGGATGAAACCCCCAGTAAGGCTTCTGGGTGAAACCAATACGCCATAAAAGGGATTTTTGTAGAACCTCTCATTGGGGGTTCTATAACCTTTCACAGATGGTTCTAGGTAGAACCCTTTATGTGTTGGGTTCTCGGTAGAACCCTCCAAAAGGGTTCCAGGTACCTTTATAAAAGGTTCTACCTGGAGCCAAAAAGGGTTCTCCTATGAGGACAAGCCGAAGAACCTTATATGGTTCTACATAGAATTTTTATTTCTAAGAGTGTACACAATATTAGGAACAGGTCCACTCACCCTTCATCATCATCATCACCACCACCACCACCAATAACTGGACAAGAAGTGACATGGCTGCTGTCTGTGGTTTCCTCTGCTGCCTCCGCCCCTGTGAACACCAGACACACACTTTCAATAGTCAGTGTGACCGTGTGTGTGTGTGTGTGTGTGTGTGTGTGTGTGTGCGTGTGTGTGGTGTTAAATAGATCTTGCAAACTTAATTCATCTCAATTTTGTTTCCAACTTAACCAATGTTTTTTGTTTGAGGTTTAGTTCATTCAGATTCAGATGTTTTTTTATTCATGCACTAAAATAATATGATCCACAAAGAATCGAGTCAACGAGCAGATGTACATGAAAGGAAACCCCAAAGAAGCAAAGCTACATATTCATTCACCCAGCATCTATTTCCTGGTGTTGTAGGTTGACGGGAGATTGGGGTGAGCGTCGACAACTTTCAGGGTAATTGAATCAAGTGCAGCAGCTGTTACCATGGTCAGTGGAAGAAGAAGAAAGTGTTACCTGGTCAGGAGTCAGTGTGTTCTTACCTGTTGGAGAGATCTGCTGGTGATGAAGAGCACAGACCGACGACTGACAGGAACACTGTGATGGTGACAGACGATACATGTAACACTGAAGTGAAGAGGGAAGTGAGATGATAGCCCCCCCGCCCCCCCTTCCTCCCACATCACACACACACTGACCACATTGTTTCAGTTTCTTCATGTGAAAGTAGATGAGCAGGTTAACACACTTCAATCACAGTCTAAGTACTGCAAGTGACCAGGACTCAGTGAGGAGAACATATTACAAACTCATCACTCTCTATTCATTCTGATCAACTGACCAATCAGATTCATTCAGATCATGGTGAACTGAGTCTTTTCAGAAAACAGCCAAATAAATAATGATACTAGGTGTTAAGGCCAAAGGTCAGTGAGGGTCTGTGCACCAAACCTTGTCAGTACATAGGTAATCACTGGTTATCTTAAATCAATAAACTACTAACATTAAAGGGATAGTTCAACATTTTAGCAAATTGGCCCATTGCCATAATCCCTATAGTCATAGCAGTAGGTTCATTACCTCTATTTGTCGGTGTAAGCTATTTTTAGAACGGAGCGGAGAGGAGCAGCAGGCTGCTCAGAGCTATGGAGGCTAATGGAATTACTTGGTTTCCCTCATCAAACTCATCAAATACAAAATCCCAAAACTCTGCACAATTACCACACTATGAGATAATAATGGAACGTTACGAAATGGAGCCATTTTCGAGGTAAATACAGAGTTTGTTTGTTGAAAAACTGTCCCTGAACGCAACGCACATCAGTGGTTTTGCATGAATTTACCTCTAAAACATAGCCCTGAGCCACTCATGGCTCTGCTCTGCCATTCTAAAAATAGCTTACACCGACAATTAAAGGTAACGAACCAACTGTATGACTATAGGGGTTATGGAAATGGGCCATTTTGCCAAAAATGTTGAACTCTCGATTTAAAATATTGATTTCAATGAGTCATTTTGGAATGAGGGAATGTTCCTTTGGGAACCATCCAGACACAAGAAGAAATCTCAGATTACTGTTACTTACTATAGTAATCTTAATTCCTGTTGCACTCTTTCGCCTTGTCAGTGCCTTGGCTGATGACCTCATGGCCTTCATTAAAGGAGTCATAACCTGGTTTTTTACGTATCCAGCCCCCCTTGGATCGCTTTGGATCAATTCGTAAAACTTTTTCTTCAAAAAAAATTTTAATCAAACATTGATCTTGTTCTGACCAGCTTTTCCAGTGGATATCACACAAATTGACATCTGTTTGAAAAGTCCGGAGCATTAATGAGATCCATGCGTTGATTCGCAACGCAGGAAGGACAGACTGAAAACCTTGGGGGCTTGCCTGCATGCAGACTCCACCAAACATAAACAGCCCCTGGTTTTGCCCATAGCGATTTCAAAGAAACTTGTGGATGGGGGTGAAATGGCAATGGGCCACGGTGAGGTCAAAAATGTTGAAGCAGATTTAAAATATTGATTTCAAGGAAGTCATTTTGAATGTGAATATTCCTTTGGGAACCAAAAGACACAAGTGAAAAATCTCAGATTAAAGTTACTTTCAGGCAAGTTTAATCTTCAAACACCAATATGCATGTTTTAACAAGAGAAATTGCGATTTCCGGGTGATGACTCCTTTAATAAAGCAGGTAGGTAGCATGTCCCCCACTACGTAAATGACCCAATACAGTGGATGTTCTGCTGCTAGCATGAGTAACACAATTAGCACAATGTTTGATGCAGTAGCAGTTTGACATTCTTACCGTCGTCTTTAGCTCTTAATCCAACATGTTCCCTCTCAGCAGACTGAGGATGCTGCAGCACCTCCTCTAGGTCCATGGGCCAGGATGGGCAATGGATGGATGATTGTGTTCATGTGAAGCCTGTGAATATTCTCATTTGTCCAGGTCATAGTTATCTCAAGGAAATTGAAATCGAAGGCAACTGGACTTGGTTATTTGTTAAATAATCAAGTCCAGTTGCCTTCGATTTGATGTCCATGTGAAGGTTGTGCACTGACCTGGATGGTCAATCAGACAGTGACACTGTCCCCAAGTATACTGTACTGACCTACTGACCAAATGTAGACTGGCTGTTCAACTCGCAAAATGTCATCCACACCTGCTTGCTGCAGAGATTCTGGACACCTCAGACTTGCACAGGGACTTGAGACTTGGCTCAGACTTGGAACTTGGACTCAGACTTGCACACTGGGAACTTGAGACTTTGCCTTCCTGATTCACTGCAAGATTCACCAGAACTTCCTTGTTGCCAAATTGAAGTCCTTCTCTGTCTTCTGAGAAGGACACTGAAGGACACTGCTGCCTCAACAGGCACCAGCAGGTTTTGAAGACCACAGCTCCTACCCACTCCCTGATGCTGTGGAGACTCCACTTTCCTCACCTCATCTCCACCCTGCCACACCTCCTCATCAGCAGGATTAACAGGAAGCACACAAAAGTGGATGAGGATCTGAAACAGGAGGGGTGAACACCAAAACAGAAGAACATCACCCTGCACGGCAGGGGAAAGAAGTACCGACAAAAAGCTGAAGGAGGTGCAGGAGATCATGGAGTGGATCAGACACAGATACATGTCTTCCACAACCACAAAGGAGGGCAGGTCCTTGACCTACCAGAGAAGGTGGAGAAGATTGTGGCTGCCATCAGAGGAGAGTATTACTATAACTACACCTACCAGCAGGTAGTGGAGATGCTGGATCAGAGGACGTTGATGTGGGAGAGTAAAGCCTGGGGAGAAGCTCAGGGAGGCTCGAGAGGAACCACAGCAGGTGCAGAAACCACTGCAGTCTGAGCTGAAGAGACACCGCCTTGCTTAAGAAGGTAGAGTCAGAAAGGTCGTAGACTTTACTGTTGCATCCCTTTGATTGAATCTCAACAGTTTTCCTCTAACCCAGATTTGTCATTATTCAACTTCTTCAGGTCCAGTAGGCCTGGCCTCCCTTCCATTGAACCAGAGTGCCCTCCAGTCCTCCCATTAAGCCCACATTCTGTGTTATAAACTATAAACTGTTTTCTTGTCTGTAACAACATCTCTGTCCTGTCTGTCCGTCCTGGGGGAGGGATCCTCCTCTGTTGCTCACTGAGCTTTCTCCTGGTTTTCCCTGTTAAAAGGGTTTTCTATGGAGTTTTTCCTCAGTGGATGTGAGGGTCTATAGGCAGAGGATGTTGTTGTGATGTCATGTGAAGCCCTTTGAGACAAACTGTTTGTAAAAACAGGCTATACTAATAAAATTGCATTGCCTTGCCAAAGGTCAGAGCTGCAGCTGATTTTATCTGATGAAGCTACGACCCTCAAGCATGTTCATGTTGGACAGGATCTCCGACACTGATTATAAAATAATAACCACCATAACAGAACTTGGAGGCTTTACTTGAATCAAATAACAACACTGAGTGATCAAACCTGTTAGTTCAGATCTGAAAATTGTAGCCCTATAAAGTAAAATGAGAGGTTCAAAGAAAGTCCAGACTTCAGACAATGAAGGTCTTGACACAGAGCATCAGACGTTGATTATCTCTGCTTGTTGCAGTGACGTGCTGCTGTGAGTTGTGGAAAATAGCTTTTAGAAGCAGAAGTAGTAACATGTTCCTGCCACAAGGTGTCACCCTTCAGTCGGACTGCAGAGCCGCGCTGGAGCAACAGGAAGGTTCAGGTTCACAGTCTCAGCTGACATCTGTGAACCCAGCTCAGTGTGTGTGTGTGTGTGCGTGCGTGCGTGTGTGTGTGCGTGTGTGTGTGTGTGCGTGCGTGTGTGTGCTGCTTTTCTGTAACTGTAGTACCACTCCAAAGAGTAGTATGTCTGTAGTAGCACTATCCAGCTGTAGTACCTCTGCATTATTCCAGCTGCTGCTCCTGCTCCTGCTCCTGCTCCTGCACAGACAGCTGAGCGGTGAGGGGGAGGAGACCCTGACCAGGAGGAGGAGGAGGTGAGGAGGGGGGAAGAGGAGGAGGAGGAGGAGGGGGGGAGAGGAGGGCAGTCATTGAGAGAGCTCAGTCTGCTCAGCTCAGTCACACCAATTGTCTCTCTCGCTCTATCTCTCTCTGTCAGGATGCAGGATTGTCGTTATGGATTATTGATGATTGTGTTTCTGCTGCAGATCAACTGTTTACACTCTGTTTACATCAGTGACGACACAGGTGAGACTCACTGCTGCACATATACTACTACTACCACTGATACCAGTTCTACTTCTATTGATAGTGCATCTCATATAGCTGCATACTGATATTAGTCTTGCTGCTAATGCTACCACTACTGCAGCTTCTGCAGCTGCTGCTACTGGTTCTTCTGACACTTCTTCCACTTTTAATCCTGACACTCTAATCCTTTCTGCTGCTGCTGCTGCTGCTGCTGTGTGTGTATCGGCTGTCAGTCATCCAGCTCTTGGTAATCATTAAATGCTAAAGTTGAAGACAACAGGACTTCTTCTCAGTCCTTGGGGACGCTTCACCTCTCATTCGAAAGTGCTTCTCGAGATCTAAAAACGACGTGGAGTCCCAGGTATTTAACTGTGTGTGGGAGGGGGGGGGGGGGGGGCCTTAGGGAATGGTTAAGCTAGCGACCATGTGGGTCATTAGAGTCACCTTGGCCAAGGTGTGGTTCATCTGTGAGCTTCATGTCAGGGTCACATGGCTCAAGATGTGAATGGGTGTAAAGTTTCCTGCACAGTATTAGTATTATAGATGAATGATAATTGGACACAGGTGGCCCCCTTTAATTCCTCTCTCACACCATTCATCTTCTCTGTCCAAAGTGTGGACATTAGCAGCCTCAAAAGACTGTCCCTTCTCCCACAGCTGCGTCCAGTCCTGCTGAGCTGGCTCCTCTGTGTTGTCCCATGTGCTGATGGAGAGCTTGTTTGGTCTCTCCTAGGTGTAGGTATGAGCACTGCAGCGTGCAGCGTGCACATCGTCGCTCGGCTTGAGCCAACGTGTCTTTCGTTCGGAGTGGATCTGTTTTTGTGTTTTTGTGTGAGTGTTGCTGGCTCTGATATGAACACAGATGTTGTGTTGGAAGGGACAACACCTTCTGCCTTTGTTTTTGTTCACTGTCCAGTCAACAATGCCCAACCACTGAGTGAGCCAGCTGGACTTTTCTCTGGCTGGAGACAACAGAGAAAAAGGGAAATCAGATTGGTTAAATCAATTTGGAAGGTTTTAGCTTCACCTCTTAAAGGAATAGTTCACCAAAAATAAAAAAAATTCAGTCATTATTGACTCACCCTCATGGTGATGGATACTTCAGAGTAGTTTTTTATTTGTCAAAGTGCATCTGGAGACCGGGGAGGGGGATTTGTAGTCCAAGTAATCATTATATGAGTGTCAATAAGGCCCAACACAAAGAGGTCCATACAAAAAAACCTTGTAATATTCCAATCCAAGTGTCCTTAAGGGATATAGTCCAGAGTTGACTCGAAACAACGTCATTTAGGACATTTTTTACGGCCTAAACAGTCCTGTATTTAATTTTCCTGGGGTGCGCACTTGTGTTGCTGCGCGTGAACGTCAATACGGACCTGTTTGTTTAGGCTGTAAAAATGACGTCGTTCTGAATAAACTCTGGACTATATCCCTTCAGGACACTTGGATTGGAATATTACAAGATCTTTGTGTAGTTTTATAGACCTTTTTGTGTTGGGCCTTATTGACTCTCATATAAGGATTTCATTGGACCACAAACCGGCCTCCCGGGTCTCCAGATGCACTTTGAGGAATGAAAAACTACTCTGGAGTATTCATCAGCATGAGGGGGAGTCACTAATGACTGAATTTCATTTTTTGGTGAACTATTCCTTTAAGCTGCCATAGCTATTAGCAGATAGCCCCCTATAGCCCTACTACTGGCAATACTACATTTGAAGTTCTAGTTCTAGTAGTAGTAGTAGTACTACTCTGCTGTAGTGAAGTGAGTACTACTACTTCTATGAGTACTAGTGTTCCTGTTCCTGTTGGTGGTTCTGTTACTATTGTACTATTATATTATTGCTCCTGGTTCCTACTGTTTCTATTGTCTGTACTACTATTGCTGAGGTATACTACTGTTAATACTGCAGTAGTGTTGTGACATTGTAGTACAACTCGTGTTTGACACCATTAATGATGTGGAGTACTGTGAGTACCACTGGTAATGACTGACTCCTGGAGGTGCTACCACTGGTCTCTGCTGTCCTCATGTGGTAGATGTGTGGTCCTCCAGACCTTGACCTCTGACCTCTGCACTGAAGGTCAAGGTGACACAGACAGAACAGCAGCCAATCAACTGATCACTGGCCAACTGTAGCGTCCCAGAGTCCCCCGTGTCCTGATTGGTCCTTCATTTGCTCTCCGTCCGTTCTGTCTCCGACTCAGAGGAACGTTCCGTCCACGTTTTTCCCATAAATCTTTGTGTTTATGTGTTTCTGGCATTTGGGGAATGTGAAGAGTTCAGATCATATTTCATCAGATCCGTTGTGTGTATGTGTGTCTGTGTGAGTGTGAATGTGTGTGTGAGAGGGAGAGAGAGAGGGACAGGCCTCTGACCTCCATGACCTCAGCAGTGTCTTTCCATCGCTACTAAAAAGTCTCTGATGATTTAGTGAGGATCCTCCATCATCCTGGACCAGTAACACGTGACACAATCTGAACCTTCAGCCTCATCTGAGAGGACCTGTCCTCAGCATGTACCCTGAGCATGTCCTCACCATGTACACCTGTCCTCACATGTCCTCAGCATGTACACTTGTCCTCGCCATGTAAATGTGTCTTTGCCATGCTTTACTTGTTGTTGTGTCTGCAGCAGTTTGTTGCCAGATACTGCAGTGAAATGACTGAACCAGTATTAAAGTTAAAGGAATAGTTCACCAAAAATGAAAATCAGTCATTCTTGACTCACCCTCATGCTGATGAATACTCTAGAGTATCAAAGTGCATCTGGAGACCTGGGAGGGGGGTTCATAGTCCTTGAGAGTAATAGGGCCTGACACAAAAACGTCTATAAAAACCATTTAATATTCTTCCACACTGCTCGTCCACTGCAATCCAAGTGTCCTTAAGGGACATAGTCCAGAGTTTACTGGAAACAATGTCATTTAGGACATTTTTACAGCCTGTATTGAATATGCCAGGAGCAGGCTCTCACATTCACGCGATTCATGCATGGTGCCCGACACAAACAGGTCCATAAAACTACACAAAAACCTTGTAATATTCTTCCACACTGCAAACAACATCATTTAGGCAGGTCTGGTCACGTCCGCATGCATGGCGTGAAAGCGAGAGCGTGCTCCGTGCAAATTCACTACAGGACTGTTTAGGCTGTAAAAATGTCCTAGATGACGTTGTTTCCAAAAACTCTGGACTATCTCCCTTCAGGACACTCGGATTACAGTGGATGAGCAGTGTGGAGGAATATTACATGTAGTTTTATGGACCTTTTTGTGTCGGGCCCTATTAGCCTACTCTCATATACAGGACTAGGAACCCCCCTCCCAGGTCTCCAGATGCACTTTGAGGAATAAAAAACTAAGTATTAGTATAAGTATTAACTGAGTATTCATCAGCATGAAGGTGAGTCACTAATGACTGAATTTCATTTTTTGGTGAACTATTCCTTTAACGTGTTGACTGAATGATGCAGACTACATGATCACATGGCTGGTTGGCTGTGATGTTACTGATGTTCTCAGGAAGGTCATGCTTTGGTCCTCTGTTCTTCAACATTATGATTAATATTAGGATGATCAATTTTATGATGATCAATATTAGGATATCAATTAACACTTGACAGATAACCTGTAGATCACCTCCTCTCTCTCTGTCAGATTCTCTCCATCAGGTTCTGTCAGAGTTCAGTGTCATTCATCCAATCAGGACCGACTCAGAGGGACGTTTCCTGTCAGCCTCAGTCTCCGCCCACCACTTGCGCCGCAGCAAAAGACACGCCCACTATGCAGAGGACACGCCCTCTGACTTGGATAATGTCAAAAACAAAAGACAACTTCAAACGGACGGCGGGCCCGCCTCCAACCAGACGGGCCACAGCTGGAGGGGGCGGAGCTACCAGACTGAGGAGGCGGAGCTTTACTTCAACGTGACCGTGTTCGGTCAGGAACTCCACCTCCGTCTGCATCCAAACTCTCGTCTGGTCGCCCCCACAGCAACCATGGAGTGGGAGGAGTCAGGACAACTTCACTCCCAGCCAATAGGAGACACCAGCTGTTTCTACACAGGGGAGGTGACCAACATGGAGGACTCGGCAGTCGCCATCAGCAACTGTGATGGACTGGTAAACGACTACGAAATATATATACTGTATATATATAATCACCATAGAAACAGAAAATGTCACTCTCGTCAGAGTGATATAGGACTGTAGCATCAATGTGACAGGGTCAAGAGGTCAGGTACAGAAAACAGTGCAGCAGCGTCCAGCTGACTAGTCTGATCCACTTCCAGAGAGATTTATCTTTAGACAGATGAGTCTATGGAGACTGTAGTAGGCCACGTCAAGCACGGTTAAAGGGATAGTTCACCCAAAATTCAAATTTCACTCATTATCTACTCACCCTGATGTCGACTAAGAGCTGTGAGAATTTTCAGAGTCCCCTGAGTTACGGGGGGGTCCGTGCAGCAGTATTTGTCCATATAATCGAAGCTTTGAATGGATTACTTGGCATCCTGGAAACCTGCCTGATTTTGGAGATATGCAGTGTTTTGCCCCCCCCCCCCCCCCCCCCCCCCACACACACACACACACACACACCCGGTCAGATGTTACAGTGCCGCCACCCCCTGGCTGTCGTAGCTTCCATTAAAATCAATTTTATGTCCGCGAAGCTTCGATTATCAAAATATGATAATCGGGTCAGCCCTAGAATGGACATCACACCAAAAAACATCCAAATACCTCCACACTGCTCGTCTGTAATGTCCCTCTTGTGTTGAAGCCCCGACATGAGAAATTGTTCCGCCGGTTACTGACACAGGAAGAACAGTGAACTGAGACACTGGGAGCTTCCGCTACAAACAAGCTTAAAATATAGACTTATTGAATTTTTTTCAGAACAATTTCTCATGTTGGGGCTTCAGTACAAGAGGGACATTACAGATGAGCAGTCTGTAATGTTGTTCCTGTTACTGTTAAAAAAATGTTTCTTTGTTTTTTCTCGGTGAGGAACTGTGGTGGAGCCATACAGACGGTTGGGCCACTACACCGAGCTCTCTAGCCTTTCACTTTTCAGCCAGATGCAGAGCGGGGCAGGAGCTCATGCCCCACCCTGGGGTTGTGATGCAATGCAACGCAAATGCAATTTTGCACTTCCTTTTCTGCTGATATGTCCTCTAACATGAGAAAAACGCCACAGGAACATGTGAAAAGTTTTAATTGGAGGGGGTCTTTAAAGATACTGGAAGCTGTTGCATTCAGAAACACTGTGATCGCCCAAGACACACAGACCTTTCAGTTGGAACAAATCCTTCTTAGCCCAGCTTTAAGTTGGAGAGCTATACAGTAGGTATATATACTATATATATACTATACTAGGTCAAAGTCAAGCTAGCTTCTAAATCCTCTCAGAGTTTTATTGATCATTCTATTATTGATCATAATTAACATGCCTGCTTAACCAGTGTGACACTTCTGCAGCTCTAATAATAAATGTACAGTATTTCCCATGAGATAAATACTCTTCAGTTTTAGATGTAAAAATTTATTCTGAGTAAAACTCATGATCCAGATCACATGACTATGACATCACCTTCACATCCCAGTGATGTCACTGTCAGTACACTCTTAGAAATAAAAGTGCTATGTAGAACCATACATGGTTCTTCAGCTTGTCCTCGTAGGAGAACCTTTTTTGGACCTGGAACCCTTTTGGAGGGTTATACCTAGAACCAGTGTTGAGTAACACGTTATTAGTAACGCCGTTACGTAATGCTGTTACTTTTTTCAGTAACTAGTTTTTTTTTAATCAGTGACTGCGTTTCCGTTACCACACGCTGCGTTACTCCGTTCCTTTCCGTTCCTTTTGGTGAGGTTTTACAGCAGCACACACTTCCCGTAACATTTTAGCAATTAATAAAGTTTAATTGAATTGAAGGAAAGACAGCACACTGTGACACTGTGAAAAACAAAGCGCTTGGTGGCCGCCCTCTAGTGTCCCACACGTAATCAAACACGCTCCATGAAGAGGACTGGGTCAGAGCAGGACCAGAGCGATTGGGCACTCTAGGCACGGCATGACGGCGAGCTAAGGCGTTAGCATCCGAGACCGAAGCTGTGCATCAGTTCAGGCTGCAGCCCCTGAACTGGGACACAGCTCGAGAGTGCGAGCACACACAAGCACCCACTCCACCCGAGCAGCAGACAGACGTAAACACAGACACTCTGGGTAAACACAGCTGATCGATCAAAGAAAAAAAAATACCGCTGGAGTGAATTTACTTTCCGTCGTTAAAACAGGTTCTTGAACGTAACTCGGTCAAAGCTGTCCTCAAGATGTTTGCAGTTCTGTTAGGTCATGCTACTGTACATGCTGACATCGTGATGATGATGATGATGATGATGATGATGATGATGATGATGATGATAATGATCGTATACACGTTTTTTCATCAGCATCAGAACTGAAATGAGGGTTAGAGGGGAATTCAATCAACCTTTATTTAATGGGAGCATTGGGAAAAAACTTTTTTTTTTGCATCCCACGAACTGATTACTTTTTGGGTTAAGTAACTTAGTTACTAACTGAGTTACTTTTTTAATGAAGTAACTAGTAACTGTACCTAGTTACTATTTTGCAGTAACTAGCACAACACTGCCTAGAAAGGTTACTAGAACAAAAATGAGTTACTCATTCTACAGCGTTAAGGTTAGGTTTAGGGTAAGGAAAAGGGTTTTTAATGAAAGTATGGTGGGACTAGTAAATGTACAAAAATCCCTTGTTTCACCCAGAAGCCTTACTGGGGGTTTCATCCAGAAAATATAACGGTTTCATCTGGCACAACACTTTTCCACCTAGAACTGGTTCCGGTGCTGGTTCGGAGCCAGTGCCTGCTTAGCACCGGTTCTTTGCTTTTCCACTGCCTAAGCACCGGTTCTTGGTTCTTAAAACTGGTTCCAGACCAGCACCAACTTCTTGCTGGGCCAGAGCTAAAAGAACCGGTTCTTCCAGGGGCTGGCAGCGGCAACAAGATCCCGAGATTGTTATCGGTATTAAGTTTGTTTTTGGTTTCACGCCGCGGTCGTGGCGATTAATTAAGACGGCGCTTTTTCCTTTTTTTTTTCCCCAGGGTTTAATTAAAAGTCTGTGCTTACGGTGTTTAACACCCGCAGGTTGGATGGGGTTTCATCCAGAAAATGGGGGAGTGTGGCTCTCTTGGCTCCTGATCAGTGGAAAAGCAAAGTGGTTCTTTGGAGGCACCAGATCTAGAACCAGCACCAGAACCAGTTTGGTGGAAAAGAGGTAACAGGGAGCTCCACCAAGAACCCTTTTACTGGAACCCTTAGTGTTACCAAGAACCCTCAGAAGTAATGGTCCCAGGTAGAACCTCAACCCTTGTAGAAGAACACTTTTGGAACCCTTATTTCTAAGAGTGTAGGGTGCATGATGTATGCATCATATCCCAAGTCTTTGTGGCTCAGATTTTAACCAGAAATCATTATCAAACAGAACATAAACACTGATCTCAGTGAATAGAAACAGAGGCGGTGACCCGGTGAACAGCTGTTTCTACTGGGATGTTTGTGATGTCACGTTGCACCTGTTTTGATAAAAACCTTCATACAGGTGTTTATTCCCCTGGTTCACCTGCAAACACCATCAGTTTTGTCCAATAAAACCAGACTGATTATATGACCTGACCCCTGACCTTCGTCATCATCATTGTTGTTGTTGTTGTTGTTGTTGTCGTCCTCTGTGATGAGGCAACAGCTCCAGCTGCTGCTGCAGCCAGATGTTTGGACAGCTGCTTCTCCACATGTGCAGCAGTAAGTGATTAAACACAGAGCTAGGAGTCATTTATAGACAGAAACTTCACAGTTTCAAAGCTAAACAAAGACAGATTTGAATAGAAAGTGCAGCAGGAAGTAGAAACAGGGAATAGAGGCCAGTACATGGATGTGGGAGCTGCAGAACTCAGACTCAGTAAGACCCGCCCACCTCCACCGGGTCACAGCGGGGGCGGAGCCGCTGATGGAAGCCAGATGTGCAGGACAGACGAGATGAGGCTGAAGACAAGGAGAGGGAAAAACTGAAGGAATATTTTCCAGCTGCAGAGTGAGCTGCCTCAGTCTCCACCCCCTCTCAGGCCACGGCCACTCTCTTCCTGTTTATCACATCTGTGTCCAGATATATGTGTCCTAAGGTCGCTCTGACCTTTGACCTTTCACCCCCAAGAGCTAGTCAGTTCATCTCTGAGTGTTTTTGGTCAAATCTGTGAAAGCTCATTTATCCAGCTGAGCGTGAGCGTAGCGTACACAAAAATCTCACATCAGGTGAGCAGGTGTACGCAAATCTGAACCAGCGTGTAACATGCAGGA